>BSBK01006165.1:0-348754 GCA_027943335.1 Chamaecyparis obtusa
CCAGAGAAAATTGAATCATAGATGTCTTAAGGTTCCTAGTTTTGGTACTTGGACCTTTGTTATCTTTAACATTTTTGTGAGATTTCTTCTCCCCAATACAGAGATCAACAACCACCAATTGACTTGGCTAAAGGCTCTCAAATTTGTGAACTATCATTTGAATGTGTTCAAAAGTGTCATTGATAACCCTCTAACTAAAAGAGAGTGGAGTGAACATATTGTCATTGATACTCTTAATTTTTTACTTTAGGGACATATTTATGCCCTCATAATTATTCTATTAGTTTCCACATCCTTAAAATATTTTTACAAAGAACTAATAAGTTTATCCTTGATTCTCATCCAAGACATGTCTCTTTTTTATTTACTCTCCAATTGGAAATTCATCCCTCAAAACTTTATGTTAATTTCAGTGATTTTATTTAAAAACCATATATACATTTTAAAAGAATAAACAACTATATTATGGGCTATGGCCATGACATTTGGGTGACATTTAGGATCAAAATTAAGGAGAGGGGAATCATTAGGAAGATGAAGGGGACATGAAGGTATTACATCCCTTTCCAAATTAGGAACATGTTCTTTAGTGTCAAGAACCATATAAAAAAAACTACATGTGATGAGAAGAACCATCATGGATACTAGAGAAAGAGGAGGCATGCATAGTTTTTGAAGGGCTCTTCTTTATCAAATCCCTAGGGATTTTTCCCTCCCTATCAAGAGATATAGGCTCAAATTTGTTCTTAGTCTCCCAATATTCTCTTAACAATAATAGGCGATCAAAAACGTCTTGGTTTTTATCATCATCCTCCTCTAAAAGAATCTAGAGGAAATTTCAGACTTCAATTTAGACAAACAAGGACAAGTATTTTAATCCTCAACAACAAGAAAAGGTTGACCCTTCTGAGAAACATGATTTCTAGTGTTTTTAGGATGACCTTTTGTGCTAGCATTAAGAGATGAGAGAAGGTACAAACGAAAAGAGATTTAGACCTTGTGTCAAAAATGATTGAGAAAGACAAAGTGATGACTATAAACCAAGGTGGAGATACTAGTAGGGTGGTCCCACAATAGCGTGTCCCACTTTTTGGCCAACTTTGACACAAAGATCAACATTCTGAGAAAAAACTTCACTTTCGAACATATGTTACCGCAAAACTATTAGGAATTTGAAGATGATGTAAACTAGAGTCTTTTAGAATTTTCTTTTTAGTTTCTAAATATATTTTTTAAAAAAATTAAAATTCATTTAAATTCATTTTCCCTTCTCCTTCGAAAAGTGGTTAGCGTGAAAAAACTATGTTTTTAAGGAATTACTATCACTTGGATCAGCATAATTTTTTTTTAAAATATGATAATGAGTAATTCTTTCAAGATTATATTTGTAACTTCAATATCTAAATGATGCAATTGGTTTCATTCATTTTGGGTCAATATTTCATAGTTTATTAAGTTCTAAAGTGATAGTAACTGTAATTTAGATATAAGGTCACTTGGATCGCTCTAACTTCATCTGTGTAAATCAAAATTCATTTTTTCTTTTTTTCTATAGAAAGGTAACACAAATACTCATTTCCTACATATTTTTCATTTTTTTTTTTTTGTAATTCACTATTTTTCCCGAAGTCTTGAAGAGACGGGTTGTTGAATGACCAAATAACCTATGTTTAGTTAAAGTAATATTTAAAAGTGATAATGATATTAAAATTGTATTCATTAGAAATCTTGTTCTGAATAGCATCATTTAACATCATATGTTTGAAAAAACCATCTTGTTTGGTCCTTGTCCCAGGCCTTGAAAGGCCATTTTTTAATAGTTTAATTTTTTTCTAAGGGAAAAATTTCAATTTAGGGGTCTTTTGAGAAAAGACCCCCTCCGCTCAAAGACACTTGAGGGGCTTCGTGCGAAGTATTTTCACTTGAAGACCCTCATGTGAAAAGGCCCAGGGGAGAAACACGCCACCGGAATTTTTCCCAGCCTACTTCGAGCGAACTAGGTCGGCTAGTTATGAATTGCTTTTGTAAAAAAAATTAGAATGTTATAAAACTAAAACATTTTCTTTCTATTTTCACCGAATTGCAATAAGTTAATTCTCTTTTTCTATTATTTTTTCTATTATTGATCAATTTTTACAAAGGCATTTTTTGGAGGAGGATTGCTATTTCTATTTTTCTCAAAGGCATAATTTTGGAGAGGAGAAATATTAGATCAAAGTATATTTTGAAGAAGATAATTTTTATTGGTGATTTTATGGAAGACATTTGTTGGAGAGAAGAAATGGGGAACAAGAAGGGAAGACAAAGTAAAACTGGTAGAAATAGGTCACCTGGTACTGAACAAAGAAATTTTGAAGCTGCATATTATCATCAAACTAAAGAAGGTGAAGGACAAGCTGAAGTAGGAGGGTCAAGTCAAGTCAAAGAATTGAACATTGAAGAAGGGTCAGGATCACTCCCTAAAGAAGCTCAAGCAATTGATGTTGGAGAAGGGTCAAGATCACATGCTCCTACTAGTATGGATGAAGTTTTAAATTTAGCTCAAATGTTAAACAAAAACATTAATTATAGAAACCTAGATCATTTAATTACAATGGATGTGGAGAATTTGAGATCACTTGCTAATGTTCAACCCTTAAGTCTTGATAAGAAGAGATCAATGAATATGATAGCAAGAAAAATATTGGCCAAATTTGATAATTTTGAAATACTTGAACAAGCCTAATTGCTTTTAGTTGTACTTATAACCAAAAAGTTGGAAGGGACATTAAAATTATTGGGTATAGACACAACATCAAAGAAGAGAAAAGTTGTTGACATGCAAACTAATATGATTGAAAATATTAGGAAAGGTTTGAACCAGGTAGGGAAGTGATCTCGAACTAAAGATAAGACCATTACAAGAAAAGTTATGTTGACATCCATTGTAGGTAACACTATACTCCAAAAAGGACATATATCTTCAGTTTCATCTCAGATTGTTTTTAGTAGAAAAAAAAATCCTGATATGTTAATAGGAGAATACTTTTGGATGTTAGCACCTTGGAAGGAAACTAGGCAATCATGTGTAGAGCTCCTCATTCTGATAGGATTGATGGAGGGATAAAGAATTTGGCCACATGATTTTGGAATGATAATACATGTCCTTCATCAAATAGTAGATATGTTATCAGACATAGAATTTTAGCTAATCAATATGAATATCATACGAAACATTGGTTAGACACAACACTGTTAGGAATATTCCCAAGAGATAACTGAGAGGGGGGGGGGGTGAATCAGTTATCTACAACTTTAAATTATTTTTCCAATTAAGTATACTTAAACATAAAGCATAAACACAATGTTCAAAGAAAACTTGAACACAACACCAATATTTTGGTTATGGGGAAACCCAAATAGGTAAAAACCCCAATGGAAATTGACATCCACTTATATTTTGCACTAGTGTATTATGATCCTTGTTAGAAGATACTTAAACCTGTTAGGAGTTTCTTTACAGTATATTTAATACAGTAGACCTGGTCAAGGGTTGGACCCTATTAGGAGTCTTTTACAATAGTCCCTATTAGGGGAGAGGACGCACCATCTGAGAGCTCACTGCTCAAAGGGGCGAAGGCTACAACCTTCTGAATAACAAATACACACTATATCTAGATCTTGGTGAATTGCACTTAGTCCTACTAGCTGGATCAGTTCTAATGTATAGAATAAACACTTTACTTGGTCACATAGACCTTCTTCTGATGGCTCAACACTTCGCACACTCTGCTCTATTCTTCTTTCAAAACTATGAGCCACACTTAAGCAATCGCAAATGACTGCCTATAAATATCTTTCTTCTAATTATATAATCAAGTCGGCCTGTTAGAACCACCTTGAAATCATATTAGAGAAACCATAAAAAACTCCAATAACAATTCAGTCAACTCTACTAAGGATGCAACACATTCTCAGACCTATCCAATAAGGTAAATGTAGATGCACGTTACACACTGTCGGCTCTACCAAAACAACTGGATTTTTCTCCTCGAGGTTGAATTACTTCATTCACTCTTACCAAACATCACTAACTCTTCTCTAAGCTTAAATCCAAGGGCACATACCTAAATGATAGGTGCAACTCCAGAACCAATAAAATCTCTGTTGCCTCTTCTAAATAAATACAGGAAACTATTACTAGCAATAGCGACTGCATAACTTCACTTCTACTGATCATCAAAATCTATGTCCATGAATGTAACATCACTAATATGTCTTCAACATAAATCCAAGCGTGCAAGGCTCCATGATACTTGAATGGACAACCATACACAGAACACTGCCTGTTACTTTGTCAGGAACACTGCTGACACAAGCTGTTGTATAACTGTTTGTACTAACAGTTAACCTTTGTGCCCATGATATCATGCTCATATCATATCCATGCTATATATACTGAAAGCTTACTACATAATATTTCCACACATGCTACTTTCCATATGTTGTCATCAATGTTGTCTTCAACAATCTCCCCCTTTGGCATTGATGGCAACATATGGAATGAAAAACTCCACCAATCCAAATGAACATTTATTTTATAACATTCTCCATTTCCTCTTCAAAAATCCCACAGGGATGAATCCTCCATCTACTGTAATATTCTTCAACATTCTCCATTTCCTCAACTGGACTATTTTCATAACTGAATACTACTCCCGCTTAGTATATTACTCTTCCTTTTTACTTCTATTTTTCATGACTATATATTACTCCCCCTTTGACATCAATGGAAAAGGGCACCAATTAGTTTAAGCACCAGTACTACTCTAGAAGCAAAGTAGTCAACCATCCATCAGTCCCTAAGGACTGATGCATTTCTTTCTTTCTTCTAAGCATAATCAGGGAAGGGAATTACTCCCAACTTCTCCCTGAGATACTCAAAAGTATCCTTTGGCAAGGGATTTTTGAATATATCTGCCAACTGATCTTTAGTACTCACATAATCCATCTTGACTTCTTTCTCTACCACTTTTCCTCTTAGGAAGTGATACTTGATCTCAATGTGTTTTGTCTTTGCATGCATCATAGGGTTTTTTCAACATATTGATAGTGCTAGTGTTATCATAGTGAATAAAAATAGGATAATCAATCTGAATATGAAAATCCTTTTTCATATGTTTGATCCAAACAATTTTAGAACAATTCAAGGCTCCTGCAACATACTCCACTTTTTTTGTTGACTAAGAAATACAATTCTATTTCTTGATTGTCCAAGTGACAAGTCTATCACCAAGAAACATTTCTCCACCTGATGTACTCTTTCTCTCATCAACACATCCTACCCAATCTACATCAATGTACACATGAAGCTCAACATTTTTTGAATTAGGATACCATACACCATAGTCTATAGTGCCTTGCAAAAATATGAATATCCTTTTTACTGCTATGAGGTGACTTTGTTTAGGCTCTACTACAAATCTTCCAACTATGCCAACTGCATTGGAAATGTCAGGTCTAGTCTGAGTAAGATAAATAAGTTTTCCAATCATAGACTTATACAATGTTATATCTACTGCTAGTGAGTCATCTTGTTTTGTAAGCTTGCATCTAGTTATCATAGGAGTTCCTACTGGCTTGCAGTCATCCATCTTGAATTTCCTTAATATTTATTTCACATACTTGGACTGATTAATGAAAATATTTTTCTCTATCTGCTGCACATTCAATCCCAAAAACTATTTGATATGACCAATCATACTCATCTCAAATTCATTTTGTATCTCCTTAGCAAATTCAGCAATAAATTTGTCATTACCTCTAAAGATAATGTCATCAACAAATATAGCTACAAGTAGTAAACCTTCAGATGTCTCTCTTATGAATAGATTACAGTCTACAACTCCTTTCTAGAATCCAATCTTTGTTAGATATCCATCTAGTCTCTCATACCATGCTCTAGGGGCTTTCTTAAGTCCATAGAGGGCCTTCTTCAATCTCCATATGATATCAAGTCTGTCTGATAAGGTGAATCCTTCTAGCTGCTCAATGTATACTTCTTCTATCAAATATCCATTCAGGAATGCTAACTTGACATCCATCTGATACACTTTGAAGTTTTTGATTGTAACTATTACCCAAATTTCCAAGTCTCATACAAATTTGGCTAATATCTATTCCAAAGTATGTAATTTTTTCTTGCCGAGCATCCCTGAAATTTTCATGAAGTTGTTCCTTGTCCTCTGGCCTCTGCATATTGTTTTTTTCCCTAGTCTGTAGCTAAAAGATTTGAAAAAGTAGCCGTTGGAGGCAATAAACCCTACAAACCCTAAGCTGGTTTCTATTTTTTAAGTTACCTTTTCAGGCCACTTAAATCACCAAAATGCATGTGCCTTTTAAAATGACCACTTCATGTGTTAAGTCTCTAGGTTGTCGGACGAGGTCCCTTTTAATATTTCCTTCAAGGCCTAAGTCTTCTCGACAATTTTTTCCTCCCGACCTTCCCTTTTAAACTTGTGGTTGTCACATATTCACAAGGAATATTCTTCGCCCTTGTGATCATGTGACAAGATGACACCTGTCTCGGTGGGCCCATTCTTCATCTTCAAAGGGTCCTAGTTCTAAAGATCTACGACTGTCATAACTTTGCAAGGGTGGTGTCAGAGGTATAAGGTCTTGCGATGACTGTAGATTTCCTTTCCTTGTAGCACTTCAAAGTGAAGTGGGTCCACTACCACGTTGTCCTACATGGAGGATTCTTATTGGTTGAGAGGTGGTGACTTGTCCAATTTTTAGAGTGGGCCCGACAGACTGTGTCCCTTTTAGATCAATGACTGGTGTATAATCTCATGGGGTTTCTCTGACACATGAGATTATTCGCCAACCGTCAATCTTGCTTTATTGTTGATGCTCTGATGGTGGGTCCTTTCTTATTGATGTGCTCACATTTTATTGGTCGACATAGTGGTGACTTGTGTTGCAGTGGGTCCATTTTTCAGAGGGTCCCGGTTAAGCAAGATCTACAGTTGTCTCTTGATCGCAAGGGATCTTCCAAGCCCTTGCGATCTTGCGACAACCATTCAATGTGATCTTAGTCTGGCATGGGTCCTATTGTCAGAAGGGTCTACAACATGTCTCATTTGGTAGCTTGTGATTGGCTCGTTGGTATGCTACGTGGTAGTTGTTAGTGGGTTCATGGGGTCAGGGATTTCTAAAGAGATTAACGTTCGGTTTGATCTGGCGGTTGTTGTTATATTGGGGACCCAAGATGCTCAACTTTTAGCATCATGATATAGAGACAACCATTTGATGCTCTTTCTGTAGGTCATGGGTCCAAGTCTATTAGACATGCTGATTTTCTCGCGTTTCATTAGTTGCTAACTTCTAGGTGGCGTTTGACTTGTCAGAGATAGGTTTTCAAGTTGTTTTCAAGTGCATCACGGCCATTCATCTACTGAGAAAGGTTTGTCATTGATCGTTACATTTTAGAATTTTCTGCTAGCCGTTATATTTCAAAATTCAAATGTCTTTGCAAGGGTTTTTCATTCTTTCAACCATGCATGACATCGGGTAGCTCAGGAATTGATTTCTTAGGATGATTATGGTTGTGAGGATGATGGAGATGACTGTTGCCTAGCATCTATAGGGTCCTTTGCTGCATTTTCATGCCAAGTGGTGCTAGAAAGAGTTGGCGCCATCATTCAAGTAGTACCGCTCCCAAGGAAATATGATCAGACTTGGAGCCTTCATGGCTTAGTGGGGTTACAAGTGGGTTGGTAGGTTGAGGTTGTTGTGTCTACAGGTGAATTTAGTTCAAAAGGATCAACACACAAAGAAAGATATGATTTGATCACCGGTGTTCTCAAAGATTTTCATAATAGGTGATCAGTACCCTAGGGTTTGATATCATTGTTTAATTTTGTAACCCTAGTTAGGTTTTGAATCTTGCCTACGTGCAAGAGGGGATGTATATAATGTTTTTGGGAGCTTTAGAGCCAAAAAAAAGAATTGCACTTTTTGTAAAAGAAGAGTTGGACAATTGTAAAGAGAAAAATATATCTTTTCTTAGAAATCTATCTGTGGCATTCTTCTTGCCCTCTGGTTTTCTATAGTTGTAAATTCCCATTGATAATTCAGATATTGAAGATATTTTTGTGACATTTCTCATGTCCCTATGCCTTCTTATGTGAGTTATCTCTTAGTGAATTCAGTATTTATATGTTTCTCAGTGATATCTTAGGGTTCTAGATCCCTCTTTCTCTCTACAATTTTGTGTATCATTGTGGATGATTTGATGTGAGTTCTTTTGTGGGTATACTTCAACCCCTTAACTATCTTGTCTCATTCCTATACCTAGTTGGAGAGGTGAATGCTTGTTTGCGGGTCATAGATTATTGTCTAACCCCAAAGAGTGTCATTGTTTGTGTAAGAATCCCTCTCTTTCCCTGAATACCCTCTTTGTTTGCAGAGCATCCTATGAAATATTTATGCAAGCCTATTCAGTAAGTTGTGATCTCCTAGACCTAAGTTTGTGCATTGAGCCCATCTTTTATACTGTAATTCATACCTTCATTTCGGTGTATCACCTAGTAGGTAGTTTTCTTTCAAGTCATTTCCCTTTCAAGTACTCCTTCTATCCCTTTTCCCCTCAAGATTTACTTTTCATGTCAAGAAGAAAATTAAGGTGATTATCCAAGAGGAACCAACCTAGAACCTAGAGGTCTCATCTTAGTTAGCATAGGTCCCACAACCTAGAGATGATTCCCATGTTATACTAGGTTATCAAGACTACGAGGGCTTGAGACAAGGGTGAAAACTTAGTGTATAACAATTTTGGCACACCCGGTGGGAGTACAAAAGAGACTATTGTTTGAAGGTTATGTTATCTCTGATATACAGATTGCATAATACAAACTTTTAGAAGTTGTTCTACCAAGTATATCTGGCAACTCCACTGATTTCAAAGATCCAGACCAACCTTGTTTAAGGTTTATGAGAAAGATTGAGACTAGAAGCTCAAAGCCCACTGCATTTTTAGAGTTTCCCTCAAAAGGAAGTCACAAAGGTAGGTCAACTCAAAGAACATCCCCTGCAAGGAGAGTGCAATCTACACCTCGTGATACCTCAGAAAGGAGACCTTTGCCCTTTCATTCTAGAAGAAGAGGAAAATCTCTAACCAGAGATCTAGAAGAAGATTCAAATCCAACAGTAAACACAGCTCACATAGTTGTTAATCTTCAGATTCCAACTCCTACAATGGCTAGGTAGTTTGCCTTTGCACCTTTCAACCAAGGGAGTCCATTAGCCTTTGCTCAACATTATGATGTGCCCTTGGTGGCACTACAACATAAGAGATGTGACCATGATCTACAACATACACAACATAACTCAAGAGGATGTGGCCACAAAATTATTAGCAGCCTCTCTAAAAGGTAAAGCTCTTGAATGGTTTAGAACTCTAACTGTTGGTCCTATTACTTCATGGGATGAATTAGGGGATGCATTAAGTAAGCATTTTGATGATAAATCAGACAACTTGTCTCTAGTAGAATAGTTGACAAACATAAAAAGAGACCCTCAAGAGTAAATGACAAATTACAATAGTAGATTCCTCAAAACATGGGATAGAATTCCAGTCTCTGTGAGACCATCAGCTGACCATGCTTTCCTTTACTACTTGCAAAGCTTGAATGGTCAAATTTCTATCATGATCCAATCTATGGGTGGTACTTCTCTCCCCCAAGCTTTTGACATAGCTGTCAAGGCTAAAAACTATTTAATCCAAGTAGGCATGATACAAAGAAGGCCACCTATGCCCATTTTTCCTAGCCTTCAGCCCATTGCACCTGAACAAGTACCTTCATTTACCCCTATTCCCACTATATTATCACCTCAGGCTAGTACTAGTGGTCAAGATCTAACAGCTAACTTCTCCCAAGAGTTGCAAGAAATAAAGGGTAGTCAAGAAAGAAGTAAGCAAGAAATGACAAATTTGTTGCAGACCTTGACTAAAGAGGTCACAAATCTAAAGAAACAAGGTCAAGGAATCAGACCACCCTTTTAGCCACAAGGCCAAAGTCATAATCAGCAATATCAAAATCAGGGACATCCTTATCAACAAAATAGGCCACCATACCAAGGAGGCTATCAAGGACAAAGACAAAAATTTTAATCAAAGACCATTCCAACCATATAACCCTGCACCTCTAATTTTTACAAATCTAGTGAGGGATATGATTCCTAGTCAAAACAATGTGGCTATGGATAATGAATGGTGTTTTCCTTGTAATCAGCCTCATAATTAGGCTACATGTTCAAATGGATGGATGAACCAAGCTCTAATGGTTCAAAATGCCTCACAAGCTCAATCAGAGGCCTCATCCAGTGGGTCAGTTCCTCAACAAGAATCACAAGAGAATGAGATTGCCCTTTTCAATTGGGAGCAACCAAACTTCAATGGAGTCAATGATGAGGTTGCTTTCATTTCCTATACAAGAGAAAAAAGGAGAGCTCAAGACATTGAGAGAGCATATTCCAATGCCAAAGCCACTACAACAAGCTACTCCCATCACACCTAAGGAGATTATTGCTATTACAAACAAAGAAGGCCAACATTCCAAAGAGGTAGAGCCCATCATAGTGAGAGCAAAAAAAAGAGTACACATCGTGGTACCTTTTAATATTTTAGACAACATGAAGAAGTTGAATGTCACCATGTCCATGTGGGACTCTCTGGCTATTCCTGGGTAGTCTGAAATTTTGAAGAAGGCCATGACAGAGGTAGAAACTCCTCAGTCCACAAAAGAAGCTACAAAGCTAGTGTTGGTGAACACTAATCAAGAAAAGGAGGCTCCAAGTAGCAACTCCAAAGGAAATGCCACACAAGGTAGGAATTCAAAGCCACCTCCCTTTTATGTATCTCTAATTATTGGAAAATCTCTAGTGCATAATTGTATGGTAGATAGTGGAGCTAGTAGCACTGTAATGCCCAAAAAAGTAGTTGACCAATTAGGACTAAAATATGAGCCCTTTCAAAAGAAGGTTACACAACTTGATGGATCCTCAGTCAATACTATAGGTGTGGCTAAGGACACCAGTCTGATCCTTCATGCTAGTCCTAATTTTTCCATCCTCCTTGATATATACATCATAGATCTCCCTGCATTATTTGCTATATGTCTTTCAAGGGAGTTTACAGCCAAGATAGGAGGTTACTTATCTTCTGATTGGTCTCACATGCTTTTTCATACAAGATATGGTACCAAGGTTACCATTAAGTCAAAACCATTGGTAGCACACCATATAGAACCATATGTGTCCAATACCATGAATGTAAATTGCCCTATATTTGATGATAGTGACTTCCAAACCATTAGTGAAGCAAGCACAAAGATAGAGAGTATCCCTGATATTCTACTAGATGAAAGAGCTTTAGAGGCCCAAGAAAATCTAATCTGGGATTTTGGTTTGGGAAGTTATTTAATACAAGAAAGTGGAGCCATAGAACCAAGCCTTCTCAAAGAAGACACTAATTTAGAGGATCAGAATAATTAGGTTTGGGAACTATTTTTTGATGGAGCTAGAAGTAGACATGGGTCTAGTGGTGGTGCTATGATAGTGTCCCCAAAAGGAGAAAGGTATTATACTACCTTTATATTTAGTTTCTCCTGTACTAGCAATATTGTAGAGTATGAAAGTCTAGTCAATGGACTAGAGTGGGCTAGAAAAAGAGGGCTTAAGGCCCTAAAGGTTTATGGTAATAGTGAGTTAGTTGTCAGCCAAGTAAGAGGGATAAGTGAAACCAAAAATGATACCATGAAAACATACAAGCATAGAGTTTGGGATGCAATTGAAGATTTTTGTGCTTTCAATATTGTTGCTATCCCTAGGAAGCTAAATCAAAATGTAGATAGGTTAGCTGCTATTGGATCTTAGTATGATATTCCAAATAGCATTTCAAGAGAAATGGATCAATAGCATATCAAAGTGATTGTCAGACCCTCTATTCCTGATAACAATGTCAATTGGTAGGAGTTTGATAATGATGAATAAATTCTGCAATTCTTGTTTGAAGAGGATGTCTTTTCAAGGCATAATCAAGAGAGATTATCACAAAATTATGGTGATCAAGTGATACAACTGAAGTCCAATAAGATGCCTAGAGGTCTTGTTACATTAGAGACTGTCTTCAACAAGGATGATGAAGTCAAGAAGAATAAAACTGACCTATTAGTCCAACAAAAACATTGTGTTGAATTAGAGTTGGAACCAAGTAAGATCTTACAATTTGGAAAAGTGAACACTGAATTAGAGAAGCAAGCTTATACCCAATTATTCAAAGAATTCAATGATGTTTTTGCATGGCAATATGAAGACCTCAAAAGTTTTGATCCTGCCCTTGCCCAACACACTATTGAATTAGAGCCTAATGCCAAACCAGTGAGGCAAAAGCAAAGGCCTATTAATCCCAAGCTTGAGCCACTTATGCATAAAGAAGTGCTTAAATTGATAGAAAGTGGTATCATCTACCCCATTAAGAATTCTAGTTGGGTTTCCAACCTTGTTCCTATCAGGAAGAAGAATGGGGAGCTGAGGTTATGTGTTGACTTCAGGGATCTTAACAGAGCTTCATTAAAGGACCGCCATCCACTACCCTCTATGGAACAAATCTTATAATGTGTCTCTAGATCTGAGAGATTTTCATTACTGGGTGGCTATTCAAGATACAATCAGATCCTAGTTAATGAAGAGGATCAATATAAGACTGCATTTACAACCAAGTGGGTGTTACAAGTAGTAGTTGCCATTGCACCAAAAGATCGACCTATTAATGCCTGATACAACCACTAGACTTATAGAAGACACAGGAGGTGGTTAAGCCATGTCACAAATCCTGAGGGGAGCGATGACCATTTTGCCAACAATCTCCACCTCAGTGTTACCCGAGGGGATTCGAATTTGTGACCAAGCTCTAATACCACTTGTTACAAGTAGTGGTTGCTATTGCACCAAAAGATCGACCTATTAATGCCTGATACAACCACTAGACTTATAGAAGACACAGGAGGTGGTTAAGCCATGTCACGAATCCTGAGGGGAGTGCTGACCATTTTTCCAATAGTGGGGAACCATGGCTTATCAAAAGATGCCCTTTGGTTTATCAAATGCAGGTGCTACATTTCAAAAGGCAATGGATATGGCCTTTAAGAGCCTCATGTATAGGTTTTTATTGGTTTACTTGGATGACATAACTGTCTATTCAAAGCATGCAGCAGACCATATCAAACATTTGAGGAAGATTTTTGAAAGGTGTAGAGAATTTGGGATCTCTCTTAATCCCAAGAAATGTGTGTTTGCAGTTCATGAAGGAAAATTGTTGGGATATGTAGTATCCAAAGAAGGAATTATAGTGGATCCCGAGAGAATTGCAACTATCCTAGAGCTACCCCTACCACATCACAAGAAAGGTCTCCAATCTTTCATAGGAAAGATTAATTTTGTTAGGAGGTTCTTGCCTAACATTGCAAATTTACTCAAGCCTTTGACAACCATGCTAAAGAAGAGTTCAACTTTCAGCTGGACTAAAGAAGGAAAAGCTAATTTCCAAGCTATCAAAGAAGCCTTGATAGAGGCTCCTACCCTATTAAACCCAAATTTCAATAATGATTTTATCCTTTATGCTTATGGAGGTCATGATGCTATATCTACAATGCTGACCAAAGAAAATTTAGATGGATTGGAGCAGCCTATTGCTTTCTTTAGCAAAGGTTTAGAGGAGTATGAATAGAGATACTATTTTATAGAGAAACATGTACTTGCTGTAGTGAAGAGCCTTAAGAAATTCAGATATCTATTGACCCATAGCAAGGTACATTTGAAGGTTACTCATCCAAGTGTCAAAGAATTTTTTCTTTCCAAGGACCTTAATGAGAAAAGAGCTGGTTGGATCACCAAGGTGATGGAATATGACATAGATATTCAAACTACCAAGCTGGTTAGAGGAAGAGGTCTTTGTGAGCATTTGGTAGGGGATGAGGGTTCAAAGAAAGTAGAGCAATTGGATGCATCTCTGGTGGTGCATTCTATAGAAGAACAAGCCAAGGCAACTAGTTGGTTGCCTAACATGATCAATTATTTGAAGACAGGACAATGTCCTGCAGATCTAGATTCAGCAAAAAGAAGGTATTATAGGTTAAAATTTGTTCCTTTTGTATTGATAAATGAACTTCTTTTTAGAAAGGATCATAGTGGTGTCCTTTTAAGATGCATTGATTCAGAAAAGGTAGTAGACATCCTATTTGAGTTTCATGATAGACCTTCTGGAGGTCACTTTTCTCCTAGGACTACTGCTTTCAAAATCATGAGGGCTAGATACTACTGGCCATCTATCTTCAAGGATAGTCATGAGTATGTGAGAAAATGCATCAAGTGTGCCATGTTTGTAGGAAAAGAAAGGCTTGTAGCCTTGCCCCTATAGCCAGTCAGAACAGAGAAACCCTTCATGAAGTGGGGCATAGATTTCATTGGAATGATCAATCCTCCATCTAGTGTAGGCCATAAATGGATAATCACTACAACTGATTATTTCACTAGGTGGACAAAAGAAATTACATTAAAAGAAGCAAATGAGAATGCTGTATTGAGTTTTTATGATAACATATTTCATAGGTTTGGCACTCTTGATTCCATCATATCAGATAATGCATTGGCATTCACAGGTCTCAAAGTCTCAGAGTGGGTACTTAAGAATGGCATCTATCTGAATACCAGTTCCAATTACTACCCCCAAGGCAATGGTTTAGTAGAATCAACAAACAAGAATTTGATTAGGATAATCAAGAAGACTCTGCAAGACAACCAAAGGGATTGGCATACCAAACTAAAGTCTGCCTTGTGGTTAGACATTATTACCCCAAAGAAGATCATTGGAAATTCTCCTTATGTGTTAGTATATGGCAAAGAGGCCAAGTTGTCTATCTCAGTTGAATTTCCAGCTCTGGACTTGGCTACTCAATATGTCCTATTTGAAGAGGAGGACCCCTTGCAAGTCAGGTATTCTCAGCTCATGGAGTTAGAAGAATTCATAAATAAATCCATGAAAGATATGGAGTTCTATCAGATCCAAACAAAGAAGAGTTTTGATAAAAGACCTAGGATAAAAAATTTCAAGGTTGGGGATGTAGGCCTCAAGTGGGATGAGTTTAGATCCAAGCCTGGCAGACATACAAAATTTGATTCATTTTGGGTGGACCATTTGTTATAACAGAGTGCAAGGGATCTAGTGCTTTCTAGCTATCAAATCTTGAAGGAGTTTCCTTGCCAATCTCAGTCAATGGATTCCACTTGAAGCCCTGCTTTGAGGTTAATCCCTCTCTGTAAATTCTTGTAAATATGTTTTCCACTTTATTTCCTTATTTTCTAGGTTAGTTTCTTCTTTTCAAGAAGTGCCTGTGCACAAGTTCTTCCTCCCATTTTAGTTTTGTCTCTCTATCAAAGTTTTGTGTTCCTAATGTTGAACCCATGCCCAATGGACTACTTTTAGGCCACTAATCCATGTCTAGCAGGATGACATTCAACAAAAATTGCCAAAATGTTACCCAAATTTCCAAGTCCCATACAACTTTGGCTAATATCTATTCCAAAGTTTGCAATTTTATCTTGCCGAGCATCCCTAAAATTTTCATGAAGTTGTTCCTTGTCCTCTGGCCTTTGCAAATTATTTTGTTCCCTGGTCTGTAGCTAAAAGATTTGAACAAGTAGCCGTTGGAGGTAATAAACCCTGCAAACCCTAAGCTAGTTTCTATTTTTTAAGTTACCTTTTCGGGCCACTTAAATCACCAAAATGCATGTGCCTTTTAAAATGACCACTTCATGTGTTAAGTCTCTAGGTTGTTGGGCGAGGTCCCTTTTAATATTTCCTTCAAGGCCTAAGTCTTCTTGTCAATTTTTTCCTCCCAACCTTCCCTTTTAAACTTGTGGTTGTCACATGTTCACAAGGAATATTCTTTGCCCTTGCGATCATGCAATAGGATGACACCTATCTCGGTAGGCTCATTCTTTATCTTCAAAGGGTCCTAGTTGTAAAGATCTACGGCTATTGTAACTTCACAAGGGTGGTGTCAGAGGTATAAGGTCTTGTGACGACTGTAGATTTCCTTTCCTTGTAGTGCTTCAAAGTCAAGTGGGTCCACTGCCACATTGTCCTACATGGAGGCTTCCTATTGGTCGAGAGGTGGTGACTTGTCTAATTTTTAGAGTGGACCCGACAGACTATGTCCATTTTAAATCAACGACTGGTGTATAATCTAATGGAGTTTCTTTGATACATGAGATTATGCGCTTACCGTCGATCTTGCTTTATTGTCGAGGCTTTGACGGTGGGTCCTTTCTTGCTAATGTGCTCGCATTTGATTGGTCCACGTAGTGGTGACTGGTGTTGTAGTGGGTCCATTTGTTAGAGGGTCCTGGTTAAGAAAGATCTACAATTGTCACTTGATCCCAAGGGATCTTCCAAGCCCTTGCAATCTTGTGACAATCGTCCATTGTGATCTTAGTCTACCGTGGGTCCTGTTGTCAGAAGGGTTTACAATGTGTCTCTTTTCTTAGCTTGTGATTGGCTGGTTAGTATGCTACATGGCAGTTGTCAGTGGGTCCATGGGGTCAAGGATTTCTAAAGAGCTTAACATCTGGTTTGATCTGGCAGTTGTCATTATACCGAGGATCCAAGATGCTCAACTTTTAGCATCACGGTATAGCAACAACTGTCCGATGCTCTTTCCATAGGTCGTAGGTCCAAGTCTGTTAGACATGTTGATTTGCTCATGTTTCATTGGTTTATGACTTCCAAGTGGCATTTGACTTGTTAGAGATAGGTTTTCAAGCTATTTTCAAGTGCATCGTGGTTGTTCATCTATCGGGAAGGGTTTCTCATTGACGGTTACATTTTAAAATTTTCTACTAGCCATTATATTTCAAAATTCAAATGTCTCTGCAAGGGTTTTGCATTCTTTTGGCCATGCACAACATCAGGTAGCTTGGGAATTGATTTCTCTTGATGGTTATGGTTGTGAGGATGATGGAGATGACTATTGGCCGGCATCTACAGGGTCCTTTGCCGCATTTTCATGCCAGGTGGTGCTAGAAAGAGTTGGCACCATCATTCAAGCGGTACCGCTCCCAGGGAAATATGATCAAACTTGGAGCCTTCACAGCTTACTGGGGTTGTAGGTGGGTTGGTAGGTTGAGGTGGTTGTGTCTGTAGGTGAATTTAGTTCAGAAGGATCAACATGCAAAGAAAGATATGATTTGATCATCGGTGTTCTCAAAGATTTTCATAATAGGTGATCAGTACCCTAGGGTTTGATATCATTGTTTAATTTTGTAACCCTAGTTAAGTTTTGACTCTTGCCTGTGTGCAAGAGGGGATGTATATAATGTTTTTGGGAGCTTTAGAGCCAAAAAAAAGAATTGGACTTTTTGTAAAAGAAGAGTTGGACAATTGTAAAGAGAAAAATATATCTTTTCCTAGAAATCTATTTGTGGCATTCTTCTTGCCCTCTGGTTTTCTACAGTTGTAAATTCTCATTGATAATTTAGATATTGAAGATATTTTTGTGACATTTCTCATGTCCCTATGCCTTCTTGTGTGAGTTATCTCTTAGTGAATTCAATATTTATATGTTTCTCAATGATATCTTAGGGTTCTAGATCCGTCTTTCTTTCTGTAATTTTGTGTATCATTGTGGATGATTTGATGTGTGTGCTTTTGTGGGTATAGTTCAACCCCTTAACTATCTTGTCTCATTCCTATACCTAGTTGGAGAGCTGAATGTTTGTTTACAGGTCATAGATTGTTGTCTAACCCCAAAGAGTGTCATTGTTTGTGAAAGAATCCCTCTCTTTCGCTGAATACCCTCTTTATTTGCAGACCCTCCTATGAAATATTTATGCAAGCCTATTTAGTAAGTTGTGATCTCCTAGACCTAAGTTTGTGCATTGAGTCCATATTTTATACTGTAATTCATACCTTCATTTTGGTGTATCACCTAGTAGGTAGTTTTCTTTTAAGTCATTTCCCTTTCAAGTACTCCTTCTATGCCTTTTCCCCTGAAGATTTACTTTTTATGTCAAGAAGAAAATTAAGGTGATTATCCAAGAGGAACTAGCCTAGAACCTGGAGGTCTCATCTTAGTTAGCATAGGTCCCAAAACCTAGAGATGATTCCCCTGTTATACTAGGTTATCAAGACTACAAGAGCTTGAGACAAGGGTGCAAACTTAGTGTATAATAGTAACATAAGCTAGAAATAACTTAATAGCTTCTAATCTTCTCATAGGTGTAAATGTATCTGAATAATCAATGCCTTCTCTTTGTGCATATCCCTTACATACTAACCTTTCTTTATTTCTTACTACTGTACCATCTTCATTCATCTTGTTCCTGAATGTCCACTTTGTTCCAATCACATTCTTATCACTAGGTCTTGGGACTAGTTCCCAAGTGTCATTCTTCATAATCTGATCAAGCACTTCTTTCATAGCATCATGCCAATCTGAATCATTACAAGCATCTTCAACACTTAAAGGTTCAATTTGAGATAGTAAACATACCACTCCATTGCTGGCTGAGTTCTTTGCTTGTGATCTTGTTAAGACTTTGCCGCTCTAATCACTAATGATGTCTTTCTTGGAATGGTTTCTAGATGTAAACTTTGGAACCTTAGGTGATGCTGACTCATCAGCCTTAGGAGTTTCTTCTTCACTTGTCTCAAGGTCATTGAATAACACATCAATATTGTCAAATATTTCTTCAATAACTATCTCACTAGTGGAGGGTCTGGGTTCTTCTTCAATCATGGGTGAGTAATCATGATATCTTTCTTTATCACTTCTTGCATCAAACTTTCCTATTGCTTCATCCTTCTTGATGTAGCACTTCCTTCAAAAGATTCTATAGTATTTTACCATGGGAATATTACCAAACCATAGCTCATATGGTGTTTTGTCAGTGCCAGGCCTCAATTGAATTCTATTGATAGTGTAAATTGTTGTATTGACCGCATCTCTCCAATAGGTGTGTGCAACTTTTCCTTCAATCATGATGGTGCACGTTGTATCAAGGGTGATCCTATTCCTTGTTTCTACAATTCCATTCTACTGAGGGTTTCTAGGTGCACTCAACTATCTCTTTATGCCATGTTCTTCGCAATACTCATAGAATCTGTTGGAGGTGAATTCTCCTCCTCTATCCAGTCTCAAACATTTTATCTTTATTCCAAATTCATTTTCAACCTTAGCTTTGAATATTTTGAACTTCTCAAGAGCTTCTGACTTATCTTTCAAGAACGCAACCCACATCATTCTAGTATAATCATCAACAAACAAAATGAAATACCTTTCACCATAGTATGATCTTGTTTGAGTTGGACCACATAGGCCTGTATGAATCAAATCCAACTTTTTCTATACTGAATTGTGCTTGCTCCTGAATGAGTTTCTTACATGCTTTCCCATCACACATTCCCTGCATATATTATCAATTGGTTTTTCTATGCTAGGTAGATCTCTTACTACCTTAACATTTCTTATCTTTACTATGTTATCAAAATTGTTATAACATAGTCTTTTACGCCGCAACCAACTGTCATCAACTTTAGCAAAAAAACAACTTTCTTTTGAATTGAGTTGGAAAAAATTACCTTTAGTCTTTGAGCCTAATGCAATCATAACACCATCCTTGTTAATGATGCATTTGTCATCTTTGAACTCCAACTAATAACCTTTTCCAAGTAACCATCTAACACTAAGAAGGCTATGTTTCAAACAATCTACATAGAGAATATCATCAGTACTATTCTTTCCATCCAAGGTGATGGCTCCTCTACCAACTATGGGTTTAGGAGTGTTATCTCCAAATCTAACCATACCACCATTGTATTTGTCTAGATGAACAAACCTTCCTTTATCACCTTTCATGTGATGTGAACAACCACTATCTATAATCCAGACTGTCCTTATATCAGCTTGTGAAATCAATGCTAGCTCTTGATTCTCTTTCTTATCTTCGTGATCTATTTTATTGTTTATTTTCTCTATGATAACAATAAATCCAATTTCTTCTTTAGCTGAGTCATCATCTGAAACTCCATCTCTAGCATAGTAACATTCCTTAGAGAGTTTAGGATTGTAGTCATTTTTGAACTTTCGAGCTCTTAGAGGACATTTAGATGCAAAGTGACCAATCTTATTGCATGAAAATAATTTAAATGGCAATTGACCTTCATATTTTCCTTTTCCTTTCTTTTCTCTTTTGAAAATCATAGCAATGAAATCATCTAGAGTTTTTTCTTCATCATCATCATCAAAATTACAAGAAGTGATTACAAATTTCTTACCATGAACTGTTGCTTTGAAGGCTGTCTCACTTTTAGGTTCAGTCTTCATTCTTGAAATATCAAAAGCTGAGATTTTGCTGATCAAAGTCTCTTTCTTGAAATTTGATGTAAGCTGCATGGTCTCATCAAGGATGTTGATCTTGTTTTCATATTTTGGAGTGAGAGTAGTCATTAATTTGTCCATAATGTCTTCCTCTGAGATCTCTCCACAATTGTTCTTCATTCTAGCAACTGCTTCATTAATCCTTTGATTGTAAGTTCTAATATTTTCTTCAAGCAGCATTTCTAATGCATTGTATCTTTTCTTCCATTTCTTTTTGCACTCATCCTTTGCTTGTTTATCTCCTTCAAATATGTCTTCTAGGTACTTCCATATTTTGTGGGTTGTATCTACCTTCTTGATTTATGAAAATTCACTATCAAAAAGGGGGCTAATAAGGGCTTCTTTGGCTATTGCATTCTAATGAAATAATTCCTTTTACTTATTAGTAGCATCATCCTTTGCAAGGTATTCTAAAGTAGGAATCTTGACTTCTTTGATAGTTACATCAAAAAATTCAAAAGCAATGCACTGCAAGTGAGTCACCATCTTGTTCTTCCAATCAAGATAATTCTCTCCATCAAGATTAGGACTTTCTTTTCTAAAGAATGCCATTTGATCAACCTCAAGCTATTAAAATTTCTCTCCGAGGCACTTGGCTCTAATACCAATTGTTAAGAATAGTCCCAAGATATAACTGGGAGGGTGGGTGGGGGGGTGAATTAGTTATCTACAAGTTTCAATTCTTTGTCCAATTAAGTATACTTAAACATAAAGCATAAAAAAAATGAAAGAACACTTGAACACAAAACCAATATTTTGGTTACGGGGAAACCCAAATAGGTAAAAACCTCAGTGGGAATTGACACCCACTAATATTTTGCACTAGTGTATTATGATCCTTGTTAGAAGATCCTTAACCCTGTTAGGAGTTTCTTTACAATATATTTAGTACAATAGACCTGGTCAAGGGTCTAAACTTGTTAGAAGTCTTTTACAATAGTTCCTGTTAGAGGAGAGGACATACTGTTTGAGAGCTCACTGCTCAAAGGGGTGAAGGCTACAACCTTTTGAATAACAGATACACACTATATCTGGATCTTGGTGAACTGCGCTTAGACCTACTATCTGGATCAGTTCCAATGTATAGCATAAACACTTCACTTAGTCGCATAGACCTTCTTTTGATGGCTCAAAACTTTGCACACTCTTCTCTGTTCTACTTTCACAACTATGAACCACACTTAAGAAATTGCAAATGACTGCCTATAAATATCTTTCCTATAAATGATATAATCAAGTCAGCCTATTAGAACCACCTTGAAATCATATTAGAGAAACTATAACAAACTCCAATAACAATTTAGTCATATCTACTAAGCACACAACACATTCTGGGACCTATCCAATAAGGTAAATGTAGACGCACACTACACATTGTTAGCTCTACCAAAACAACTGGATCTTTCTCCTCAAGCTAAATTACTTTATGCATTCTTAACTAAACATCACTAACTCTTCTCTAAGCTTAAATCCAAGGGTGAATACCCAAATGATAGGTGTAACTCCAGAACCAATAAAAACTCTCTCGACTCTTCTGAATAAACACAGGAAACTGTTACTGGTGAATAACGACTGCATACCTTCACTTATATTGATCATCAGCCTTTGTGTCCATGAATGTAACATCAATAATATGTCTTCAACATAAATCCAAGTGCGCAAGGCTCTATAATAACTGTATGGACAACCGTACATAGAACACTACCTGTTACTCTATCAGGAACACTACTAACACAAGCTGCTATATAATTATCTATAATAACAGTTAACCTCTGCACCCATGATATCATGCTGATATCATATCCATGCTATATATACTGAAATCTTACTACATTACACTTAGATGCATGCTACTTTCCATATGTTATCATCAATGACAAACATATCATCAATGACAAACATACAGTCAATACTAGCTTGCTGGCAAATCTCCAACAAACACAACATGAAATGTATGTGTCATTTTGTAGTTCAAATCCTAATATAAAGATTGGGAAACTATTGTTTGAAAGATTGAAGCCATATTATATCATGACACACAAAGTGTTTGAAACTTGTTGTTGTCATTATCATATTTAATTTGATCTCTACTATCAGATTTTTCAAAAGTTTGTGAAAGACACTTATGATTTTGAAAATGCTCCTCCTACTAGATGAAGTGAGTTCATCTCATCCATTTTATGTGACAAAAGAGATGATGTAGCTGGAAAAATAAATTATATAAAAGGAATATGTCAAACATGTATTGATTTGTCTCTTTTTCCATTGAAAAATGAAAATATTGATGTAACAAAGATGGTAAATTGCAAGAGTTACAAATATGTAAAGAATGAAACCAAATTTGGGAAAGAATCCAAAAGGTTAGAATATGTTGAAGATGAGATAAATGTTGGAGAATTTATGGACAAATTTAAAAAATTGATTCAACCCTACATTCATCATATTTTTTTTGCAAAGTGGCAAGCACAACAATTCCGAACACTGAGAGACAATTTCCCACTTGGAACTATTGTATCAGTTGTTGATTTTGCAGAAAATTATTTCTTTGTTCAGCAAAAGGCAATTCAATCAGAATACTATTTTTTAGAGTAAATTACTATTATGGTACATGTGTGTTATCGACACACACAATTAGATTTGGATGGTATTCAGATCACATTTGAAGCACGGGTCATCAAGAAGGAATATTATTTTAATATAAGTAGCATGACATTAATTATGTAGAACACTGCTTCAAGATGTTTTTTGCAAATTTGAAAGAAAGAGGTATAAAAATTATTAAACATTATGTTTGGTTAGATGGATGTGCTACACAATTCAAATCATCAAGACCATTTTATGCACTATGTAGATATCATCGTAATGAAAACATACCACATGTCTGGAGTCTCTTTGAGAGTGGACATGGAAAAGGTGAACATGATGGTGTTGGAGCTTGCATCAAACATGCTCTATGAAAGTATCAAATGAATTATAAGGGAGTTCATATAAAAAATGCACATGATGTTGTTGAATGGTGCAAGACACATTTCACACCAAATGAGAATGATACGCCATCAGGATTGACTCAAGCAGTGCCACATAGAAAATTTTGGGAGATAAAAGGTATGCACACATTTTTAAATTATTCAAGTGTTTAAATTTTTTATGTATTCTTTATTCAAATTATATTTATAAAATGTATTATATATGCATTTTTTCAGGTGCAGATAGAAAAATTATGCATAGTTGCAATAGGATAGAAAATATGTGATCTTTTCATTTAGTTATGAGTATGAATTGTTGCAATTGAATGTTGAACATTAGGGACTACTCATGTTTTTGTTGTCACTACATTGCTGACAATTATGAGGAATGCATCAATCAAGACCATGGATATGTAGGTACATCGAATCTAGTTCCACTAGTTGTTACTGATACATTTGATAGAGATGAAGATGAAAACTTTGATGATGTCCCTTTGATTTTTATTGATTACGATCATATCTTGGGATTGGTCAAAATTGGTAAGTATATATATTTCACATTATATGGTTTATTGAGCTGCATGTATAGATAGATAGATAGATCTATAGATTGAACTAAGTAAATTTTAAGGTCTCACATGTATATATAAATTTATTGTGCAGGAGATGTCTTTGCAGTGATTGTTGAGCATGGAAATGTAGGAGTTGGTAATTATTTACTGCATTATACTGTAGAGAGGATGAAATTACTTGAACCTAAAGAAACTAATGCAATTTTGTTCCCATAGGTTTGTACATGCTTTATATCAATATATTGAACTCAATTTGTAAATTTTAAATTTCAAATTTTGTTTGTTTAAATTTCTAATGTTAAAGTTTGTGACCTACAGGTTCAGTTATTTTAGAGGGAACATATTTCAAGAAAATCAAAGTAATTCAAAATGGTATTCAGTTTGTTGATTACCAACCAGACAATAAGGTGTTTCAATATAGTCACCTAGTAGTTTCGACCTCCATTTTTCTCCATACAGTTAGATCTCAACATGGACGTGGTAAGTGGAGACTAGATACTAAGGATCATGAGAGAATATTACATGTTCTCCATGAAAGGTATGAACCACTTGAGTTTTTCTAAAAATTATAATATGTATACCTATTTCATTTGTTAGGACCTACTTGATATCTCTGGATTAAATTGACTATAATTTTTTTATATATTTAAACATATGATGGACTATAATTTGTTGATATATGATGGACCTATTTGATGGTTCGATGGTTTTCATATATAGAATTTTATGTATTTTTTAATATGTATTCTTGTATACATGTATGGTTTTATATGTGTGCTTTGATTATTCAATGATTTTTATAGATTGCATATTACTTAAAGATTTTATGTATGCTTTGATTATTCAATGATTTTTATGATACTTATTGTCCATTAGTTACATGTATTAACTAGTTATTTTGATGATATTAATTCTAGATCCCCTTAAGACCTCCCCTTAAGAATTCTTATTAGTTAAAGATCCCCTTAAGACATTAACTTGAGCACTAAAAAATGATGAAATTAGTTAGATTACTTATGACATGTGTTAGTTCTAGAATGAGTTAGAATAGTTATTGTCCATTAGTTACATGTATTAACTTGTTATTTTTTATGATATTAATTCCAGATCCCGTTAAGACCTCTCCTTAAGATTTCTTATTAGTTAGAATAGTTATTTTCCATTAGTTACATGTATTAAGTAGTTATTTTTTATGATATTAATTCTAGATCCCCTTAAGACCACCCCTTAAGACCTCCCCTTAAGATTTCTTGTTAGTTAAAGATCCCCTTAAGATATTAGTTTGAACATTAAAAAATGATGAAATTAGCTAGATTACTTATGACATGTGTTAGTTCTAGAATGATTTAGAATAGTTATTGTTGATTAGTTACATGTATTAACTTATTATTTTTTATGATATTAATTCTAGATCCCCTTAAGACCTCCCCTTTAGATTGCTTATTAGTTAGAATAGTTACTGTCCATTAGTTACATGTATTAACTAGTTATTTTTTATGATATTAATTCTAGATCCCCTTAAGACCTCCCCTTAAGATTGCTTATTAGTTAAAGATCTTGGTAAGACATTAGTTTGAACACTAAAAAATGATGAAATTAGTTAGATTACTTATGACATGTTTTAGTTCTAGAATGAGTTAGATTACTTATGACATGTATTAAATTGTTATTTTTTATGATATTAATTCTAGATCCCCTTAAGACCTCCCATTAAGACCTACCCTTAACCTTTCTTATTATTTAGAATACTTATTGTCCATTAGTTACATGTATTAACTTGTTTATTTTTATGATATTAATTTAATATCCATCTAATCAACTGAAACCATCTAATCAACTCATCTAATCAAATTATATCATCTAATAAAATGAAACTATCTAATCTAATCAAATGAAACCATCTAATCAAATCATATCATCTAATCAAATAAAACCATCTAATCAAATCATATCATCTAATCAAATGAAACAATCTAATCTAATCAAATGAAACCATATAATCAAATCATTTAACTATCTAATAAAATAATATCATCTAATCATATCATCTAATCAAATGAAACCATCTAATCAAATCATATTATCATCTAATCAAATCATATCATCTAATCACATGAAACCATCATAAATCTATATAATGTCAAATCATAAAGCATCTATGTCTAGAAGTTTGGATATCATATAAATATATGGCTCAAATCATAAACTGAAAAAATCAAACATATAATAATAACATATATAATGAGTCTCAAATCAAAGATCTCTACAACATGTCCTAAAATAGGGATTCATCGAGGCGCATGTGAACAGAGCAACCCTCTAACTGACTGCCATGAGCATCCTCTGGTTGTGAGGCAACAATTGATCCCTACGAATATAAATGCATTTATATAATAATTTTTAATATGATTTAGAACAACAAAGAGGTGGGGTGAATCAATTGTTCTTAGGTCCAGATGTATAAAATAAACTTTAAAACTATTCAACAAATCAGATCTAATAACCAATAGCTACTCGGTCATTACTGATTGCATAATAGAAACATATAACAATGTAGTCCACTTATCCAATAGCATCTAACTTGTAAAACATAGAAATGTTCAAACAAAAACATTCACACAAGTATCAACACCAGGATTTATAGTGGAAACCCAATTCGGGAAAAACCACTTTGTAACATGTTATTATTATGTTCACTCTTCTGAAGTGAGCTTGGTGAAAAGCCAACCCTGTCAAAGGTTACAAACACACTGTCAGGTGTGAACCGGTTAAAGGATTTAAACCACTTTGTTAAAAGTGGGACTTGTTATAGGACTTACATACACTCCATTAGAATGCAACCCTATTCGAAGGATTTATACCTATGACTATTAGGTCAACCTCTGTTAAAAGGATTTTGACTAATACAATGGTTAGAAAGTAGTAGTAATATTGATCTGAAAAACATACAACTCACTTTGCAAATATTAGATCCAATTCCCTACACATATGATGGCTTATTGACTGTGAAGCTTTACCATCTCTATCACTGATCTACTCAGAACTCTCTTCAAGAAATCACAACACTTCTCCTTTAGCCTTCTCTACTTAAACAGTCAATAACATCAACAACACTTCCAACATCCTCTCTCTACAACCTCTAGCTTAGGTTTCCTTAATACTTTCTCCATTAGGACAATACATCTTTTTCCACTTAATCTCCTTCGTAGATCTTAGGGTAACATTAGATTCATCAAATCAATCCTACATTATGTTCTTCAACTATCCTTTTAGAGATATCTCAAATCTCTTAATAGATTTACAATAACATATTTTATAGTGCATTAAATGCTTCCATAAAATCAATAAATAAAGTCAACATGTTTTACATAATCCAAGAATTCAACGATGTCGACTGGAAATCTGAATTCTTCCTCAAATGCAAAATAATGACGCTTGGTCAATACTATGTTCAACTTCTCGATCTTCACTAGAAAGCTTGGTCACCTCATAAACTATTTCCTTGGCTAATACTGTCTTCCTCAGAAATTAACTTGTGTTCAGTCAACACTGAATTTACTTGGCATATATGATGGGAATAAAGTTAGGATAGACAAGCTTGTCTATGCTCGTGATCCTCAACTAGGATCTCAGTGTTCCTCCACACCAATGTAGGTCTCTAGGCTTCCTTATCCTACAAAGGACTCCCCCTAACCTACCTAACCTTCCCACCAAGTTTCACACTTTCATTCATTCATCTTCTTACTTTGCATTCTAACAACTAGACCCTCACATAGGCTAAAAAGGGTCTTTTGAGCTTCTAGCTTCTTTTTGAGCTCCAATAGTGGAAGTCAAGGGTTCCTATGTCTTTTTGAGGTTAACAACACCTTCTCAATGCATTAATAAGGTTTTGGTAGCACTCGATCTAGGGGTTCCTTTGGAAACTAGGGCTACAAGGAAGTGCCAATTAGGCCTCCTTCTGGATTTGTAGGACCTACCACACCTTCCCCGTATAGAATCAAATCTACTGGCCTAAAAGAAACTTTCTTCTAATTCCCCATACTCAAGGATTTTTGAGTTCTTGGGTTCTCAAATGGTCGTAGAACATATTTAGCAAAAATGAGGGTTTTAAGGGTTTTGGTGGCTCTCCAAGCTTCTGGTCTTCTACAGTGCCCTTCCACTCCTTACCAAACCTCCTTCTTCACCATTTAGGACCTTCACACATCCATTATGACTCCCACAAAAGGGCATGTCTTGAATCTTCACCTGCTACCTGTTGGAGCTTCTATATTGCTACTGGAACCTAGCTGGGTTATACCAAACTCGCCTAGGTCTTAGTCAAACAAATGTTTGCACTCCTGCTCTAGGGCCCTGCATCACTGTAAATCACCATTAGGGTCTATACTTTTAGAATCCACAATCCCATGGGTTTTCCAAAGTGGATACCAAATATATAGCCCTATTAACCCATGTTCCTCAAGACTGGACAGGGAACAGTAAAGAAAAATAGTAATAAGAAAGAAACAATAACAAAACTATGATGAATGAAACTTCTACATACACTGAAAATTTATTCACACAAAATGAAACACACAACAATTTCCACACAAAGCTTTCAGTATTTACAAGTATTCAGTCATTCAAAGGTGACTGTTACCACCAAATCTTCACCAGTTTGTCATACTATAGCTTCACACTTCTAACATTCAAAAAACTATACATTAGGGTTACAAACAGCTTAAATATGTTTACCTAGGAGTGAGTGTTAGGAGGTTAGGGCATGACAAGCCTCTTCGACAAGTTAGTCATTACAAAGAAAAAAGTTGCTAGTAACTTTTGAGCAACATTGAGTTGCTTGAGAAAGTTTTGCTCACACATCCTAATAGACCATTTCTAGGTCTTCCAAAGCACTCATGTGCATTACATAACCCCTAATCACTAACTCCTATACTAATTTTCCATAACAATCCCAAAAACCTCAAGTTGACATTTTTCTTGAGTTAAAGGGAAAAGCAAACTCATAAGGACTAGCAGACTTCTAGGACTAACACCTAGCCTAGACACAACCAAAATGGAGTCAAACAACATGATGACTCTTATTCCAAATGCAAGCATTAACATAAAAAAATAAGAAGGTGAGGGCCCTCATAGAGGTGCTCCTACACCATACTCCCCCTTAGCACAAGCTAAGGCACCTTGGGGTCTAGAAGTGCTAGATCAATCCCAAACTTTTTGAACTATCCTTCTTCAACCCAAGTGGCTTCAGATTTAGGCTGACCCTTCCATTTGACTAGATGTTCCATATAAATTTGATGCCTAGTTTCCTTCTTCACCCTGGATTCTAAGATGCTCTCTACTTTAGCCGGTTCCTTCTTGGGCATGGCATTTGTATCAATGTCTTATAATACCTTAGGTGGACCTGTTTCTTGTTGATTGATATCACCCTTGAATCTGATTAGGTCTACAACATTGAACACCGGTGAGATGGCTAAATCTAAAGGTAACTCTACCTTATAAGCATTTTCTCCATACTTTGCTAAGACCTTGCAAGGGCCTACTCTCCTCATTTGCAGCTTAGTAGGCATGCCTTTTTGCATTCTTGCCTTGTTAAGATGGACCATAACATAGTCCCCAATCTGAAACTATACCTCTTTCCTCTTTTCATCCACTTTAGCCTTGAGCCTTTGAGTGGAATCCATAATGGTTCTCTTCACTTGCTCTTGAACCTCCTTGATGGTTTGAGTGAAATCTTCATCTTGTCGACTCTTCAACTCCATGGAACCTAAATCCCTCAACTCACACACTCCTCTAGGGTGTCTTCCATACACTATCTCAAAAGGACTTCTTCCTGTGGTCCTGTTGACACTATCATTATATGCATATTCAGCCTGAGATATCACAAGATCCCAAGTCTGCCCATACTCCTTTGTCAAACACCTTAGCAAGTTTCCAAGTACCTCATTGATGACCTCAATTTGACCATCAGTTTGAGGATGGTATGCTGAATTGAAAGAGAGATTAGTTCCTAGCCTTTTCCATAAGGTTTTCCAAAAATGGCCCATGAACTTGCTATCCCTATTTGACACAATGCTCAAAGGAAGTCCATGGATTCTAACTATCTCTTTAAAGAAGAGATGTGCTACATAACTTGCACCATGAGTAGCTCTACATGGAATGAAATGACTCATCTTAGAGAACCTGTCAACAACAACATAGATGCTATCCATACCTAATTTGGTTTTAGGGAGTCCAACCACAAAGTCCATACTTACACACTCCCAAGGCCTATTTGGAACTGGTAGAGGTTGATAGAGTGCTATATTGCTTGAGCCTCCTTTATCTCTCTGACATACTCCACATTGCTCAACATACCTCCTAAAATCCCTTGCTAGCTTAGGCCAAAAGTAGTATCTTTTTACTAACTCCAAAGTCTTGTTTATGCCAAAATGACCACGTAGGCTGCCATTATGCTTCTCTTGGATCACATTTTCTCTCATGGATCCTCTAGGTACACAAAGCTGATTACCTTTAAACAAGAGTCCATTCTGAAGGGTGTAATCTACAAACTCACCATGAAAATTGTTCTCAAACTCTAGGCACACCTTGTAGGCTTGTGAGAAGTCTTCATCCTCCTCATATAAATCTTTAAAACCTGCTATTCCAATGCTTTGTAGCTGTACCTCTTGGATAGTCAATAACTTCCTACTCAAGGCATCTGCTACCTTGTTGAGCTGCCCTTTCTTGTGCTTGATTGTGAAGGTAAAGGACTGGAGATATTCCATCCACTTCAAGTGCTTGTTACTAAGCTTCTCCTGAGTTTTTATGTAGCTTAAAGCCTGGTTATCAGTAAAGACAACAAATTCTTTTGGCAAAAGGTAATGCCTCCACTTCTTGAGAGATTGTTCTAATGCATACAACTCCAAGTCATAAGCTGAATACTTCTTCTTTACCTTATTGAGATTCTCATTGAAGAATGCTACAGGTCTTCCTTCCTAACTTAATACACCCCCTACTATTGTACCACTTGCATCACATTAAAGGGTAAACAATTTATCAAAAGTAGGCAAGAGTAGGATAGGTTTAGTGGCTACCTCTTGCTTCAATGTTTGGAATGCTTTCTCAGCTACCTCAGACCATTTGAACTTAGTTTTTAGCCCTCCTTTGATTTTGTCTAATACCATTGCACAAATCCCACTGAAGTTCCTGATGAACTTTCTATAAAATTGGGCTAAACCATGAAAACTTCTAACTTCTGTCCCTATTTTTGGGGTAGACCAATTCAAGATTGCCTCTACCTTGCTTAGGTCCATTTTCAGAGTAGCCTTGGACACTACAAAGCCCAAATAAATCATCTCTTGCTGCATGAAATCACACTTTTCCAAATTGATGGCTAGCTACTCTTCATGTAGCTTCTTCATAACCAACCTTAAGTGTTCCAGGTGTTTTTCTTTTGTCTTTCTATAGATGAGTATATCATCAAGATATACCACCACAAATCTTCCTATGAAGTCCTTCAAGACCTCATTCATCAATCTCATGAAGGTGCTAGGGGCATTTGTAAGCCCAAATGGCATCACAAGCCACTCATACAAACCATCAGTGGTTTTAAAAGTGGTCTTCCACTCATCATCCTCCTTAATTCTGATTTGGTGATAACCACTCTTCAAATCCAGCTTTGTAAAATACATAGCACCTCCCAAGCAATCCATCAAATCTTCAATCCTTGGAATTGGGAACCTGTACCTAATAGTGATCCTATTAATAGCCCTTGAGTCTATGCAAAGTCTCCATTTTCCACCTTTCTTAGATGCTAAGACAACTGGTAGCGCACATGGACTAATGCTCTTCTTGTTCAACCCTTGATCCAATAATTCTTGCACTTGCCTTGCCACTTCCTTGTTCTGATCTAGGGTAAGCTTATATGTTTCTTTATTAGGTAGAGAAGCACTGAGAACAAATTTAGTTTGATGACTTATAGCTCTTCTTGGAGGTAAAGTGGCAGGGGTTCCATCACTTACTATATCTTTGTATTCCTTTAGCATTTGTTGCACTTCCAATGGTAAATTTGCCTTCAATTGCTTATCTTCCTCCTTTGGTTTCACCATGATAGCACATCCTATGGTCTCCTCATCCTGAAGTGCATGTAGAAAATCCTTACCATTGCTTAGCAACACACTAGGAGTTCTAGAAGTACCCTCTTCATTCTCAGTTATGGATTGAATTTTGAATGTTCTTCCATCTTCCTTGAAAGAAATGGAGTTCTCTTCTCCATCATAAATCACTTTCCTGTCAAATTGCCTGGGTCTTCCCAACAAAAGATGGCATACATCCATGGGAAAGAAATCACAAAGCACTCTATCTTTACAGCCTCCAATTGAAATCTCTACCCATGTTTTCTCATTAACTAGCACACTATGTTCCCGGTTCAACCAAGTTACCTTGTAGGGGTTTGCATGTGGAATCTTTGTAAGTTTCAGCTTCTTTGCTACTTCCTCTGTTATAATGTTATTAGTAGACCCTGAATCTACTATAACCTTGCATACTTTGCCTTGTATCTTGTGCCTAACTCTAAAAAGAACCCTTCTTTGCTTGGGTTCACCTTGATTAGGCTTCCTGATAAGTACCCTTCTGAACATAAGATTCTCCCCCATTTCTGATTCAAATTTTCTAACCTCATTAGTGCATGAGCTATTGCTATCCTCTTGGGTATAGGTTACCCTTTTCTCATTCTGTGAGGCTGATTTTTTCTCAGGACATCTATAGGTAGGGTGTCCAAGCTATCCACACTGATATCACTTCATAGTGGCAAAGTAGGAGCTGCTCCTTCCTGTTCCTCTTCCTCTGCTTCCTTGAGAACCTCTTCCTCTACCATAAGATCCTCTTGTACTAATTTTTGAACTTTTTTCCAAGATTTTACTCTCACCTTGGTTTCTTGATTCACCACCTCTACTAGAACCTCCTCTTTGACCCCCTCTAGAGTCTCTACCTCTTCCTCTATTCTTGGAATTAGGTTCTTGCTTTCTCCTCTGTTTGTCTTCAAACTTTTGTGCCATATGTTGACAACCAAGTATGGTGGTAGGAGTGAACAAACTCATCTCTTCTACTATGCTCCATTTGAAGCCACTAAGGTACCTTGCTACTTTAATGCTTTCATCTTCTTGGACTCTAGATCTCAAGCTCAATTTGTGGAACTCTTCAGTATAGGTAGCTACATCCATTTCCTTCTATCTAAGTGTCAGTCTTTTCTTATGCTGCTGTATTTCATAATTAGCTGGTAGGTATGCTTCCCTGACTTTGTTGACCATAGCTTTCCAATTAGAGATTGGATTCTTTTCCTCTTTCTCTCTTTCACCTTGCAGGTAGTTCCGCCAGGTTAAATCTTGTCCTCTTAACCTAGATTTGGCCACTTTGACCTTCTGTGCCTCTAAGATCTCTTCAAACTCAAAGTGATTCTCCATGCCTTCAATCCACTACATCACAAGCTCAGTATCCATCCTTCCAGTCAGTAATGGGACACCTTCAAGTGCCTTGCCTATGACAGCCTTTAGAGCTTTGAGAAACTGCTCATCTTGTGTTGGAGGATCAGGTGTAGGTACATCATCATCAAGAGTCTTCTCTTTTCCCTTAGCATCCTACTCCTCCATCTTCACATTCACCTTATCTGCTTTTGATTGGACATCATCCAAGAGTTGCTCCATTTGCAACAATCTTTCCTACAGGAGTCTGTTAGCTTCCTCCTGATCTTCTACTTTCTTGGCTAGCTCTGCATTGGTCACCATCTTCTATTTTTGAGATGATCCACTTGACTCTTCTAGTGGTTGAAACATCCACCTTCACTTCCCAAACCTTAAGAGGCTCTGATACCAATTTGATGGGAATAAAGTTAGGATAGACAAGCTTGTTTATGCTCCTGATCCTAAACTAGGATCTTAGTGTTCCTCCACACCAATGTAGGTCTCTAGGATTCCTTATCCTACAAATGACTCCCCTTCACCTACTTAACCTTCCAACCAAGTTTCACACTCTCATTCATTCACCTTCTTACTTTGTATTCTAAGAACTAGACCCTCACATAGGCTAAAAAGGGTCTTTTGAGCTTCTGGCTTCTTTCTGAGCTCCAACAGTGGAATTCAAGGGTTCTTATGTCTTTTTGAGGTTAACAACACCTTCTCAATGCATTAATAAGGTTTTGGTAGCACCCAATCTAGGGGTTCCTTTGGAAACTAGGGCTACAAGGAAGTACCAATTAGGCCTCCTTCCAGATTTGTAGGACCTACCACACCTTCCCCATACAGAATCAAATCTACTATATTTAAAGAAAATTTATTCTAATTCCCCATACTCAAGGATTTTTGAGGTTTTGGGTTCTTAAATGGCCATAGAACATATTTAGCAAAAATGAGGGTTTTGAGGGTTTTGGTGGTTCTCCAAGCTTTTGGTCTTCTACAGTACCCTTCTACTCCTTACCAAACCTCCTTCTTCACCATTTAGGACCTTCACACATCCATTATGACTCCCACAAAAGGGCATGTCTTGACTCTTTACCTGCTACCTACTAGAGCTTCTGTATTGCTGCTGGAACCTAGCCGGGTTATACCAAACTCGCCTAGGTCTTAGTCAAACAAATTTTTGCACTCATGCTCTTGGGGTCTCGCATCATTTTACATCACCATTAGGGTCTATACTTTGAGAATCCACAATCCCATGGGTTTTCCAAAGTGGATACCAAAGATACAGCCCTATTAACCCATGTTCCTCAAGACTGGACAGGGAACAGTAAAGAACAACAGTAATAAGAAAGAAACAATAACAACACTCTGATGAATAAGACTTCTACATAAAATGAAAATTTATTCACAAAAAATGAAACACACAACAATTTCCACACAAAGCTTTCAATATTTACAAGTATTCAGTCATTCAAAGGTGATTGTTACCACCAAATCTTCACCAGTCTATCGTACTGTAGCTTCACACTTCTGACATTCAACAACCCATACATTAGGGTTACAAAAAGATTAAATATGTTTACCTAGGAGTGAGTTTTAGGAGTTTATGGCGTGACAAGCCTCTTATACAAGTTATTCATTACAAAGAAAAAAGTTTCTTAGCAACTTTTAAAAGTTGCTAGTAACTTTTGAGCAACATTGAGTTGCTTGAGCAAGTTTTGCTCACACATCCTAATAGACCATTTCTAGGTCTTCCAAAGAACTCATGTGCATTACATAACCCCTAATTACTAACTCCTATACTAGTTTTCCATAATAAGCCCAAAAACCTCAAGTTGAAATTTTGCTTGAGTTAAAGGGCAAAGCAAACTCATAAGGACTAGAAGACTTCTAGGACTAACACCTAGCCTAGACATAACCAAAATGGAGTCAAACAACATGATGACTCTTATTCCAAATGCAAGAATTAAAGTACCAAAAAAATAAGGTGAGGGCCCTCATAGAGGTGCTCCTGCACCAATATACTAGCTCAGTCAACACTAACAACACTCGGCTTAAACTAGATTTCTTCATTTTTGCTCGGTTAAGCCTTCCAGTTTAGTCTTCATTCTTACTTAGATAAAAAATACATTGTCTTATCATTGTGCCACATAATCAAGTACTCATTGAAGTATCAAGATAAATCAACCTTTCCTTAGGTGCTATTGTTACCAACCTTGCCTTACCCCTTAGGAATAATCAAATAGATATAGTACTTTCTTAAATAGCAACAGTCTTACCAGTTAAGGTTTGACATCAATGACAATACAAAAATTGCTTCAATTGTAGTTTCCAACAATCTCCCTCTTTTGCATTGATGGCAACACCATATGAATATCACATAAATTACCAACCAATCCAAAAACTTATCTATTCATTAGAAGTATTAATAATATCCTTAGCTTCATTCTGATATAGAATCAATTAGCCATGCTTGTATGAATGTCCATTGAATTTCTCCCTCTGTCATGATCTTTCATGAAAAATTTCATTATGTGCATTCATCTGTGATCATCTCCCTCTTTGACAAAATGACAAAGTAGTAACAAAAACATACATCCTACACATGTAGATATCATCTTTTCAGTTCAGTAACAGTATTTTTCCCTCTGTCATCTTTTCTTATGAATGATTCTTGTATGTGCTATACTTTTCACAACTCTAGGCTGCTCCTAAAGTGTGACCTTTCTCTACATCAACTTGTTAGATATTCTTTGCAACACATTTGATGCAGTGCTCCTAGCTTGACTAGGCAGCCTCAGTTAGGGGAAGGACCTGTAATTGACTTCTCAAGTATTCATGAGCTTCTTTAGGTAAAGCCTTAGTGAATATGTCTAGTAATTGTTCCTTTGTATTCACATATTCCATTCGGACCTCTTTGTCTTGTACCAGTTCTCTCAAGTAATGATACTTGATGGCAATGTGTTTGGTCTTTGTGTGCATCACTAGATTCTTAGAGATGTTGATAGCACTTGTGTTGTCACAAAAAATGAAAACTAGTTCAGTGATTTCTTCTTTCATGCCTATCAACAATTGCTTTATCCATATCAAATTTGAACAGTTCACGGCTGTAGCCACATACTCAGCTTTAGTAGTAGATTGGGAAATGCGATTTTGTTTCTTGCTTGTCCAGGAAACTAATCTCTATCCAAGAAAGAAAGCTCCACCACTAGTACTCTTTCTTTCATCTACATTTCCTGCCCAATCAGCATCTGTATACACTCTTAGTTAAAACTTGTCATGCTTCTTGTAGTATAATCCATAGTCAACAGTTCCCTTCAAATATCTCATGATTCTTTTAACCACCATCATGTGAGTTTCCTTAGGATTGGTAGAGAATCTTTCCACAATCCCAACAACTAATGCAATATCTAGTCTACTATGTACAACATACTATAGCTTTTTGATCATAGATCTATACAAATTCTGGTTAACTTCTACAACATCATCATTTTTAGACAACTTCTCTCTAGTAGCCATGGGAGTACTTACTGGCCTTGAATCTTCCATGCCAAAGGTTTTCAGTATCTCATGAACATATTTAGACTAGGTTATGAAAATTCCTTTCTCCATTTGATATACTTGCCAACTTACAAAAAATTTAATCTCCCCAAACATACTCATTTCAAATTCAGTTTGCATTTCATTTGAAAATTTCTTACATAAGGCATTGACACAGGGGATGCGTAGATACAAGCAGAATCAAGCAAAATTGACTCCACTTGAATAAAAAACAAGCCCTACTTAGAGTTACACAATAGAAGCAATATAATATCACATGAAAGCAATGAAATCACAATGGATATGAGATAATCAACTGACAGCAACAACAGAGAATTTATATTATTTCTTTCAACATGCCCGGCTGTGAGGCCTTCCAGGTTTCAGCCTTATGCAATGAGAATTATGAAATCAGAATTATAGCTTGCATCCTATCTTTGGCTCCAATTACATATCTTGATAATCCTCTCTAGATCTCCCTCGTTATTTCCTCTTGATGCCCTACTACATCAATCTAGACTCCTTATATAGACAACTAAGCCACAAGTCAGCCAGTCAGGCATTTAATTACATTATAGGTCCAGTCTGGAAGATTTAAACCAAAAATAATGCTATAATGAATATAATTTTATGTGACTTTGGATTTAGGTCCTTACATGACCCAATAACATTCCTTTAAGGGTGAAAGGTCCCATTTGATCACACGAAACATCACAAGAAGAAACACCACATGTTTCACCTGAAAACTGGTAGAAAATAGGTCCCCGAGAAACATGGGAATCACTTTTTACTCATAATGAATTAGGGATTTTTCTCTTTGGAAATGATATTAATTTAGGTCCTATAAAATTCCTTAAGAGCGTAAAGGCTGATTCCTTATGGATCAAGATCTCCACCATGAACAATCAGCACCAAAACTGCAGGAAAATGCGGTTCTGACGGCAAGGAAAATAGCTGTAACTTTGAAACAGTCCATGCAAACTTTATGTGCTCATAGGAGAAGGCTCCCAAATATTTCCTCAGAATAATTTAAGCTTTTCATGCCATGAAACCAACAAATGCAACAATTATAAAGAAAACAACAACAAACAGGTATAGAAATTAGGAAATATTTTTGGTTGATGCAAGATTTCTCAAAGACCCAAGATGCTCTTGCATCAGACACCTAGGGTAAATAAAGAACTGATGTCCATATTAGGCACTACTCATATTCTGACTTAAATTAGAAAGATCCAACTCATCTTGTGTAATCCATGAACTATCTTCAACTAGCTTGTCTTTACACTGAACTAGATATTCCATGTAGTCTTTTCCTCTTGTACTTTTGCTCACTCTTTTATTCATGATCTTCTCAATGTTGTCTTTGTTCTTCTTAGGATAATCTAGATCATCTTCAATCTCATCATTTGATTCAAAGTACTCAAATATATCAGCAATGTTGAATATAGGTGATATATCCATGTCCTCTAGTAATTCTACTTCTTAAGCATTTCCACTGTCAAACTTCTTCATAATCTTACAAGGTCCAAATTTCTTCATTTTTAGCTTGTTATAGGTACCAAATAGAAATCTATTCTTTTTCAAATGAATCATTACCTCATCTCCAACCTCAAAATATTTATGTCTCCTTCTCTTGTCTGCTCTCTATTTATATTTCAAATTACTATCCAACAAATTCTTTTTGACTTCATCATGTAAAGTTCTCATGTATTCTGCAAAATCCTTAGCTTTGACACTTCTTCTTGTCTCAATAGGTAAATATCTCATCTCTATGGTTCCCTTAGGATGAAATCCAGTAACAAGCTCAAATGGTTTCCTCTTAGTACTTCTATTCACATAATTATTATAAGCAAATTCTGCTTGTGCCAAAACTAAATCCCAATTAGCAGGCTTCTCTCCAACTAAACATCTCAATAAGTTTCCCAAACTTCTGTTCACAACTTTAGTCTATCCATATATCTAAGGATGAAATGTAGAACTAAACTTCAATTCTGTATTCATCTTCTTTCAAAGTGTTCTCCAAAAGTAACCAGTAAACTTAGTATCTCTATCTAAAATAATAGATTTAGGAAAACCATGCAATCTTACCACTTCCTTGAAGAATAATTCAGCTACATGAAATGCATCAGATGTCTTTTTACAAGGTATGAAATGAGCCATCTTAGAAAATTTTTCAACCACTACGAAAATAGAATCATTACCTCTCTAAGTTCTAGGCAATCCAAGAACAAAATCCATAATCACATCTTCCCAAGGTCTATCAGGTATAGGCAAAGGTGTATACAATCCAACATTCTGACTAGTTCCTTTTGTTGTTTGGAAAATTCTACAACCTCTAACCATTCTCTGTACATCTCTATAAATCTATGGCCAAAAGTATCTTTCTAAAATCAAATTCATAGTCTTATCAATCCCAAAATGTCCAGCAAGTCCACCACTATGTTTCTCCTTTATTATGTTTTGTCTCATAGATCCTCTAGGTATGCACAATTGAACTCCCTTAAATAACATGTCTTCTTGAATGAAATAATTAGTCCACTTATCACTCACTATGTTTTCCTTACAATATTTCCAAGGCTCTGCAAAATCAATATCAGTCTCATACAAATACTTCAAATCATCAAAACCAAGTACCTAAACTCTCATCTCTGTCAGAAAACTTCTTCTTCGGCTCAAGGCATCAACAACCTTATTTGACTGTCCACTTTTATGCTTCAATGAAAAGGAAAAATTCTACAAGAATTCAACCCACTTCATATGTCTCTGATTCAACTTATTCTGACTTCCCAAATACTGCAAAGCTTTATGGTCAGTATATAACACAAAATCTTTAGGCATCAAATAATGTCTCCATTTCTTCAAAGCTTGAACAATAGCATATAATTCCTAGTCATAAACTGAATATTTTCTCTTGGCATCATTCAACTTTTCACTAAAGAAAGCTATAGGTTTTCCTTCTTGACTCAAAACAGATCCAATTGCACTTCCACTAGCATCACATTCAACTTGAAAAACCTTACTAAAATCAGGGAAAGCAAGTGTAGGAAATTCTGCAATTCTTTGTTTCAATATTTCAAAACTCTTTTGTGCTCCATGTGTCCATTTGAAATTCTTTTTATCTCCTCTCATAGTTTCAGTCATAGCATTACAAATAGAACTAAATTTTTTGATTAACTTCCTATAAAAACTAGCCAATCCATGAAATGATCTTACCTATCCAACATTCTCTGATGTAGGCCAATCAAGTATAGCTCTCACTTTCTTAGGATCCATATTCAATCCATTAGCTGAAATTACAAAACAAAGGTACACAATCTCCTCTTTCATAAATCAGCATTTCTTCAAATTAATCAGCAACTTTTCTTCCTGCAATCTCTGCAATACTTGTCTGAAATGTTCAAGATGTTCTTCCTTACTCTTATTGAATATCAAAATGTCATCAAGATATACAATCAAAAAATTACCCAAGAATCTTTTTAGAACTTCATTCATTAGCCTCATGAAAGTACTAGGTGCATTATTTAAACCAAAAGGCATAACCAACCATTCATACAAACCTTCATTAGTCTTAAAAGTAGTTTTCCATTCATCCCCTTCTTTGATTCTAATCTGATGATACCCACTTTTCAAATCAATCTTTGTGAAATACTTTTCTCCACTCAAACAATCCATTCTATCATCCATCCTAGGCAAAGGAAATTTGTACTTTACTATTATCTTGTTTATAGCTCTAGAATCAGTGCACATTCTCCATTTTCCATTCTTTTTAGGTGCTAATATAGCAGGTACTACAAAAGGACTCAAACTTTCCCTAATCAAACCTCTCTCAAGAAATTATTGCACTTGTCTATTCAATTCAATCTTTTCATCAAGTGTCAACCTATGTGGTGCTTTATTAGGCAAACTAGCTCCAAGTATCAAATCCATACAGTGACTTATACTTCTCATAGGTGGTAAACCATTAGGTACATTATCAGAAATGATGTCATGAAATTCATTCAACAAAGGCTTAACCTCAGGTGCATGTTCTAACTCATCTTGTTTCTCAGTCTTTCTTGGAATTAAAGCAAAGCAAACATTTTGTTCTTTCATTTCTCTTGCAAACTTTTTACCATCAGCCAAACATACTCTGACTATGGTACAGTGACTTTCATCAAATTTCTCTATCAAAGGAAATAACACTTGTTTCTTTCCATCCATCCAAATAGTATATTGATTCAATCTACCATCATGCAAAGCTTTCCTATCATATTGTCAAGGTCTACCCAAAAGAATATGACAACAATCTATAGGCATAATATCACACAAGACTTCATCATGATAATTCCTAATTTTGAACTTAACAAGGCATTGTTCACTTACAAATAGTTTATGCTCCTTTTGGATCCAAGCAATATGATAAGGCTTAGGATGTTTCAATCTCTGCAACTACAATTTGTTAACCATCTCTTTGGATACCAAATTATCAAAACTTCCACTATCAATGTTGACCTTGCAACACTTATCAGTGATCTTACATCTAGTTTTGAACAAACATTTCCTCAAAATAGGTTCCTCATCAGCTTCTTCATTCCACAAGATCCTTCTTAACATCAAGTTCTCACCATGTTCAGGTTCATTAAACATTTCCTCAACTTCTTCACAAGCCAAATTATTTCTTCCATTACCTCTATTCTTCTTTCCAGAGTTAGTACATTCAAAAGCTCTATGTCCTTCTTCACCACATTTGTAACACGTACCTTTAAACCAAGATTTCTCTTCTTTTTTCCCATTATTGTTATTCCTAGAGTAACCAGTATAGCTACCTCTAGAGTAATTACCTCTTTTAGTAGGTTCATCTTTCCATCCTTTATCTTGTGCTGCATTGTCATATTTGATACTTTCTCCATAAGATCTTCCTCTAGTTCTCTAAAATCTGCCACCTCTTCCTCTTTGTCTTTGTTCATGTCTATTTGTCAATCTCTCTTCTGGATTCAAAGAAAATTGGTATGCTTCTTCCATAGTATATATTTTAACATAGCTGAGCTCATCTTGAATAGATGTCCTCAGGCCATTAAGATATCTAGCCACCTTCTCAACTTCATCATCCACATGTGCAGATCTGATATCCAATTTGTAAAATTCCTCAGTATATTCTTTCACACTCATGTCCTTTTGTCTCATATTTTGCATTTTCCTCATCAAACTAACTTGGTAGTTAGCTGGAAGAAACTTCTTCTTCATCTTTCCAAGCATCTTCATCCATGTCTTGATCTTTTCTTTTTTTCTCTTATGTCTCTAAGTTTGCAAATGATCCCACCAAAGAGATGCATGCCCTTTCAACTTTGTGACTGCTATCTTAACCTTCTTATTATTAGGAGTACCTTCATACTCAAAGTATTTATCCATCTAAGAGATCCAATCCAAAAGTGTATCGGTCTCAAGTCTTCCATCATAGCAAGCAACTTCAACTGCAGGTCTGGAGTTAGCCTTAGACAAAACTCTCAAAAGTCTTTCCTTATCATGTTCAACTTCAGGTTCAGCATTAGGTGCTGCTTCTTCTTCTTCATCACTAACATCTTCAAGATGTGATCCTCTTCTCTAGGTTGTCTCTACTACTTCAAGCCTATTTGCAATCTGCCTCAACATATCTATGATAGCATTATCATTCCCTCTACCACGAACCATCTTGACAATCAGGTTCCAACAAGATCGTAACCTTCTAAAAGTTATAAGTTAGATATCAAATCCACCACCCTACAACCAATCCAATAAGGTTCTCCATGATCCAATCCACAAGAAAGAACTTGTCTCTAATACCACTTGACATAGGGGCTGGGTAGATACAAGGATAATAAAGTAGATTTGACTCCACTTGAATCAACAACAAGCCCTACTAAGAGTTACACAATGGAAGGAATATAATATCACATGGAATCAATGAAATCAAAATGGATATGAGACAATTGACTGGCAGCAACAATAGAGAATTTATATTATTTCTTTCAACATGCCCGGCTGTGAGGCCTTCTGGGTTTCAGCCTTATACAATGATAACTATGAAATCAGAATTACAACTTGCATCCTATCTTTTTCTCCAATGATGTATCTTGATAATCCTCTCTAGATCTCCCTCATGATTTCCTCTTGATGCCCTACTACATAAATCTAGACTCCTTATACAGCCAGCTAAGCCACAAGTCAGTCAATTAGGCATTTAATTACATTATAGGTTTAGTCTGGAAGATTTAAACCAAAACTAATGCTAGAATGAATAAAATTTGATGCACCTTTTGATTTAGGTCCTTACATGACCAAAAAACATTCCTTTAAGGGCTCAAGGTCCCATTTGATCACATGGAATATCGCAAGAAGAAACACCACACGTTTCACCCAAAAACTGTTAGAAAATAGGTCTCCGAGAACAATGGGCATAACTTTTTACTCATAATGAATTAGGGATTTTTCTCTTGGGAAATGATAGTACTTTATGTCCTCTAAAATTCCTTAAGAGGAAAAATTCTGATTCCTAATGGATCAAGATCTCCACTATGAACAATCAGCACCAAAAGTATAGGAAAACACGGTTCCAACAACAAGGAAAACAACTGTAACTTTGAAATAGTCCATCCACACTTTATGTGCTCATAGGAGAAGGTTCCCAAATAGTTTCTCAGAATAATGTAAGCTTTGCACACCATGAAACAAACAAATACAACAATTATAAAGAAAACAACACCTAACAGGTATAGAAATCAGGAAATGTTTTTGGTTGATGCAACATTGCTCAAAGACCCAAGATGCTCCTGCATCAGGCATCTTGTCCACCAAATATAATATCATCTACAAAGATCTTAGCTAACTAGATTTCTTTACCTTCTTCATCTTTCATGTATACATTACTTATGTCATTTATCCTTGAGAATCCAATCTGTATTAGGTAGTTGTGCAGTCTCTCATACCATGCTCTGGGAGCTTGCTTCAGTCCATACAATGCTTTATTCAGTTTGCAAACCATGTGTCTTCTGTTTGGATCAAAAAATCCTTATGGTTCTTCAATATACACTTCTTCTAATATACCATTTAAAAATGTAGACTTAACATTCATTTGGTATACCTTGAAATCTTTATAGGCATCATATGAAAGTAGAGTTCTTACTCCTTCCAATCTTGCTATAGGGGAAAATATCTCCCCATAATCTATTCCTTCTTCTTGTTTGTAGCCTTTGTATACCATCCTAGCTTTGTTTCTTGTTATTTGACCAGGCTCATTCATCTTATTACGAAATACCCACTTTTTCGCAATGACATTCTTATTTTCTGGTCTCAGCACCAGAGTCCAGGTATCATTCTTCTCTATCTGGTCTATCTCTTCATTCATTGCTTCTATCTAGTCTTCATTTTCTAATGCCTCCTTTGTTGTCTTAGGCTCAAATTCACATAGTAAACATGTTGGATCTCTTTCCTTGCTTCTAGTCTGAATTCTAGTATCTTTATCTCTAATAATCTGTTTAGGCTTGTGATGTCTCCTTATATATTGTGCTAGAATAGGTTCTACTCTTCTTTCATTTTTCTCATCAAGTTAACCCACAAGATTGTTAGATTTAGCTTCTAAATGTTCGGCAACCTCTTCTTGATACTCGACAACTTCTTCATGTCGCTCGACATGTTCTTCTTCTCTCTCGACATTGTTTTCCTGATGCTTGACATTGCTTACCCGAGACTCAGCATCAGGTGCAAGTCTTTCTCTTGCCTCTTCTTCCTCTATATACACAAAAGATCTGTAATATTTTGGTTCTCTTTTACTATCAGCTTCATTTTTCTCTACATACTCATCAATATTGACATTCACACTTTCCACAAGTTTGTTAGTGTTACAGTTCAAACACTTATAAGCTTTACATTTTGTGGAATAGCCTAGGAATATACCCTCATTGCTTTTAGCATCAAATTTTCCATTTCTACTATCCTTTAATATGTAGCACTTACTTCCAAAAATTCTAAAGTACTTTACATTCGGTGCATACCCATGCCATAATTCATAAGGTGTCAGATTTGTACCTTTTTTGATTTGTACTTGGTTAAGAATATAAACAATTGTACTTACAACTTCTTTCCAATACTTCTGTGCAACATTCTTTTCAATAATTAATGTCCTTGTACAATCCAAAATAGATTTGTTCCTTCTCTCTGCTATACCATTTTGTGGAGGAGTTCTAGGTGCAGACATCCAGCTTTTGATCCCTCTATCATTGAAAAATAGATTAAATTCATTAGATATGAATTCTCCACCTTGGTAAGATCTCAGACACTTCAGGTTCTTACCTGTCTCATTTTCAACCTTAGCCACATACCACTTAAAATATTGAAAAGAATCAGATTTTTCTTTTAAGAACATTACATGCATCATTTTGGTATAATCATCAACAAACATGATAAAATATCTAGCACCACAATAGCTTTGTACACCCATCGGTCCACAAAGGTTAGTATGAACCAAATCTAGGATATTCTCAGAAGTAAAAGTTTTTCTCTTGAAACTAGACTTTGTCATCTTACCCAACTGACATTATTTGCACATTACATTCTTAGGTTTCTTCAATATAGGTAGACCTCTCACTTTCTTTTTCTTACTAATTTCTACCAGATTATCAAAGTTAACATGAAATAGCCACTTATGCCATAACCAAATGTCATCAATTTGTGCAATCATACATGTTTCTTCAGATAGGTCTAGATAGAACAAATTACCTCTTGTATGTTCTCCACTTCCAATCAGTTCACTAGTGGAATCAAATATTTTGGCCTTTCTGTGATGAAATTCCACTCGGTAGCCAGTGCTATTAAGTTGTGCAACACTCAACAGATTATAGTTAAGACCCTCAACCCAATAAGCATTTTCACAAGTGATCTTATCAGTCAGCTTAATCAATCCTTTGCCTCTAACAAGACATGGTGCATCATTACCAAATTTCACACTCCTACCTTTATAATGATCTAAGGTATCAAAATTACTCTTATCTCCAGTCATATGATGTGAACAACCACTGTCAATAATCCATTTATCATTTTTGTTCACATAAGATATCAATGCATTTTTCTCATCCTTGTCAGATTCATCTTTCATTACAACATAGACAACTTCAATTTCAAAATCATCACTATTAGTGTCAGTCTCTTCTTTGGCAATGTAGCAGGATTTCTTACCTTTTCTTTTGTAGTCCTTGTATCTTTGGTAACCTCTATCTTCTCTTTTGTCTTTATGCTTCATGTCTCTTTCTTCATCCTTGTTATCCCTGTCTAGACATCTAGCAGCTATATGACCAACTTTATTACATGAAAAATATATAATAGGGAGTTTACCTTTGTACCTTCCTTTTCCCCTTTTCAGTCTTCTAGCCATAAGAGCTTCTAGATCCTCAAGTTCTTCATCAGATGTTTCACTTTCACTTTCACTTTCACTTTCACTTATGCATCTTTCTTTTTCCTTCTTTGACTTACTTAGAACCATCTGTGACTTAAAAGAAGATTCTATATTACCAACAGTGAAGTTATCATAGTTACAAGTTCAAAAGTAGTGAGCTTACCAACCAAAATTTCCAAAGTAAGAGCATTTGTAGGGTTACATCTAGATTCCTGAATTGAAATTTTTTTGATTACATAGATAGGACACAGAGTTCTCAATACTTTTCCTATTACAGTTTCATCATTAATAGTTCCATTTTCTCCTCTAACAACATTTACAACTTCTTTTATTCTACCACAATATTGCGCAATATTCTCACCTTCTTGCATTCTCATTTCATCAAATTCACCTCTTAGGCTCTCGACTTTTTCTCTCAACACATTTATGTCACCGCCATAAATGTTTGCAAGGGTGTCCCATATTTGCTTTGCATTACTGCAGTCCTTGATGTCTTCAAATTCTAGATAACTTAGGGCAAATGCAATCTCCAACATTGCTTGGTTGTGGTCTTGTTTAGCTTTCATTTCCTTGGTAGTCAGAGGTGTATTAGGTGTGGCATAGTCATGGTCAATGTAATACTTTGCAGAATCACCAATATCAGCTAGATGCAGCTTCATCAAGCTTTTCCATGCAGTGAATTTCTCCTTATTCAGCTTTGGTACCTCCTTATGCATCCTGATCATTTGCTTCAAGTACCTTCAAACTTGTTCTCTGTAAGCACCAACAACTTTGATACCAATTGCTAATATGATTTAGAACAACAGAGAGGTGGGGTGAATCAATTGTTCTCAAGTCTAGATGTAAAAAAAAAACTTTAAAACTCTTCAACAAATTAGATCTAATAACCAACAGCTACTTGGTCATTATTGATTGCATAAAAAAAAATATAACAATGCAGTCCACTTATCCAATATCATCTAACTTGTAAAACAAAGGAATGTTCAAACCAAAACATTCACACAAGTATCAACACTAGGATTTATAGTGGAAACCTAATTAGGAAAAAACCACTTTGTAATATGTTACTATTATGTTCACTCTTCTGAAGTGAGCTCGGTGAAAAGCCAACCCTGTCAAAGGTTACAAACACACTATCAGGTGTGACCCGGTTAAAGGATTTAAACCACTATGTTAAAAGTCTGCCTTGTTATAGGACTTACATACACTCCATTAGAATGAAACCTTGTTCAAAGGATTTATACCTATGATTGTTAGGTCAACCTTTGTTAAAAGGATTTTGACTGATATAATGGTTAGAAAGTAGTAGTAATATTGATCTGAAAAACATACAACTCACTTTGGAAATGTCAGATCCAATTCAGTACACATATGCTAGCTTATTGACTGTGAACCTTTACCATCTCCATCACTAATCTTCTTGGAACTCTCTTCAAGTAATCACAACACTTCTCCTTCAGCCTTCTCTGCTTAGACAGTCAATAACATCAACAACACTTCCAACATCCTCTCTCTACAACCTCTAGCTTAGGTTTCCTTAATACTTTTTCCATTAGGTCAATACATCTTTTGTCATTTAATCTCCTTCGTAGATCTTAGGGTTAGGTAAGATTCATCGAATCCATCCTACATTATGTTCTTCGGCTAACCTTCTAGAAATACCTCGAAGCTCTTAATAGATTTACAATAAAATGTTTTATAGTACATTAAATGCTTTCATACAATCAATAAATAAAGTCAACATGTTTTACATAATCCAAGAATTTAACGATGTCAGATGAAAATCTGAATTCTTCCTCAAATGGAAAATACTGATGCTCGGTCAATACTATGTTCAACTTCTCAGTCTTCACTAGAAACCTTGGTCACGTCATAAACTGTTTCCTCGGCTAATATTGTCTTCCTCAACAATTAATTGGTGTTCGGTGAACACTAAATTTACTCGGCATATACTAGCTTGGTCAACACTAACAACACTCGGCTTAAACTAGATTTCTTCACTTTTGCTCGGTTAAGCCTACCAGTTTAGTTTTCATTCTTACTTAGATAAACAATACATTGTCTTATCATCGTGCCACATAATCAAGTACTCATTGAAGTATCAAGATAACTTAGCCTTTCCTTAGGTGCTATTGTTACCAACCTTGCCTTACCCCTTAGCAACAATCAAATAGATATAGTACTTTCTTAAATAGCAATAGTCTTACCAGTTAAGGTTTGACATCAATGACAATAAAACAATTGCTTCAATTATAGTTTCCAACAATAATAGCATATTTAAGCTTAAAATGTTATAAATGCATGTTTAAAATTACATATTTTTAAAACTTACCTGACCACTAGTAGGTGTCACATCTACTAAATCTCTCCTATGAAGATGCTCTAAGCCCACACTAGAGGTACTATTCTTTGACCGAGTTTCATGAGCATCCTTTGGCTATGAAGCAGAAACTGACCCCTACAAATTTAGTACAATAGTTGGTTGTATACATTTTCATAGTATATTATGTAAAGTACTTGAAATATACAAATACATGTTACAAGTGTACACATGCATGCTTAAACCTACATATATTTAAAACTTACGGGACCACTAGTAGGACATCACATCTATTGAATCTCTCATATGAAGATGCTCTGAGCCCACACTAGAGGTAATGTTCTCTACTAACTATGCCTCCAAAATATTATACATTGAACAAACATCAATACACACATCTACAATTAATTGTTCACTAAAACTATTAGAAAGGAGAAAATAAAAATTTATATACTTGGGTCTCAAGAGCAGGAGGATCATCAGCGCATTACACCATCATATCATCAACAAAAACTGCATCACCATGTTGCACCATCATATCATACCTCTCTAGTAATGAAAAAAGTAGGGGTGTGTGTAGCTAGAAGGGGAGTGATGTAGAGCCTGAACCACTAGGATGCAATAAAAAATCCATAAATGATCCAACATTAGTGCCAATGCCCACATGACTCAACCTGCACAAATTCTCATCAAATGTGTCTAGGCCCTCAATTGTGATGTGTATATCTCCAACTTGTATACATGGCTCTACAGTTGCAAACTGATCTGTGGGTGTAGAGTACTCAATAGAGTGCTATGAACTATGATGTGCCTAACTAGATGGTGTGTCCTATGTCAGTGGAACTATAGGACCTAGTGCAAGTCTGATGACATCTATGACTAATTTTACTTGGATCCTCTGCATGTTATCAATATAAGAATATGATAGCAAGAGATCCTCCAAAAATTAGAGGGCCACATCGAAATGACTATGATGTCTAGAAAGTGCTTGTATCTCTCTAGGTGGAGGAAGACCTGTAGCTCTATATGCCTCATCACTGACCCCTGCAGCAGTACTAGATGAAGTCTCAGAAGATGATATGGCTAAACTCAGTCTAATCAAAATATATCTACCCACTGTATATGAAGTGATGGAGATGGCTGCAGAAGCAATCTCCCATATCCTGTCCACTACTCCCCTCTGAGAAGAAATGACCACTCTATCTATAGTAGTAGCATTACCGATGCCATTTCCAAAGTCCTCTTCCCAACCAACTGTCTATGAGAATGTACAACTTGATAAGCCCTACAATACTAATCAGTCCCGAATGGAACACAACATACAACTATTGTGCAAAATATAAAAGAATCTAGTCGTTATTAGGATAACGACCATGTGCTCAAGAAAATGAGGGTATATCATGCATGCAATCTGAATAATAGCACACCATGTAACCTAATATACCCTCACGTTGGGCTTCCCCTCATAAAATGGGAAAACCTATTGTTTGATGATTTCCTTGGGGACATGGCTCTGAAGCATCTCCAAGGAAACATCACCCAAGACGTCATCTCTCAACTCTAAAAAAATACTATCAACAACTTGAGGTGTGAAAGAAGACTGGGATCTGAATCTGGCAGTCATCTCCTCCAAATTTTTCAATACAGTGATAGTCGCTAAATCAGGAGTGTGAGGTGCATCCTGAGTGGCCATCTAGATGTAACATGTGAAAGCTAAGTGTTAACAATTAAGTACTTGATTACATGTTATAATTGCATGTAAAATGGAAACAAATATTTGAATATATAAAATTATACTTAAATTTACAATACTAGAGTGTACTAATAGTCCTAAAGGCTCCTTGAATGTACTAATTGGTATTAATAAGTCCTATTAGGTCAAGTAAGTGCTCTTATTAGGTCTTAAGGGTCCTAGGTTGTACTAATTGATTTTAATAGGTCATATTAGTCCTATTAGGTCTTAAGTCCAGTCTTATTAACTCTTAAGTGGTCCTATTCTAGGTCTTAAGGATGCTAAGGGTTCTTAAATGGTTTTATGTCACAATAAGGGTCCTAAAAGAACCTAGGGTGTACAAATAGTCCTAAAGGATGTACTAACTGATATTAATGAGTCCTTTTAGGTCAAGTAAGTGGTCTTATTAGGTCTTAAGGGTCCTAGGATGTACTTATTGGTTTTAATAGGTTATATTAAAGTCCTCAATTATGTCATAAGAGGTTCTATTATGTCTTAAGTAGTTAGATTCTAGGTTTTAAGGATCCTAAGAGTTATTAAAGAGTTTTATGTCACAATAGGGGTCCTAAAGGAACCTAGAGTGTACTAATAGTCCTGAAGGGTCCTAAGATGAACTAATTGATTTTAATAGGTCATATTAGTCCTATTATATCTTAAGTCCAGTCTTATTAAGTCTTAAGGGGTCCTATTAGGTCTTAAGTGGTCCTATTCTAGGTCTTAAGGATCCTAAGGGTTCTTAAAGAGTTTTATGTCACAATAGGGGTCCTAGAGGAACCTAGGGTGTACTAATAGTCCTAAAGGGTTCTTGGATGTACTAATTGGTATTAATAGGTCCTATTAGGTCAAGTGAGTGGTCTTATTAGATCTTAAAGGTCCTAGGATGTACTAATTAGTTTTAATAGGTTATATTAAAGTCCTAAATTAGGTCTTAAGGGGTCCTATTAGGTCTTAAGTGGTCATATTCTAGGTCTTAAAGATTCTAAGGGTTCTTAAAGATTTTTATGTCATAATAGGGGGCGTAAAGGAACCTATAGTGTACTAATAGTCCTAAAGGGTCCTTGGATGTACTAATTGGTATTAATAGGTCCTACTAGGTCAAGTAAGTGGTCTTATTAGGTTTTAAGAGTCCTAGGATGTACTAATTGGTTTTAATAGGTTATATTAAAGTCCTAAATTAGGTCTTAAGGGGTCCTATTAGGTTTTAAGTGGTCATATTCTATCTCTTAAGGATCCTAAGGGTTCTTAAAGAGTTTTATGTCACAATAGGGGTCCTAAAGGAACCTAGAGTGTACTAATAGTCCTAAAGGGTCCTTGGAAGTACTAATTGGTATTAAGAGGTCCTATTAGGTCAAGTAAGTGGTATTATTGGGTCTTAAGGGTCCTAGGATGTACTAATTAATTTAATAGGCCATATTAGTCATATTAGATCTTATGTCCCAACTTATTAAGTCTTAACGGGTCCTATTAGGTCTTAATTGGTCCTATGCTAGGTCATAAGGATCCTAAGGGTTCTTAAAGAGTTTTATGTCACAATAGGGGTCCTAAAGGAAGCTAGGATGTACTAATAGTCCTATAGGGTCCTTGGATGTCACAATAGGGGTCCTAAATGGTCCTGAAGTGTACTATTGGGGTCCTCTAAGTGTCTAAAAGGATAGTAGGATGTACTAAGGCTCGGTCCTCCTAGGATAATATTTTAACATCTAACTCTACATGAATACCATTTATACATGTAACTCTAAAACATATGTAAATAATTTAGAGAGAGAGAGAGAGAGAGAGAGAGAGAGAGAGATATTTACTAACTTTAAAAGCAATTTAAAAAAATATTTATAATAATTTCTATAAGATCTTAATATTTTCTGATATTTTATAACATTTCTACTATGATTTCTAATATTTTGTAAACATTTTCTAACATTTGCTAACATTCTACTATGTTTTTTTAATATTTTCTAATGTATACTAGAAGTTACAATTTTCTAATATTCTTTAATATATAATAAGTTACAATTTTCTTATATTTTCTAATGTATACTAATTTGTAGTTTTCTAATATTTTCTAATGTATACTAAGTTATGATTTTCTAACATTTGCTAACATATTCTAACATTTATACTACGGGTTTTTAATGTTTTCTAACATTTTCTAACAATTCTACAATGATTTTCTAATAGTACTACTACAATTTTCTAACATAATCTAAACATTCTACTATCATTTTCTAACATATTCTAAAATTTAACTACGATTTTCTAACATTTCTACAAAGTAAAAATTATTTAAAATAAATAACTAACTAAAATAAATATAAAACGTATAATTTACAATAAAAATGAGAAAAATGTGTGTACCTTATACTACTAACAATCTGAAGAGGTCAAAAAAGCTCAAGGGGTGCTGATGTCATAGTGGACGTCACTGGTTCGCTCTAAGCCCCAGGTCTACAAAATCTCAAATAGAAACAGTGAAAATGAAATAGGAAGTAAGAAATTTATAAAAAATCTGACAAAAAATAGGCTTCACGTGAAGGGGGGCTTTGCGCAAAGTACCCTGCGTGGGATACTTCGTGCGAAGCCAATCATCTACTTCGCGCAAAGAGGGTACTTCGAGCGAAGGCACTAAAACTGATTTTTTTTTGGAAAACCGATTTCCTTCGTCCCAAAAAGTGGGACACACTATTGTGATTTCACCCACTACCTAGGGAAAAATATTAGATTATAGCCTTCAGGACTCCTACACACAATTTATTGGTTGAATTCATGACATAGCCACATTTTTTGCTTCTTTAACGAGGTATTCCCTTCTATATTCTTCACAGTGTTATCAACTATAATGTCAAAGTCCTTTTCTCTTTTGTATAACTTTTTTCCATCATCAAGGAGACTAGTAACTTGAGCAATAAACTCCTTTGTAACCTCCCATTTACACCTTAACATATAAATAGTGTCATTCTTCCAATTATTGGCAAAATTCTTTGTGAATTTGAATCAAACTTATGGGAGTAATGCCACCCTTCTTCAAAAGTATCTAGATAGTGGGATCCTTTTTAATTTCCTCACAGTTAATCAATTCAAGACAATTTCTATTGTTTCCCATGCAGCTTGGGTAAGAAATGATGATCTCTCTGTTCTTGGATATCATCGAGTCTCTCGTGAGAAGCCCAAATGAATATTCAAGAAGGAATAAGTTAAAAATCACCCATAAAGTGTGCGATATGAGGAATAAGGTAAAAATTACCCATAAAGTGTGAGATATGAAGTCCCAATCCTTTCTCTATTTATTGCCAGTCATCATTTAACATACCAATGTGAAACCTTCGCGTGTCTCCTCTCGAGCTCTATCATTTGCAAGACCGCCTTGGGAAGGGTTTCATGCATATGCCATCATTGATATTAGCAAAGTGGTCCGCTATAGTATTAACCTCTCGATATATATGTGATATCCTATATTCATCAAATGAATTAATGATATCTTTCACTTCTTTAATCCAATTTTTATACAAGGTGAAAATGTTGAACTAGCAAGTTCATTCATTATAAGCTAAGGAAAAAGGAAGAGTTTAGAACAAGCTATTCAGTAGATGAATTTCAAAGGAAACAATGCCAAATGATTGTCATGATGTTATTATTTGTTATTATTTATAATGTTTACCTAGACATCAGACGCAGAATTAACTACTTTTATTTTCAATTAGTCTGAATAGATGTCACCTCATTCTTGCTGTAATGTGAAAAAAATACTACGGGCTACCCACATTTTTTGAAAAGGTTCTGAAAACTAAAAGAAGGGAAGTAGGAAAATGATCACATGAGTAAAACCTCTCTTTCACAGAGAATCCGAACAAGGATTGGGTATACTCCAAATTGCAAAAAGTTTATGTTTATATTTATACTCAGAATCACGCAGTGTACATTTATGCTGAGTCAGAAACAACGTGGAGAAGTAAACATTTTCAATGAAGGCATCAAAAGTTAGGCATGCAATAAAATCTGCATGCTTATGTCTGCAAAATCATAGACCTGGTAAAAGGAATATCAAGCCAAATGACAAAGGAATCGTATAGGGATTACACTGTAATTTACTAGAAGGCCTTGACTGTTCTCCATGAGAAACTTCTTTCCATAAACAATGATTTTCAGACTCGATCAGAATATATATCATATCTCTACGAGAAACTTCTAGGGATAAAGTATAATTGTTAGACACGATAAGAATGTATATCATATTTCAATGGAAATGGCCGTGCAATCAGCACCATAACTGCTTTTGTTGAAGTATCGAAAGCTACCACTTGCTATTAGCTGGCTAACTTCCTTTGAATAGCGCCCGAAAGGTTTGCTAGGCATGCCAACATTAGTATAAGATAAATAATTATATACTATAAATAATGACAACTAATCTGAATCTAGATAAAAGTCGCGAATTCAAAGTTTGAAATTTATATTTATTTTTGTTTCAAAATTATACTTTTGAAGATATGCAGACTTGTTTGAATTTGGGAAATAAAGTAACCATATTATGATATTATACGAATACATGGGAAATAAAGTAACCATATTATGATTTAAGGTAGAGATTAGTCGGACTTAAATAATACTAGCATATTACGTATGGAATGACAACTAGAGTAGTTTAGCTTTGTTTTTATATTTTTGTGTGGTTTATCTTGACGTAAATTCTTATGCGGAGAAATTAAAATAAATACAAAAATTGCTCTAAAGCACATACATTTTTTTGTTCATTAAAAAGATATTATACGACCTTCTTGATTATGTGATTAAGGATTAGCAGGATTCTCTCCAATTGTGATGCATTATGTGGCTATTTTTATGTTATGGAAATTTACTGGCTTTTAGCTCCTTCAAGTCTTTTGTAAGACTTGAAAATGACTTCGTTATGCAACTGCATATTGGTGGGATACGCTAAATTTTGTAGCTTTGATTTGGATCTCCTCTTATGAAGATTGGCTTGGCCTTTTTTGGAGGAGGCTTCAAGCTTTGGCAAACTTATTCCTTTTGGAATGTTTAATCTCCATTCTTTGGAAGTTGGCTTCATTTTTTTATTTTTCGGAGGTGACTTTTTCTTTGAGAGTAGGTTGACTTTTTTTTCTGACTAAAAATGGATCATTTGGATTACTTGTCTTGATTGTAAACCCTTTATCAATAAGGATCTCCTCTATGGTAGCTTTTGACCCATCTTGGCCAATTTTCACAAAACAAAATATGGCTTTCTTCTTGTACCACTTTTAACATGATTGCAAAGTGCTACTCTTTAAACTTAGATTGATGGCTAAATTGCAAATTTCGTTGTCTCAATCTTTCTTTCTTCTTTAATGGTTCAACCAACAAATAATCAATCAGATTCAGATAAAAAATTAAAATAAATTCAAATTTCATCAAAATCTAATTAAATTTTCTATTCATTCAAAAGATAGTACACAACCTTCTTGATCACATGATGGAGGATTAGTTAATCTATAAGATCGAGATGGATAATTCTTTACAACCACCTCAATAAAGAGAGGTTTTGAAATAGGCAACCTAAATTGGAAACTTAAAAAAGATTGCCAAAAATAAAAGTAATAAAGAAATTTAAAAAAATCATGTAGAGATATCCTAAATGACATCAGATCTTCAATTTGTGAAATTCTAATTTAAAAAAAAAAAAAACTAATAATTTTTTTAACTTGTGAAACTATTGTGCTAGGCATGTAGCTCTTATGAAAATGATGCAAATTAGAGATAATTAAAATACCGACATGATGGATTAATGGTGTATATTTGTTTGATCTATTCTAATCCATCTAGAATGCACATTTTTCTCTTGGATGCATTACACCACTACTATAATATTTATCGCACAATTTACTACTACTTAAGAGAGTAGTTCGACATTCTTTTTATATAATATTAATATTTTTCTTCAACAATTAAATTATTATTTTTAAATTATTTAAATTAAAAATCAAAACAATTTCAATTTTCATAAATAAAAAATTAAGGCAAAAGAAACATGCATTTTTCAATAGGATAGGGGTTGATGGATGGCGGGAAGTCTTCATCCCATTCAATTTGTATCTCAAGGATGTAAAGTTTTCATCTACATTGTAAAGGATCCATCCTGGAACTATCAAGAAAGATCCTAGCAAAGTAAACACCACCATATTGGAGGAGGATGTAAAGACATAGGATTTGAATCACCCATAACCTTGTTTTATAGTCTAAGATTAGTGGGAGACAAAAATTTTGTAGGCATCTCATTTCTGGTCACAAGAATTCTCATTCTCCATTTATATGTTAAACTGACAAGGATTGCATGACAAATACAACTACCATGAAAGCTCCTCTAGTATTTGTATTTGCATGTATCATAAGTTGGTAAAGCTGGATCATGCTACCATTGTTATCTTATCCTAGTATGTATCATTTGTAGCACTTCTTTATTGGGGTATTTAGATATTTCTTGTAATGTATATCTTATTGTTTCAAAAAAAAATCAAAACATTTTTTTGTTGTAGAGTTTGATAATGGCGATTAGGGTTTTACTCAAATCAATAAAATACTTGCATCTTATAAATTAGGGTTTGTTTACATTTTTGGAGGATGATTGATTTCTTTCTTTGTCATTTTATGCTGAGTACTTATGAGTCTTCTTTTGGATTTGGGGGTGCTATTGGTTTTTTATTCACTTTATGAAGGATATTGAATTGGACTAGCTCTATGTGTCAGAGATAGAAGATGAACATGAAAATGTTTGATGTATATTACATACTATAATAACATCAATTATATAAGATGCTAGTTCAAAGTCAGTTGAAAAACTAAATAATATAAACAACATGGATTAGTTGAGAAACTGACTGACATGGAAAGTTACAAAGTAAATATTGTATATAACAATTATAGATAATGTAATATAGAAATTACACCAACATTGCCTCCTTATTAGATTGATCATGAAAACACAAAAAACACCTTGCCTCAGGGAATCTCCCTTAAGGCTTACATAACCAAACATGCTAGTTACATAATATGAATACATATTTTAAGAAATTATTCTCCCGAAGATACAAAACTTGAACCAAGAAAGGCTCCATCAAGTTGTCTCATGACCCTCATAAAGGTGTAGCTTCAAGATGTGTTCTTAAGTTCATAGTCTTGAACTCTTGAACCATACAGTCTTGAATTACTCAACAATGATCCCTAAGAGATGTAACTGATCTCTATCATTGTCTAGTGACGATGAAAGGGTATAATTCTCTATCATATACTCTAAAGATCACTAGACAAAAATCCATATTGAGCACAATATCAAATCCAAAACTTGTCTCTAAAATGAGTCTTCACAAGACATGCATTCTTCAAATTTGTCACCATTAGAAAGAAAAAGAAATCAGAAAACCAAAAGTGCCAAAAATGCTTCTCATGCAGAACACCGTCCCAAAGTGAGAAGTTGGATTAAGATGATGAAAGTTCCTCTATCCTATGATATCACCATTCACAAAACAATTCTATTATAGTTTACTCATTTGGGGTTTTAGGTGATTCTTTGGAGGCTTCTTCCTCATATGAAATAGGAATCTTTATGTACTTATTTAGGCTTTTATGATCCAATAGACCAGAGATTGTATTCTTTGTAGATCATATTATAATTTCCTATCATTTTAGGCAAGTTTGTTTGATGTCTTCCAATTGTATATACTAGTGATGCTTCCAATCATTTAAGGCATAATAGTCATGTTTAGGAAGTGATTTTTAATTGGTTCTCACTATTCACTTGAGAGAGATTCATGCTTAGCTTTGCACATCAGGGCCATTGGGTTCCCCTTCAAATATTGTTGAAACCTTCTTTGAACATGGTTATGAAAGATCTTTAAAAAATTATTTAAAAATGCATGGGATCAACACTAAAGTTAAACTTCTTGAAAGTGTTCTTCTTAGACTATGAAGAAACCACATACACATCCAAAACTACATCTTCTATAAATGAGGTATCCAATCTAAATAGAACTCTCAAATGTATATAAACTAAACTACATTTCTATAAATAAGGTATCGAATCCAAATAGAACTTTCAAATGTATATAAACTGCTTATATTACTTGGTGCTTCTTATAAATCTTACTTCAAAATATTTCAACTCTTTCCTTTCGTACTTCTTCAATGTTGGCTCCACTTTGCTCCATGCATGAGTGCTGGAAGAGAATAGAGATGTGCTGGAAGTTTGTTCTGACGTAGAAACAAAAACTTTTCACAGGCTCACCAACTTCTGCAACTATTCACGCAGAAAAAAAGCACACACGGGCACCAAACTCTACCAACTCCACCAAGCCTGTGTGATCACTACTCAATAAAAAGAGAGATCATCTTTCTCACTAATCGATAACCAACAAATGATAATTAGTAACTATATACCATTCTACTAATGTATTAAACTAAAATTATGAATGTGCCAACATTATTAGCCTCCTTCCATTTTGGAATTCCACCCGACATCATAGGCGCAGTGATATTTTGATTTGAACTAGCCCAGCAAATGAATGCAATGATCCATGACATCCATACTTATGTTGTGCGCTTATGCACTTCTCATCTAATTCTCTACTTGACTATCACGTCGCTCAAATTGTCTTTTTGAACACCTCCATTTCACTAGGACTCACCCATCTACTCTAGTCTTCAAGACAATAGATAAAAAAAAACATAGGCACAAAGATAAGTGTTATGCTCTGATACCAAAAGTCAGAGATAGAAAATGAACGAGAAAATGTTTGACGTATATTTCACTATAATAACATCAATTATATAAGGTGCTAGTTCAGAGTTAGTAGAGAAACTGGCTAATAGAAATGACATGGATCAGTTGAGAAATAAACTGACATGGATAGTTACAAAGTAAATACTATATGTAATAATTACAAACAATGTAATATAACAATTACACAAACACTGTGTCATTAATTAAATAAGGCTTTTCTTTTTTGATGAATAGAGGCCTTTACTATTAAAAGAAATATTAAAGTACAAAATTCACAAAAAAAAGGTTGGGGGAAAAGATCACCCCGCAAGTCCACACGGCACTTTAAGCTAGAAACAAACAACTATTCATAAAAAAAATAAGCCCTCAGGCAGCCAAAGCAGTAGCAGCAGAGGGAGGAGGATCTTTGTCATCTGGGTTACCCCAGGCATTGGGCAGAGGAGCCTGATCTAGGATGGCCCAGCCATCCTCATCTTCTTCTTTTTCAACTTCTCCTTCCTCACGCCTGGGCGAAATGGAAAGCGCCAGGCGAGGGAAATTTCCTTGGGGAGCAAAGGCCGAAGGCTGAGAGAGAGCAGCAGTAGTAGAGGCAAGCATAGGCGGCCACCTAGAACTTGAATCCCTTCGAGGAGGAGGAGAGGTGAACTGGCAGTGCCACTGTTGCGGAGTCCTGGAATGAGAGCTTTTGTTGTGGTGACGGCCTCTGGGCGGTGTGCGATCGGCCGACACAGAATCAGGGGGCACATGGGCAACAGTGCAGGGAGCATTGCCCCAGTGCTGGAGTAATTCTTGAAGGTGGGCAACTTCAAGGGCCACCTTATCAGCTTGAACCTGGATCTACATCATGACATTATTGCATATACAAGCTTTATCAAAAATTGAAACATAAATATATTTACTACTGTGAGAGAAGATAACATCATTCCTATCTTTCCACAGAGTAAACATAATTTGCATCCGAAAAGAGTGCCAAATCTGGGTGAACTGGGCTGGCATTTTGGGAAGGTCACCAAGGAGAGCCATGTGCCAAGAAAAGGGCTCAGGCCTGAAAGGAGAAAAAAATCATGAATCCAACCACACTAATTTTGGGCTCGATGACAAAACTAGAAGATATGTATTATCGACTCTGGAAGACCGCAGAATGGGCATTTGGGGTCTGGAACTCCCAAATGCTTAAGTTTGGCACCTAGAGGCAAGCCCTGGTAAAGCAAACACCAAGCAAAATGAGCAATTTTGGGCTCAGTAATGGCTTCCCAAATATTACAAAAATACCATCCCCAGCTCTTCTGGGAAGAGGAAAGCTACCAACAATGGTTGAGAGAATCAACCATGGGCAAATGAAGCATGAGCCAGGAGTAACCAAGCTTAGGCTTGTAACTAGCAAAGGGGGTGGCAGGATACCACTTCCAGTCCTTCCACCAAGGTCTAATTGATTGAATACCCACCTTGTGAAAGAGGTGAGGTGGGATAGCAGACACTAGGAGGTCAAAAGTCTGATGATTTGGGCAGACTAGCTGAAACTGAACATGGAGGTCCTCCCAAGATCGAAGATTCATAGTGGCCCTGGAAAAAAGATCCCTGGCAGTTTGAATGCCACGCTTGTGAAACCAGAGAGCACTAACCCCATGAAGTCTGGCAAGAGGAATCCCTTGCTAGGTGAAAAGAGGAGACCACCATAAATTTTGCTGGTTGAATGAAAGACCATCCCATAATCCATTCCCAGCCCAATGGAGCCAAGGCTTGATGGCCTCCCAAGCTTTCCAGATGCTTTTGGCAACAAAAGAACCTTGAATCTGGATAGGCTCCCTCATGACCAGCAAGGTTTGTAAGCCAATCCCCTTCCACGTAGGCTTGTGGAGAGGAAACCTAGATGAGATACAATGGCGAAGAAGAATCTTCCAAGAGTCATTTCCCATGAGACACCAGATGACCCATTTGGCACAAAGCGCATATCCTTGTTTCTGGGTATCAATAAGCCCAAGCCCGCCGGAGGCCTTAGGAAGGCAGAAAAATTCCCAAGCCACTCTGTGAAACCCTTGATGATCACTGCCAGAAGCCCAAAGAAAGTCTTGAAGAAGTTTCTCGAGCTGTTTGTAGGAGGCTTTGGAGGGGGCCCAGTAGGAAGAGTAATAAACATGCGTAGCAGCCAAGACTTTGAAGCAAATCTAAAATTTACTGACAAGGGAAAGCAGCTTCGTGACCCAATAGGTAAGCTTCTTCTTGATTTTATTAAGAACTACATTCATAATTCAGTATGCGAACCTTGGAAGGCAAAAGGGATGCCCAAAAAATGAAATATCTCCCCGTGATGAATTCTGGACCAGCCAAACTAGGAAAGCCAGGGCGGCTTGAGAAGAGTAGATTGCTTGAAGCAGAGGGTTTTATGCCATTGAATGGCAGTGCCTGATGCAAGACAAAAAGTGTCTAAACACTGCAAGGCTGCCTTAACATTTTCCTCATCTTCCGCCAGGGTGAGAAAGGAATCATTAGCAAAATGGCCATTGACAAGCTGCTGGGAGGAATCAAGCAAGGAGATTCCCCAGACACTTCCCATGGAAATGGAGTGGGCCAGGAGATAGCCAAACCCTTCGTCCGCAAGCACATAAAGAGCTAGCACCAAGGGGCACCCTTGCCGAATAGAATGAAAAATCTCAAAGGTGGAGGACTGGCGGCCATTGATAGTGATGCAAGCAGAAGAATCGTTGAAGAGCATCTGTATAGATTGAATAAATCCTGGGCCAAACCCCATAGCATGAACCATTGCAAGAATAAAATGCCATTCAATATGATCATAAGCTTTAGAAAAATCAATTTTGAGAAAAAGGGCTTTCTGATTAGACTTACGAGCCCATTCCATACCTTCCTAGACCACAATAATATTATCTAGAATAAATCCCGATTTAATAAACCCTGTTTGTTCAGGCCGGACAATTTGAGGGAGCAAATGATGAATTTTGAGAGCTAGGGCTTTGGCAATGATCTTGTAGGAGACATTGAGCAAGGTAATAGGCCTCCAGTTACAAATATCTTCAGGGTCCCCAGATTTGGGAATGAACTTGATATTCCCCTGATTGATGATTTCCCCAAGAGATTGGGTGTGAAAAGCTTCCAGATAAACCTGGTGGAGATCCGGGCCAATGGCATCCCAAAGAATCTTATAAAATTCACATGGGAAACCATTGCAGCCAGGGGCTTTATCATCAGCCATGGTGAACACAGCTTCGCTGAGATCCTGCAAGGAAAGAAGTTGATCACAAAAAACCCTCTGAGCAGGGGACAAGCACTGGGGGACCACAGAAAGGAAATCCTTAAGGGCTTTCTCACTGGTAGGGAAGCTACCCTAAGAAGCAAAGACTTGTTCATAATGGCGAACAAAGGCATGCAAAATATCAGGAAGCTCAGTGAGAACCACAAGACCTTCATGAATTCTACAAATGCCCATACTAGTGTGACAAGGCCGAAGAGCAGCAAAAAACTCTTTAGAAACTTTATCCCCAACTTTTAACCATTGTAGCCAAGCTTTGATCTGAGCCCTTCTGGCAGCATGATTGTCAACCATTTTCTTCTGATGTAGAATCTTAGCCAGATTGCATTGCATCTCTTGATTGAACGGGTCCTGAGCTAAAGCTTTGGTGGCAACCCATAGAGCCTTGGTAGTGGTGTCATAGGTTCTGCGGTGACAGTTGGCCAACTGTCAGCCATAGATGAGCAAAAAATGAGTTGTACACCTAATGGTGTCATTCCACCATTGAATCCAGCCAGAAGAGCTGACGAGACGAGGCTCAAGATTCCAGACCCGATGAATGTGGGCCACTGTGAAAGCATGATGAAGGACCGAGGTATTAAAATAAAAATTTTTGGTGGGAGGCCTAGCCTTAGCTGTCTGCCAAACAATATTAAATTGGATGGGATAGTGATTTGACAAGGTCACATCAACAAGATGAATGACAGGTAGGGATTTCTTTTCAGTGAAGGAAAAAAAAGATTGTGCCGAGATCATGGGATGATCAAGCCATTTATGAATTCTGTTAGCAGAGGCCCTATAGTTAGACCAAGTGTGCCAAGCCCCATCAGGACGGCGGCAGCCCACATTGGGATCAAAAAGGCCTAATTTATTGTGCATGTAGTACCAAGCCTCCCTCTCACCTACAGTCCAGCGAAAAGGAATGAAACCATCTTTGTCAGCCGCCATTTGATACAGCATGAGACAGTCAAAGCATAGTGGTTGGTCATGTGGATGATTTTGGACATCCTTATTCACCCAAATCTAGTGCTTATCATTTTCCTATGGAGAACCATTTTTTGGATGCTTTTCATATGTAATGACTACCTTGGCGATGGCGATGACATCTACATGTACAATTGTGTTTTCTTTTGCCTATTGCTATTAGATTACAAAAAAAAGATGTGGTTTTATAATGTCATTTTTTTCCTCCTTTTGTTGTAATTGATTCAGATTTTCTTTGTGCTATAACTTTCAATAGGTTTTATAGTAAATGCATGTGCATTTATTCTATGTCTACTTAGAATATGATGATATGTTTTGTGTAGGCTTTGAGAATTTGTGTCATTGATTCTAAATCTTTAAGTTACTTTTAATTTAGTTTTCCAAAGCTTTAATGGTGTTTATAATGGTCATAGATTTTTTGTGTTTTCTTATTACTCACAATGTTTAGTATATTTTATCTGATTTTTGTATTACATGGCTTTATAGTTTTTTGGGTGAGATTTTTAGTTTATTGGTGGAGATTAAGGTTTTACAATAATTTTCTAGATACTTTGGTTTTAAAGTATATAAATTTCAAATAGTCGATATGTATGAAATTATAGAATGAATTTTATATGTACTATTTTTAGATTTTATGGGCATTGGTTTGATGACTTCTCTATCTCCTAGAACATGCATTTTAGAGTTTTTTATGTGCACTAACCTTGCAATCTAGTAGAGAATTAGTTGTTTCTCATCATTCCCATAACATTCAAAAATTTTGAAATATAGATTAATGCGCTAGAACTTTTTGTTCTTTTCTCCCAAAACACAAATCTATCAGTTAAAATTTTAATCACTAAAGAGAGTGAAATTGTGAGGTACAAATAATTTTGTATCTTATTTTCTCTCTAACAACAAGAAAACCAAATGTAAACTACCAACTGAATCTTTGACATTTTCTCTTATTGATGGAATAAATAAAAAATATATAAATTTTGGAAAAAAATTGAGCTTTGAGAAAAATTATGAAGACAAAATGTTTTTATTACTATCTTTGAAAATTCATACAACTACTAAGAGGAGACATTCAATGACAAGAGATAAACCCTAAAAACATAAATGTAGAAATAACACATTAAACTATAGGATTTGATGCATGATTATAGAAATAGATAAATATATTAAATTTTAGGATGAGTAGTTGTTATATTGTTGTGCCATCTAGTTTTGTTCTGTATGTGTCTTAAATTGTGTAGATTATGTTAGTAGGCTTCATATTTTAGTGCATTTAAAATATCTATCTTGATTGTTTTTTAAAATTTCAATAAAATTTGAAGCTATTTGATTAAGGTTTTCCTAAAAAATTTGAGAAGTTTTTAAAATATTTTAACAAAAAATAGAATCATTTTGTTTAAGTTCATTTATGGCATATGGAAATCTATAGATCATTTATTAATAGTTAAATATACTTTTAAAAATATTCATGGTGATATGTAACCCCAATTTGTTCAATAATCTGAAACTTGTGAACATAATTTTTTTTAAAAATTTGTTTCTCATAGTTAGTTCGAGACATGTATATGGATTGTTGGAAATCGTATTGGGAAATTGGGAAAGTGAGAAATTGAGAGGGGGGGGGGAGGGGGGGATGTATTAGTTATACATAAAAAATTACACTTTGAAACCAATTCAACATATGTATCATAAACATAAACTTGAATGCTGAAATAGATCTAACTACTAATTTCATCCATGAAAATGAAACACATAACACAAAGATTTGGTAACCCATAAACCATTGAAAGGTAAAATCAGGGTGGGCATGACACCCGCAAATCTTCACTACTGTAGCAATAAAGTGTGCCTGTTAAGGTTACAAAGTTTTGATCACTTTTGGTGATCTACCTTGTTGGGGGTCTTCCATACTAAGAGCTTATAGACTTATACAATCTACCTTGATTAAAGGATTTAAAACTTACAACTAAGTAAGCACTTTGTTAAGAGATTTAGAAAGGCCTATTAGGACCACTTTGTTAAGAGATTTACCCCAATTAACTTGCTAGAATGTATCAGTACCTGATCCTTCAATTTGCACTTCAAATGTTGATAACAGATCTCCTCTTTCCAATACTTATCTGATCTCAAAATTAAATATTACTTTGTTTTGTTGTTCACTGCTATGTTCAATCACTCTGCTTGATCTATGCATTTAAGAATTAAAAAATTGCTTCCATCTGCATACATAAGATCTCCTAAGTGTTCTTAATATTAGGGTTTTGATGTCACCTTAAATAAACACTTGATCAAGCTCCTAGATCAAGATCAACGGTCTAGATTCATCACTTATATTGCTTATGCATTCCTTTTTCTGATTGGTTACAACACTTGCACAGTGATTAATGATTGAAAACATATCGTGTAATCAACTCCTTCATTCTCTCAACAATCATTAAATCACGCATAGAAGTCAGTCAAAATGGTTTACCTAGGGGGTGGCTGCAAGAAGTTGAATACCACTTTTGGGCAAAAAGTGGAAGTGTTTTCCCTTTTTTTCAAATTTCCTATCAATTGATGTCTAAATTTGAGGCACTAAGAGATTGAATCTCAAAAAATTTAAGTAATATAAAATGTAGTTCTCAGAGTCTACTTTTCAAATATGTAATTTATTTAAGTTATGAATGTTTAAAAGCCATATTTTCTATTATGAATGTTTACCCAAATGGTATAAATTTATTTCTATTATGAATGTTTAAAAGCCATATTTTCAAAATGCATGTTTTAGGACCATACCATAGCCATGTACGACCACCATATTTTGACCTAAATAAATGAATTTTTGCAAATCCTTCTGGGAAAATATACCTAAGACACCAAATATTAATGACCATATTTTTTCTTATTTTTTTATTGAATAAATTTTTTTATATTAATTTTTAATTGACTATAAAACATATAATGAAAACCTCTAGTGTACGACCACCATAATTTGATGAAAATTTCATATTTTTTCAAAATTCTTTTTTTTAATCTCCAACAGAGTTGTATGTAGATTGGTGTCATATAATTTATTTTCGAAACAAACCTAAAAACAAAAAAGTTATGAAAGTTTAGTGAACCTCACTATTTTACATTTAGGTACCACTTTTAACTAATAAATAATGCAAAAATAGTAAAAATAATCATATCACTATGAAATTTACATTTTTCAAATCAAGACAGTGAGAAATATAATGGGTTTTTGTTTTATAAAAAACTACGATCAGGAATGTCCTCAAAAAATTATGACAAGTTAGAAATCTGACATTCAAATGCCTTCACCAAATTTTTGAGGGTCAAGGCATAGGCTTTGTTCTACGAAGCCTAAACCAGATGTAGTTTAAAATGAAATCCGAGTCGGATGTCTGTTTCTTGGTTATGTCTTAAGAAATGGGTGCCCGTTATTTAAATTCAAAAAATGGGCACCCATTTCTTTAAAAAAAATCAGAGTGTTAAAATGTATTTCTAGCCATAAAAAAATAAAAAATAAAAACTAAAAAATAAAAATAAAATTTAGAAACGGGCACTCGTTTTGAAAAAAAAGGGCACCCATTTTTTGAATTTTGAATCGGGCTCCCAAACCTAAATGGGGTGCCTATTTTTTAAAAACTAGTGCCCATTTTGAGTGACATCTTCCAATTCTACAAGACTTCCGCCGAATTGGTACCCAACTTCTTACACTTACCCTAGGTGTTTGTGCCATTACAAATGCATATATAAAAAATGGTTCACTCAGCATATGAAGTCTTTGATGCTCAGTTAAAACTGTTCTCCATATACTGGCTCTCGACACTAACTCTTCTATAGAACTCAGTATATATATACTATTTGGTAACTAGTGGGGTACTCGGCAATCTATGACTTATTCGGTAGTAACTACTGCTCAATACATATATAGAATACAAGTCTAGTACATTACTCAACCTAAATAGGATGGCTCAGTCATAGTGATGACTGACCAACACTTCCTTGAAAATGACTAAGTATTTGACACTAATAGACAACATAGCTTGGAGATCAACAATCTCCCCCTTTGACATTAGTGGTGAAAACACTTTGTCATAGCTATACATTACATATACAAAATAGTACTTAGTACTTCAGTACTTACCCTAAGATTGTGACTCGGTCTTCATAAAGAATTCTTTATATATACACATGACACTGACACACAATGAGTATATATTACATTGCAAAATAGGATGTCATACCTTTATAAATTACCATCTATCTTTCCCCTTTTGGTCTACTCTATTTTCCCCTTGTTTTTGTCACTATGAGTTGATGGGGTGTTAGGGTTATAAAATATTTAAATCCAAAAATGGTTTGTGGAGTTGCAAAATCATTCCCAATGCATTATCCCAACTAGATCTGATAGATTCCAAAACATGTATCTTGATTTCTAACTGAGCAGCTAGATCAACCAAACTTTCAACAATAGAGAGATGAGGATCTCTCTATACTAACTCTTTTTCTGATGCCAACTCTCTCTGCATTACCTCCAAATGAGGTGTCAACATTTTTTTATTGAGATTAATTTGGGTCTTATATTTCAATCACTAGCAATCAGGTCGGCTAATCTTCCATGTGCATGAATCAACCTAGTCAAATGAATAGAGTTAGAACTTGCATCCATGCTCAGTGAATGTCCTGTTGACTTCAAGTCCAATTGTAGCTTCTCAATAAGTTGTTGATTATCCTTTGTAAATTTCTTTACATTGCATACTTGTTTGTAAAAAGAATGAAAATTTTGTACAACCTCTTCTAAATTACTCACAAGGTTAGAAAGTGCAACCTGTTTAACTGCAATCTCTATTGAAACCTTTCAACTACCTTTGTCTCAAAATTTTTCTCAGACTATTGCATTAGCTTCTCATTTTATTCAAATCTCATAACTAGTTACCTTCTTAACAATATACAAATTTCTCTAGTATAGGTGAAGTCTCATTTATATCTTGTAACTCAAAAGCATCTAGAAATATATCCTTAGTTTCATGTAGTACCTGCTTTTGTTGGTGCTCCCTTGTGAGTTCCTCTTGCTTTCTGCTCTTCTTCAATAGATCTTGTGCAATTTGCATCTACTCATAGGTTAAGTTATCAGTGTCCCATTTCAGAATCACCATAACTTCATCTAATGTTACTTGTGTACGGAGATACTTGTCCTTTTTCTTTTGTGACTTCTTCATCTTAGGCTCTGGTGTGCTGCTACTCGACAGTTGTACTAAGGCTTGAATAGCCTCTTGCTCCTTAGGCTCTTGACTCTCCTTGGTTACATTAGGCCCAATCTCCTTTGTTTCCTCAACATGAGGTTCTAAAACTTCTATTGGAGACTTTTCTACATGTTCTTTTATGATCTCCTCTCCTTCACATGTATTAAGTTCAATATTTGCCTTGGTAGGTGTATGGAGTTTTTTTTTGTTGGCTTACGTTGTTCCTCAACACTTGTACCTTATGTATCATTTTCTTCAACTATGACTATGTTAGAGCTTCTAGGTACTAAGTCCACAATTGGTGCACCCTCAATCTTTTGATAATCATGTACTTGTATTAGAACTAGATTGGTTCTTGATAGAAATGTATCTAAAGCTACCTCGGTAAGAATTTGACATAATTTTTCTTGGTGAAGGCATTGATATCTAGTTGAGTATCTTCAGGTAGATCCTCAATAGTGATCACATCTTATGGTTCACTCTCCTCTACCTTGTGCCTTATTTCTTCTTCAATATAATGTGGATCATCTATATCCTCAGTATTGTCAAGTTTAACTTGTCTATATGTGCCTTCATCTTTAGGTACACTCTTATCAACTATCAATCCAAAAATTATTTCCATATTTGTGTACTCTATGTAACAACTTCTTAAAAAAATTTTTTTTTGATATGGAGTATCCTCTCAAATTAGGAATAAATATTTTTTTGTGTTGCTCCATGAATTTTGTTATTTTCTTAGTTGTTAACTTAGGCATAATATGTGCTAAGGTGCCTTCTCTTATCTTCCTCTTTGTCATAATGGCATACTTCCATCTCTCATCAAATTTTATAAATAATTTATCAAGGATAAGATTCCTGATCTCCAAAGGTGTCATCTTAAATGTACACAACATTTCTATCATGGCATCTTCAATCTTTTCCTTATCAGTTTTGCTCAACTTTTCAAATTTAATGAATTGAAAACCTGCCAAACCTGTTGTGCTCTTGATGTTGTGGCAAATCTCATCCATATTTGTTGGATTCCTTTGTCTAGCCACTATAAATTTACCAATGTCATATTTATCTATCATCTCCTCATTATCATCATCCTTCTATAGTACCTATTTCCTTCTCAGTTTCTTCTTAGGATTTCTTGACGCTACCTTAGTTTGCACTTGTCTCCTTTTCCTTGAGATCCCCCTTTTAGTAATCTTTACTGGTGTTTTCTTCTTTGTCTTGGCAGCTATTGTAGTTGAAGCTACCCGTGTTCTTGGTCTTGTTGCTACAGGAGGAGTAGGCTTCAATTTTTGGTTCTTCTTAGTGGGCTCGACAACCTTGATCTCTTTTCCCTTCCTTTGTGTGTCTAGTTCCTCCTCTTCACTTTCTTTACACTCACTTGATTGGTCCTCACCCTGACCTTGTGTGATTTCTAATGGTGCTTTCTCCTCTTCTCCTTGACCTAATATTTTCTCAAGGTTCTTTACTAACTTATTTCGCTCCCTCTCTAAGGTTGTAGACTTTAAACCCATTGTTATCTTATCCTTAGCTTCCTCATAGTTTTGAAAAGTCTTGTCTTTACTATCAATTTATTCCACAAGTAAAATTGTTATGGTTGCAGATGTTTCATCTATGTTTACCTCATAGGGAAATGGTCTCAACCATGCTACCTTAGGTGTATCAGCTTGTACATAGGTGTGATTGGTATCCACAAGAAAACATACATCATGATAGAATTTCTTAACTAGTGATACTGTAATTCTACTTTATTTCCTCATTTTCTTCTTAAACTCTACAAAGTAATTCTCCATAACACTATCAAATTTATCTCCTAATTGTTGAATAAACTCACTAATCTACTATATCATCGGTCAGTCCCAATTCCAGACTACATCTCCTATTGTAGGAAAATTATTTTGTATATTAAAAAAATATACAAACTATTAGGGATTTGAACATACACATTGAGTTCTTTTCTTTCCTGATTAATGATAGGTTCTTGGCAAGTTGTGTTAGCTGAAGCTCGATGATCATAAGTATGATCCTTGTTCATAATTTTCAATGCCTAGTAGACTACAATGCAAGGGGCTCTATCCATCCTTCTTGACTGGTATAACTTGTGTGCAATTACCCTAACTGTAAAGTCAATCTCAGGATTGGTGATGGTGAAAATAGTCATTCATCTCTTAGTCCACACTACCATAGTGTTCATTTGAATGAATTCCTTGCTCTGGCATCTCATTGTCTTCTTCCTGATAAGAGTAGGGTATTTGGTTGCTCGGTGAGTGATATCCTTAGTGATCTTCACTAGCCCATTCTCCAACCATAATTGCATGTTGTAAAATAAACTTAAAAAAATCTTGATCCATTCCATTTTAGAGTTACGAGGGAAGTCTAGGGCATAAACTAACCATTTCTTGATCATAGTAATTTTTAGTGGCTAATATTCACCAATTGGCTAATTCTAGAAATTTGAGAATCCAAATTTGGCTAATAATTCAAGATTTAAGGCAACCTAATTCGCCACATTTTTACAAAATTTTCATTTAGAAGTATTTAAATCGCAAAATAATTTATTTTATAAAAAACTTGAACTCAAAAATTTTCCACAATATTCGATAGATGATTAGATTTGATTCGCCAAAATTTTATAAGTTATTGTAGAAATTTAAATTAATTCTCCAATAATATATCATGATTATTAGTTACTGTAAGGATCTATCACCAACTTTTAGTTTTCATTACTGACTTAAAGTATAATCTAGTGACCCTCATTATATTTTATGACATAAAAATGTTACTATTTGGTTTGTAATGCTTATGTGAGCTAAAATTTCTTTTAGATTGTTGATCTCAATATAAATCAATGGTCTTGAAGAGATTTTGGGCCCCATTAGTATTTAAAAATAACAATACATTTGTCTCACACAATATAATGAGGTTATATTAGATTATAGTTTAAATAAATGATAGCAAGTAATTATTACAGAGTCTATTCCTTAAACCCATCAAAGATTTCCACATTAAGCCTAATAATTTTCTATAAGAATTCTATTTTTTCAAATAGAAGTATTCACCATGGTGATTAATTTTTTTTTTGGAGATTCACCAATGATTTCTACAAAAAAAAAAAAATTCAAAAATAATCGCGAATAAGAATACTTTTTTTTTAAAAAAAATTTTGAGATTCACTAATAGAAGTTAATTTTTTTTTTTCAAGAAACTGAAAGATTTGCCAAGTTTTTATATCTTTTTTAAGAGGGGGGTTTCTTAAAGATTACTCTGTTCTTGATAATGTGTTGATGCTCTGCCTTTAGCACTCCATTCTCACACAATTTTTTATAAGCCTCCCTCAGTTCATAGTATCCAAATTCACCAATCTTACACATGTAGCATGCTCTCACATTGTGGCTCATCAAAACTTTAGGTGAAATCGATGACAGGGCTCCCAAAAGATCTCCCTTCACCGTACTCTCAGGTACAACACATAAATTTGGTGGTTTGCATGAATCACTCTGGACTAACTGAACATTTTGTACCTCTTTTCCTTGCTTCCAAACTATAGCAGATGAGGTTGACACCATTTTTCAATCTAGGGTTCATAAAATGAATTCTGAGAAACTCGGTAATACCTGGTATTAATAGTACTTTGCAATATTTACCAATGGTATGTTTTCAAATATTCACAAACTGTCTTCATACAAATCACTTTTATAATCACCTTTGAATCGCTCTGTAAATTCTCAAATCACTTGGTGAAAATGAAAACAAATGATCAAATTTGTTATACAAATTCAAACGGTCAAATTAGGTCTTCAATAAATGTTTCATACACTAGTAGGTGTAATACATTTATCTTAGCCTTCACATGATAGCTTGGTTAACTCATTGCCTCAATTCATCACTTGATCATAACCATGACTCGATCAATACTAACATTTTCACTTTTATCTCAGTCGATATAACATCTCGATTATTAGAGGAGCTCAACACATACTGAATGACTCACTCACTATAGACATAAATACTGATGTTTGACATCAATTGTGCAATTTAACTAAATATTTTCATTACTTGCCCCAGATCTATCCTAATGCATCTTAACTTATGCAGATATGGAATTTAACACATCTAATGTTAGGAACTGGTTTAAAATATAACATTTTAAAATATAGTTTCTCACTTACATTTTTTGTTTAATTAGAAGTGGTGTGATCACTTGATCCATTGGATTGGGTGATCTCCAGTTCACTTGTTCCACTACTAGTTTCTTTCTCTTTCTTTCTCCATGTTTGATTCATCTAGTTCTTTATCTGATCAATAGTCTCTTTACCTTTACTTTGTTCATTAATCAGTGTTGGTATTCCGGTCCTACAATCTTTTCTTAATGGATGAATCTTGTAAAAACTATAATATACCAAGCTTCCATTCATCCAACTCTTGGATTTACCTCTAAAGTGTGTCCTTATACAATTTTCAAGAATATGACCATATTCTCGAGAATAATGACAACTATACCATGTATTATAGTCCCAATTGAATATGTTACCTTTTCTAGGTGCATTGTCTTGCTTCTTGGATGTCCACTTAGGTTTTGCATTGGATTTGTACATTGTTGTGATCTATGACCATATTTATGACAATTGTAACAATGTCCTTGAAATCTAGGTGTAGTGGGTGTATTTCTAGTCTTAGGCCTACATTTATGTGCCTAATGTCCATGCTTTTTATAGTTAAAATGATATCCATTAAAATTAGGCTTAGGATTGGACTTACCATTATTTCTTCTGCAAATGTTAGCTGTGTGACCTAGTTTCCCATAATGTTGACATGTAGTTTTGTTGTTCTTTGTCTTTCCATTCCTCTATTGTCTTCTCCTTCTTTAGTGGATGATAGGTGCTCATTATGTCCTAGTCTAGAGGTGTCACTAGATATTCTTGGTGATCTCATCAGTTCCTCAAAATATCTCACAGCTTCATTAGGTTTGTTCATCCTCTCATTGAGTTCCTTTTCAGATCTTAACTCATTCTTCAGTTGATTGGTCTCTGATCTCAGATTTGTAATCTCCATGTCTTTCCTGTTCAACTCTTGATTTGCAAGTAATAGGTTGATTTACCATGTCCAATTGATTATTTGTAAGCTTTTTCACATCACATGTCCTTTCATTAATTCTTGTAGCCATTTGTCTCTTATCCTCTTATGCCATTGTCTTGTCTTCCTTGAATTTCTTTTTTAGTTCAATCACTTCACATAGCCTTACTGATTGGATTTCCTATTCTCTCTTCAAACTTTTGACTTCTTCATTCAATGTGTTATTTCTTTCTAATAGGTCTTCTATTGTTGCATTACTTTCACTAGAGTTTCCATTATCAAATGGAGCTTTAGTATCCTCTTCTTGATATTGAGTTTCATTTAGTTGGATTTCCAATTCTTTCCTTCTCTTTAAGGATTTCTTCATTTATTTTCTTGCTACTTCAAGCTAGTGCAAAGAAAGCTAGATATCAATCTTCTGATTCTCTATTATTTTTCCCACCTTATAAGCCTCCATCTCCAAGATCTTAACTCTCAAGTGGTTAGAATTATTCTAATAAAACAAAGTTATGATACCAATTGTTGTTATTCTTATTGGGAAAGTGAGACACTGAGAGGGGGAGGGGGGTGAATCAGTTATCCACAAAACTTTACACTTTGAAACCAATTCAACATATGTATCATAAATATAAACTTAAATGCTAAAATAGATCTAACTAATTTTATTTCATCCATGAAAATGAAACACATAACATAAAGATTTGGTAACCATGAAACCCTTGAAAGGTAAAACTAGGGTGGGGATGACACCTAAAAATCTTCACTATTGTAGCAATAAAGTGTGCCTATTACTGCTACAAAGTTTTGATCACTTTTGGTGATCTACCCTATGAGGGGTTTTCCCTACTAAGAGATTACATACTTATACAATCTACCTTTATTAAATGATTTAAAACTTACAACTAAGTAAGCACTCTGTTAAGATATTTACAAAGGCCTATTAGGACCACTCTATTAAGATATTTACCTTGATTCACTTGCTATAATGTATTCGTACTTGATCCCTCAATTTGCACTTCAAATGCTAATAAAAGATCTCCTATTTCCAATAATTATCTGATCTAAAAATAAAATCTTACTCTATTTTGTCCTTCACTACTCTATTCGGTCACTCTACCTGATCTATGCATTTAATAATCAGAACACTTCTTCCATCTACATACATAAGATGTCCTAACTATTCTTAATGTTAGGGTTTTTATGTTACATTAAATAAACAACTAATTAAAAGCTCCCAAATCAAGATCAATGATATAGATTCATCACTTATGCCTCTTATACATTCCTTTTTATGATTGGTTACAACACTTGGATAGGGATTAATGATTGAAATCATATCACGTAATCAACTCCTTTATTCTCTCAAAAATCATTAAATCATGCACAAATTTTTTCTACAATGGTTTACCTAGGTGTTTGTGCCATTACAAACACATATATCAAAATTGGTTCACTCGACATATGAAGTCTCTGATGCTCGGTTAAAACTATTCTCCATATACTAGCGCTTGACACTAACTCTTCTATACAACTCGACATATATACGACTTGGTAATTGCTAGGGTACTAAGCAACCTTTGACTTGCTCGACAGTAATGACTGCTTGGTCCATATACAAAATATAACTGTGGCACATTACTCAGGCTTAATAGGATGGCTCAAGTGCAGTGATGACTGACCAACACTGCCTTGAAAATGATTAAGTATTTGACACTAATAGACAACATAACTTGGAGATCAACAACATATATGATAGTGGGTAGAGAATTTTTAAATTATTTATAGAGTATGTATAAATATATAACTATTATATATCTAAATATAATCATCAATGGATTTTGGTATGGGCATGAGGATGAACTCCTTATTCCTTTAGCTTAGTTACCTTATCAATATTGAATTTCCCATCTTTAAGCCAATATGAAATTTTCTTGTACTAGTGGTGAGGAATGAGAAATTATAATATTATTAAGCTCAGATTGAATTTCATTATGCCTTCTCCAATTCTGAATCCTTGGTTGGTTGACTAAATAAACCATTATCATATGAGGTTGGGTGCAAGTTGTTGGTTCCTAGTTTGATAGGGTTTACACCTATAAAATTCTACCAAGATAACCACCCAAATATCCAAGAAGTGGATAACTTATATGATGGACACCTAAATGGACTTGGATGAACTAATAAGGTGCTCAGTAAATTCCTTCTATACTTTTGGCTCTACAAAACCAAGACAGGTGAACTTATGATCTTTGTTCAAGCTTCCTCCAGTAATTTTTACTAGAAGATCACAAAAGAAGATATATCATGCAAGCCTCAACAAAACAATGAGATAGTATGTAATAACCCATCACCCATTGAACATCTATTTGCATGGAGAATGAGATTAACTTATCAACTTTCTCAACAAAAATATAAAATAAATATATTCTCTAATTTGTTTTAAGATTTTCTATGAAGAAAATGTAACTGTATGTAAATAAAAACCTGCCACCTTAGATAAATGCCTTATTCATTAGGTGATGAGTCATTAAACACAAGACACCCTACCATAAGTTTGAGACATATACCTATGTGATTCATAAAACATTTGCATTAAAAAATGTTAATCTTTAGTTTTCTGACCAATCCTACTTATCACTTTCCTAAAACAACATCCCATGAATTTATACTTGAGATTCAACCATTTTAATTAATTATTTTGATTAAAGCATGAATCCACCACATAAATCATAACAATGCATTGAAACAACAAGATCTTTGATCGAATCATATCAAAACACATAAGATTTGCAAGAGGAGAGGAATAGAAACATAAAATATTTCTAATATTTCCTTAAATTTAGGTATACTTGTGATATAATAACTAATAATGCTTAAAAGACATAGAAACTTCAACAAACTACACTAATTATTCTTTCTTCCACCTTTTGTTTGGTATTTTCAGTCCATATACATCAAACAACACAAAAATGGACCGATAGACTTCAAAAACTCTATCTAAATATAGAAAATTGAACCTCTTCTTATGGCCTTGATTACCCTTTTATAGGTACAAGGGTAGCAACAAGCTATAGGCCAAAGATGACACTTAACAAAATTTTACATTCATGGGCACAAGGAAACCCAAATAGGACAAGAAAGAAGCCATAATGAAAGGGTAATCTTTACACATCTTCAAGCACACCCTTGTTAATGTAGACTTGCAAATTAGACCCATGAGAACTCGATATCAGCTTTAGGTGTTGTATTAAATTTTTAAAATGAAGAAAAAAAGGAAAAAATATGAGTATGACATAGTAATTTAAATCCTCCACCTACATCTTCACCTACTCATTGTACTCATCCTATAAGATTTTTGCACAATTCTTTACGAAATCTCATCGGCAAAGAAATCCATCAAATCACCTACTAACTATAGAGCACTTAATAACTCTTGGAGTAGAAAAAAACAATAGCTTGACACCCCTTATTAATCATTTACTATGGTCATGTCCTCCATTAATATCATACGAGTGTACACACAACTCGCAAAATACAACTTCTGCAAATTCAAATTATAGTCATCAATCTTCATCTACCCTACTCATTAGATGGTAAAAAAATGTCCAACTACCTTCGAATTACAATGTATCACCCAGGACCTCATAGAAACATTCTACGATGGAAAAATATCCATAGAAACAACCTGGCCCACCATCCTTTTCTCTTTATGATGAATGACATGGGGCAACATTATGTGATCCCATTTGTGTCTATCACTATCCTCAATGTTTTGATTGTGAGATCTTGAGATCATGCCACCTATCACCATTGGGATGACATTCAACTCATCTGCACCTGCCATGTATCAAAATTCTAGAAAAAATTGTAATGTTTTGTCAACCCAGATTACAAAACCATCAAATTTTGAAACCTGGCACCCTCCACCTTGCAATCCACTTACCTTATACATTATTTGATGGATGGTGTTTCACTTTAAAATCCCTCCCTTCAGAACTCCAAACATCAAATCTCTGCATTAATGAATGGTCCGTAGTCGGACCTTCAGGATTTAAAATTTTTTCTTACCATGCTTCCAATCCCAACTCTTTACACTGAAAAAGGTAATTTGTCATTCCAAAGGATGGTCTCGTCCTACTCATCATTTTGGAGTGTCAAGATTTTTTCTACTCCCCTTCTATTTCTCATTAGGATTTTGGGATTTTACTTCCCTTTCTTCCAATCCTAAATACTTGCACCCCGAAAGCCCAATTTCCACATTCAAGTACTTAGCCTATTCTTTTAAGTTCAAATGTGCCATCAACCCGTCAGATTTCCTAATGACTTGAGATTCTCACAAGTTTCAACTTAAAAATATGTGGACCCCACACTTCTCTTATTAGAGTTTCATAATTTGCCTTCTTCTATTTCTAGTTTTGATCATTGGCACTCGACCCCATCACATGAAGAATCTTAGCCAAAACCTAACTTTATTCGATGCTCAAGGAAAATGGGTCCCAACAATTGAATCCTTTTCAAGAATATCTTGAAACTTTGGCAAAATACATTTTTATCTTATTCAAAATGGTATTTTACTCAATATTATATATTGGTCCATACAAAAAAATCTTTTCTATGGCCTACCTTATCGAATAAAACTTTCTTCACTAAGTTCCAAAAAGTAACAACGACACATAGAATTTACCAACACAAGTAGAGCTTCCAAGATTTTCAAAAGAAATAAACAAGGAACCCTAGGTAAAACTAGTAAAATTGCAAGACAAGACCCAAGAACTTCAACATCAATAATCCCTAACAATAACAGCTTTTTCTAGGGACAATCATGACATAGGAGTGATGTGTGAACCAGAAGATCACTAGGAGAGAAGACCACAAAAAAAAGAAACAAAACACAGGAAATGACAAACAAAACCATATCCACATGAACTTACATATGATACAAACCTAAAATCTACTACTCATGGAAAATATTTAATTCAAGAGTAGTAATGTTTCTAGAATTGTCCATGAACATGCAATTCTAGAATGCCTCCTGCCATTTCTCTGAGGAAATGTGAATTTTCACCCCATTGTTCATGAATCACATATGACCCTAACTAGATGGGATCAAACATTCCATGTGTTCCTTTATCTTCCCCTCTAAAATTTCACATTACCAACAACAAAATTTCTCTCAATCGTCTTTTTGTCATACAAGTGTTTAACTTGCAATTAGAGTTTGACATTTTTAGCATTAGCTTCTCTCCTATTCTCATATAACTCCATGAGGTCATCCATCCTCAATTGTATTTCATCCTCAATTTATTCATCATAAATTTAGATGAATGTATACATCTCCATCATGTTGTTATGTGGCAGTCTAGCATGGATTCCATATGTTAGTGAATAGATTTTCCTTCTATAATGATAAATTGATAATTAACTCTTATAGCCCAATAACATGAAGGAAAAATACACTAACAATTGAGTTAGTCTATCACAACCAAATCTCTTCTTCGAAGGAGAAACTACCTTCTACAAAGATCTGCTTCTAATAACTCTTTATTATGAAAGAATTAAATTTCAAGAGATTATTTTAACTAGAAAGCATAGAAAGGATTTTATTACATTCCATTACAAACTAAAAATGAAATGCTTCAAATTCAGAACATGCAATGGATATTCTAAGCTAACTAGCTTGGAATGTCAAAGAAAATTTCTAAAGAATGGCCAATTTAAAAATACATAAATTATAAATCAAAGGACTGAATAAACATCAAGATATGCATATAGATTTGAGTATAACAATCATTTAATTCCAACTAAAATCATAATCATGTATTCATTTGACCAATGATCAATAGAAATACTAGAATCTGCTATAAAACCAATTGATTATATATATCCATACTAGAGTTTAAGACTAAAATTATTAGATATCAAACTTCAAACAAAAATATGATATCAAGTTTTTTTAACTAGAGAACCGAAACTCATTTGGTTGTCTCATAACCTTGATATAGCCACAAAGGGCTGATTCAGTTTTTAGAACTAATTGTTCATGAACATAGCATAAAATTTAGGAAAAGATTTAAAAAAAAGAAACAATCTTCTGAGGGACTAATTGACTGATTGGTGATTTCCAACTCCATCATCTTTAGTTTTTTGGGTGGCTCCTGATATTGTGCTTCATTCCTCAAAGGCTTCTGAGAAGCTCACAAGTAACTCCCAGTTGGGTGTAGTAACAGCCTCAAATCTTTTCACCCAAATGTTTCTGAAGTTTTGTGCCTACTAAAGCTTTTGTCTCTGAGTTTTTATTTTCTCGCAGCCGTAGACAGTCAAAGAATCCACTTGGGTGAAAGCTAGGAAATCATCAATCTCTATGCTTCTAGCAACTTTCATATTTTTAACCTTTTCTTCAAAACAAGAAAGTATCTTGGTTATGTCAACTCCATCTTGTCCTCTTCATTCAATCAATTTCCCAGGAATTCTTTATGAGTATTCATGAAGTCCTTAACACTACTTAGTGTTTCCAGGATCTAAGAGGACTCTTCAGTTGCTTGCTCATAAAATGAACTCTCCCATTCCAAATTTACCTTAGCCATGAATAAGGAATTTTCTTCTATTCCAGGTATCATCATTTCTATGAGGAAATTTTTAATACCATATGCATATGCATCTTCCAAGTTCAATATCTCTGTTTCTAATCCATCTTTCTCTTTTTTCCAAGCTTCTACATAGTCTCAACTGTTTTAATCATTTGTTCTACTTTCCTAATCAAATATTTAAAATCATTAGTGAACCCAAATATTTCTTTGGTAACTTTATCAACCCAGCCAAAGAAATTATTTGACATCGATCTGTCTTTATGAACCTGTTCCAGAAAATTTTGATTTCTAGTGACTTAACATCCAAATCAATGGGAACCATTAACAAAGGTTGAGGAGAAGGGTCTTGAAGCTATTGAATGTATTTTTCCATCTCACAAAGAGCCTTTTTAAGATTAATCTTATCCTCAACATCTTTCCACACTCGGTGGTTGATCTTCTTATTGGCTGAGTTTAGAATTTTCAAATCAGCACCTCTGGTGGCCATACCCAGGTCCACTTTCTCCATATCAAATTCCTACTCTATTAACTCATCATTGGTTTTATTAGAGTTTGGCTTGAAGATTTCCACAACTGAGTGACCTGTTTTGGAGTCTACATCAAACATTGCCTCTATCTTTAGCTTTTTTCTGCTGAGTGTTTTTCCCAATTATTTGCTAACTAAGTCTCTGACATGAGTATAAACATGTACAATACTTCTTTTGTTCCTTGCTGACAAATCCATCCAATTAGGGGTTTTTGGTGTAGAACTTCTTGCAGGAGTTTGCATCACATAACCTTTAAATATTTCCAAATCTTCCTGACCTACTCCTAGTGGGTTAACTAGAGCGTTATCCATCTCGAGTTCTACTTAGGGATAAAAATCATGTTCATGAGTGTCTGGGTCTAGCACAATGCAAGGAACTTTATCTATCTTTTGGATCCTTCTACTTCTAGTTCTTGTAAATCTAACAGAATGTTCAATGGTTGGATTTTATTCCTTTTGATGTGTTTCAGCTCAGATTTAGTGTCACCTGTAGAAAGCAATTTTTCAACTTTATTAGTATGTACAGGTGAAGCTGCTCATTTTGAAATCCTTTCTCTTTCTAATTGTTGGAACAATGTCCTCTTTCTTCTTCTTTCTTTTGACCTCTTTCAACCATTTATTAGTTCTTTTGAAAACATATTGAGACAAGGAATTTATGTCCTCTTCTTTTCTTTCATTCTAGTCAATTTTTCTTGCAACTACATCATCATTAAGCTCTACATATCCTGATTCCCATACATTTTCATCATCCTCATCTTAAAAACCTTTGACTTTGATAGGGAGGCAGAGAAACACAATCTGTCTTAAATAAAATCTAGAATGAAGTCTTCTTTCAACTTCAATTGCATCGGCATAGTCAGCCCAAAAATCTTCAAGTTCTGGTTGGTGGAGGAAGGTAGCATCAATTTTGAAATGGTTTACCACAAATTGTTTACTGTCAAAATAACTCCTTTCCTGGAAGGAGGGGAGGTTCATTGTTTTTAATTCTACATCCATAGATGATGTGGAATGCAAATTACTCTAAATCTAAAATGACCCAAATCAATAGGAAAAAGGGAGCCTACACCTCTCTTAATCTTATATTTCACCTCCACTTGAAGTAATTGTCTGAAAACTTAGAACAAGAAAAAATTATCTAAAGACTACCTTGGGAGCTTAAAAGGCTCACCAATGTAGCCTCCCACTCTTAGATAGCTGAAAGTTGGAAACTGAAAATAGAAGCTTCTGTAAATTTTGATCACCTCCATGGCTTCTTCTGACATTCTACAGTTGACTTTTCCTTTCAGTTTGAAAATGAGCTTAGCCAATAATGTGTCCTGAATTCTCCTAAAGATTCTTCTTTTTCTGAAGTAGACCTGATGGTATTCATAAATTTTCATATTTTCTCTCCACGGCTCATGTGGCAATCCATCCCAAATTCTACAAATGAAAAGAGAATAGAACAAATATGAAGATAAATAGAAACTAGAGGTTTCCACGGAATGAGATAGTTCTTCATGAAGCCTTTTGGCTATCAACTCTACCCAATCAACATATGGTCCTTCACTCAAAATAGTCTGAAAAAAATCATACATCCAATCCTTCCAAACAAGATCATTAGGTTTACCTTTAATTCTGCAAAGCATAACAATAATATCTCAAACCTCTCTAATCAAGTATTCCTTTTTTAAATGTTTTGGTAATCTAGAACCCCATTTTTCAGGCTTCAATAACCAATCCCTGGCAATGTTATTTCTATAATCCTTTTTATTTTGGATGAATTCCTCTTGGGCTTTTTCTAGAATCCAGTCACCGTAAGTTTTCGATGGAGGGATCATCAGTGTGGCCCCGATTGTCTTCCTTTTGATAGAAAGTAGAATGCCTCTAGAAGGGACATGAATGCACCTATTCACCCTATCATATATGTTCCTACATTCTATAACCAAATTTGGGCATGAAGTCACTTCAGGAAAGCCAATGGCTTCCAATAGTGGATGCTTTCATCAATTTTGGCCACTAAGGTTCCATTCTCTGCATTTGTCAACCTATGGACAATTCCTTCTATGTCTTCATCCACAAGGATTGTGTTGCATCTCAAGGAGACATCTACTCACAAGGGAAAACCTATTTTCCTTTACAAACTTGACCTTAGAGATTGACATGAAAGGAATGGACATTGCAAAAACCTAACAAATAATTTCAAGCTAATGCAATGGAAGAAATTTAAATTTTTTTTCTTACAATAGAGAAAAGTCAAATAAGAATAGAGACAGATGAAATTTCTTAAGACTCACCGATGCTTATCCCTTGTCTTTGTGATTACCTTCACTGCATCTTGCTTTCAACTATGCCACCAATAATTTCTTGCAAATAGAGATGACAAGAAAGGAAAGAAATTAATAGACATGCTTGAGTTCCCTTTTTCGGTAATCATGACTGCTTGTTATGGATTAATTACACCTATCATCATTTACTAAGCGTGTCCAATCACATTTATTTCATCTCCGCATAACCTATACTCCTTTGTTGAGCTAGGCATTACTTTAAATGTCATTTCAAAATCATCTTAAAATGAAGAAGAGACCTTGCACGAGTCTCAAATATTTAGGGTAATTATTGCATTTCAAAATTTGAACCTTGAATTGTTGGAACAGGGTTCAAAGTTCAAGATTCATAATGTTCTTCTACTTGACAATACATGGATGAGGTAGGACAAATGTAGGGTGAACGGAAAATATTGAACTATGAATTGAAAACTAGAAGTTCAATATTCAAGAAAACAAAAACCAAAGATGCCGAAGCAAAAGAAGAATAAAGGATTCAAAAAGGAAAATGCAAATCTAAAATTCAAATTTGAACTACTAAAATGGTTCAATGTTCAATTTTCAATATAACATAGACACTTTTGCAGAACTTAAAATCATTTCTATTTCTCAAAGGAAAATGCATGTATGATGACATCAGGAAGATGCAAAGTGAATTTTGAACTTTAAACTACCGAAAAATGATTCAAACTTCAATATTCAATATGCACTTGGAAACAAGCATATCCCTTTGAAATTTTTTTATTTTATGGTGAAGACCTTTTGACCAACAACAGGTGGTTTTGACTGGGGATAAGACCGTAAGGGACTAAAAATGAATTCATGCTCTCTAGTTTATCAAAAACACAAGAAAAGTCACTAGACTAAACACAACAAAAAGGCTATGTACACAGAGTGAGATATTTACAACTGAGAAAGCTTTAGATCATGTCCATTAAAGGACTGTGGAAGATTTGTTCCATCTACATATTTTAACCTGAAATAATTCGGGCCTAGTTTCCTACTGATTTCAAATGGACCCTTCCATAGGGACTCAAATTTACCATGAGCTCCCTGAGGCTCTCTTCTTTTATCCCAAAGCAAGACCTTATCTCCTTCCATGAATTTTCTAGGTCTTGATCTTCTATCAAAAATATTTTTGACTCTTGCCTAATGGTTTGTAGTATAATCAACTACACTCTCCCTTTCTTCTTTGATCTTGGTCAAGTAGAGGATTCTTTTTTCTAAGGCATTCTGAAAAACTCCATCTTCGATTACCTTTTGTCATTTGGCTACTGCCAGCTCAAGAGAAGGAGATAGCCAAGATTTTGTCCCATAAACCAACTCAAAATGAGTCATACCAATGGCTCTTTTAGGAGTTGTCCTATCAGCCCATAGTGCTTCATAGAGTCATTTTTGCCAATCCTTTATATTTTCATTAACGAGCTTCCTCATTATTGAAATGAGATTTTTGTTGGTTGACTCAGCCTATCTGTTTCCCTAGGGAAAATAATTAGAGGAGTGAGAGTGTTGTATGCCATTATCATAAAAGAAGATATGTAGCTCACTTGAAGAAAAGCTTTGGGAATTATCAGCTACTACCTTTTTCGGAATGCCAAACTTGACCGAAATGTTTTCATTGGGAAAGTTTCATACTAGTTCAGTGATCATTTTTCTGATAGGAATAGCCTCTACCCATTTTGTGAAGTAGTCAGTAGCTATCAAGATGTGTGTATGACCCACACTAGATGGACGATTAAAAGGACCTATGAAATCTAGACCCCATTGTTGGAAAGGTTACTCAATAATAACAAGCCTTAAGGGAAGAGCAACCAAATAAGGTTTCCGAGAAAATAGGTTACATTTCTCACATGAGCCCACCCACTTGTAAGCATCTTGAAACATTCTAAGCTAATAATAACCATTCCTTAAGATCTTGAAAGTCATGATGGTGGATGAAAAATGTCCTCCATAGGACTCACCATGAAAGGTCTATAATAGTCTCTTCTACTGGTCTTCATCAACACACCGAAGGAACATTCCATCTAATCCCTTCTTATACAATGTATCATCTACTATTACATAGTTGGGTGACTTAAGCCATAAAGTCATTTTCTCTTTACCTATCAAATGCTCTGAATATTCTCCATAGGTCAAGTATTAAGCAATGTTAGATAACCGAGGATCTTTTAATCCAACCAACAATGTCAAGGGACTCCTTTCTTCCATGATTTCTTCATTTTTAGAAATCATCTTGCATAAACCTTGGCCTCTCACCAATTTAGTGGGCTTTATATCCAAATTAAATTCTTACACCTTTGACACCCATATTGCTCAATTATTAATGGCTACCTCTTGTTGTGTGAGTATACTTTTGACTATTGCATTTGGCACATAAGCAGTGGAGTGAGAATGAAGTATGTAAAAATGGAATTGCTTTACCGCTTTAACTACTACAAAGGCCTAATTTTCTAATAAATAATATTTTAGGTTATGTTTCTTCAATAGAATACTCATGAAATAAAATAGGGCTTCCTCATCTTTATCATTTTTTGCAATAATACTCCCGACATGGTGTGCTCACTAGCATAATAGTAGATTATAAAATCCTTCATAAAGTCAGGATGAATCAACACTGGCATCTAGGCAATAGAATTTTAAACTTCTTCAAAATACTTCACCACTTCTTCATTCCATTTAAAAGTCTCTTTCTCGCTTAACAAACTTACCATAGGCCTGGTCGTTTATGAGAAATCGGGGACAAACCTCTTGAGAAAATTGATTTGTCCAAAGAATGAAAGGATTCCTTTACGACTTGATGGAAAACATAGTTGTTGAATTGCTCCAACTCTATCTAGATCAATTATTATCCCATCCTTTAACACCAGATGACCAAGAAGCTTCCCTTCTGTGACACAAAAAATAGATTTCTTTTGATTAAGTGATATGCCATGATCTCTACATTTATGCAGGACCATCCTTAAATCATGCAATTGCTTCTTTATTCTTTTTGAATGTATAACAATTACTTTGTTGATTAGGTGTTTGAAAGAGGAGTTCATAGCATGTTGGAAAGTAGCTCTTGCATTTATTAACCCAAAAGACATTCTATGATATGCAAACGTACCCCAAGGAGTGGTGAAATCTATTTTGTGTTGATCTTATGGGGCTCCACTAATCTAATTATATGCTGAGAACCTATCAAGAAGGGACATCATTTCAGAACCGGCCACTGCCTGGAGAATGTGATCCATGTCAGGTAGGGAAAAATTATCTTCGAGACTTGCTTGGTTTAGATTTTTGAGATCCACACATATCCTTATTTCGCCACTCTTGTGTACTGGAAAAATATTAGCTACCCAAGTTAAGTAATGGATGGGATAAATTATTCTTTCTTTTTGCATCTTATCCACCTCTCATAATATTGCATGTGCAACTTTTGGATTATAATGTTGTAGTTTCTACCTAAAAGGAATGGCTTTGGGCTTCATTGGGATGTGGTGCTCGAATTGTCCATGCCTAAAATCTTTAAGATAGGATCTTCATATGAATAGGTGAAAACATCCTTAAATTCTTTGAGGAGCTTTTAAAACCTCTATTTCTCTTCTACACTATAGAAAATACCTAAATTAACAAGCTTGGGATCATCATCATTACCAATGTTGATCTACTCATACTTGTCAAAGGAGTTTTCATTAGGCGTAGGAAATTTACTGGTAAAACAATCTCTTCTATCAAAGAGCTTTTCCAAATTCATTAACCCTTTCAGAATGCGGTTTTCTTTTATCTTGACAGTCTTAGGACCAACCTCATCTCCAAGATCAAAACAAAACTCATGGCATTCTACATCTGAACCCTCAAAATGCAAAGAGGAAAAATTATCTGCTCCTTCCAAGAATTGAATTATATGAGCATCATTGTTGAATACTTTCTATGAACTGGCATTATCTAGCACACTAGGTCTATGAATCAATTCTATTGAATACTTATCTATCCCAAAATTAGGGTGAGCAATCAACAACGCTGTTGAACTAGCTAATGCATCAACTCTTGAATTAAACTACCTAGGCATAACTTCGATTGAAAATGCATCAAAACACTCCATCTCATTCTAGACTCTATTTTGGTAGTGATTTAACCTTTCAGTTTTAACATTAAACATTGACCTAACTTGGTTTACAATTAATTTAGCATCACGTTTTTTCTTTCAATAGTTTGATTCTCTTCTTTTTGGCCTCTTCCATGCCAAGAAGCAAGGCTTCATATTCAGCTGTGTTATTAGTATTTTCAAACTCAAGCTTAAAGGCATAAGGAAACATTTATCTAGAGGGAGATATCAACACTATTCCAGCTCCAGACACAGTGGAGGAACAACTACAATCAAACTCTAGAGTCTACAAATCTTCTCATTTTAATGTTTGTGAATCAAGTACATCAATTTAAGGCATAATCAATTAATTACCAAAATTTGATTCATGATAAAGAATATGTGATTTTTGATCTTTAGAAGGGAACACAATATACTTAGAATTAGTCTTTGGATGGAGGACTACCTTCTGATTACCTATGGGAATGGTAGCTTGTGACCAGTCCAGCTTAATTTCACCACCTAAGTCTTTGCAGAAAGTTCTACTCAGGAGGATCCCATAACTAGCTGGGATGTTAGCAACAAGGATTGTTAATTTCATTCTCTTATTGGGATGAGCTACAAGAGAAACCTCAGCATCTTTGATTTTCCCTACCAAGGGGACTTGTTTAGCATCCATTGCATAGCAATTTCCAAAAGTTTTTTTGTCAAAGGGAGATCCAAAGCTTTGGCTATAGAGGTGGGCATTATATTATCTAAGGCACCCGAATCTATAATATAGTTGTTCAACTTGTATCTATGTATAAATAATGAAACATAAAAAGGCTCCATCTTAGTAGAGGAAGAAGCTACTTGGGAGGTTTCTACATGAGTAGTAGGTTCTTCATTTGTAGGCTAACTATCTTTTGATTCAATAGGAATCTCAGAGGAGGACACATTATTTATTTTCTGAGGTCCATGATCTGAAGGAGAGCATTTTACATAATCAATTAACTTCTCCAATTATTTGGGATTAATTCTTAAGTAATCAGTGAGAGAGATTTGAATTTTTGAAGTCTTGCAAAATTTGACTATATCAAAAAAAGGTTCAGGATCTGACCTTTTTAATAACTTCACATCAGGCATTGAGGGTCCATGAAACTTATGACTAGTACTACCTTGATTCACCAATTCTTTTTATTCTATGTCAATCATTAAACAAGACTGAGTGGGTGTATTGACAACTCATTGATTTCTTGCAAGCATAGAACACGAAGGATCTCCAAGAGTAAGAATAATGCTACCACCTCTGTCAGAATTTGATTCATATTCCAAGTAGTAACTCACAGAGTCACCAGGTCCTCCTGGACTTCCTTCATCATCATGTATTTCTACTATATTTTCTTTATCAGTATCCATCTAACGATATCTCACCATCTCAGGGAAAGAAGAACCATCATGATCATCAATCAGGTGAAAAGTGCACATATTCCCTCCTTTTGTTGACAGACCTTCAATTAAGAGTTTTTTTTGTCTAGGGAGAACATTATATTTTTTTACCAAAAGTGCCTCTGCCTTGGTTTGGATATCTCTGAGGGATATCCTGATATGGATTTGTAGACTCGGGTAGTTTTCTTTTCATTTGGATCATGTCATTAGCTAGTCTTTTTACAATAGGATCAGTGGAACCAAATGTAGATGTTTGACTATTAGGAATCTGTACTTCTCTTTTCCATTTTTGTGTAGTTATCATATTATCTTCTAGTTCGACTGCTAGAGCTTGAGGAGCTACTAAATTTTCTACTCTGCCACGTCGCAAGTGAAAGCTGATATCTGGAGGCATTTTATTGAGAAAGAAACCTTTTCTATTCTCAACACTAGGATGATGTGCATTGGGTATTTGATGCAAGATTTTGTTAAACTTAGAAAAAAATTCTCTCATTGGCTCATGCATCTCTTTCTTTAACTGAGAGAGTTGTAATAAAAAAGACTTCTCATCATCCACCGATTTGAAGTGAGCTTTAAAGGCTGCTTTCATATCATTCCAAGTTTTGATGGAACCATTAGGAAGATGGTGAAAGCAATCTACAACAGCCTTTGTCAATGTTTGAACGAAAAGATGAATGGTCGTATCTTCTATTCCCATGACTATAACCCCACATGCTATGTTGAATGCATTAAGATGACCATTCAGGGAAACCCTACCATCTCCACTGAATTTAGGAAGAACTTCTCTAGCTCCTTTAGGCAAGGCTTGTAAGTTAAAATTGGTCAGGTTAAGGGAGCCAACTTCCACTCCCCACATATGGTTCTGAGCCATGTTAGGTAGAATGATATTTAGGGGTTTGGTATTAAAATGAGATGGAACCAACATACCCGATAATGTAAGGGCTTGAAAGGTGGTAGTAGATGTTGTTGGCTTGGTGGGTGAAGATGGTATACTAGTAGTTTGAACTTTTCTTCTCACATGGACATCAGGGTTGAAGTTCAGTTTCTTTAAGACCTCAAAATCTTCATCAACCAAACCTTTCTCTCTATCTCCTCTTTTGTATCTTTTGTCAGCCAACTTACTAATTGTAACCAAAATAGAAATATAAAGATATACTTCGGTCTTCAGGCCTTTGGACTACTCTATCTACCAAAATAGCTTCTTGAGCTATAAGTAATCCTCTTAGCCACTAGCTAATTTCCTCTTCCTCCTCAATAACTAGCCTAACTTGTTGATACTGATGACCACTTGTTCTTAGATTCCAAGCTACTGCATTGACATCTACAATGATGTCCTCTTGGGTGTCTATGAAATGAAGGCTAGGTTGTAAAACTAGGGGAATTTCTTGTTGACCAGGTATCACATCAGCAGGTCACACCATGATTAATCATTAAACAAAACATTTACACTCTAGTCTACTTGTTAGAGTCGCCAAAAATTTGTGAGTGAATAGATTTTCCTTCTATAATGATTAATTGATAATTAACTCTTATAGCCCAATAACATGAAGGAAGACTACACTAACAATTGAGCTAGTCTTTCACAACCAACTCTCTCCCTCGAAGGAGCAACTGCCTTCTATAAAGATCTCCTTCTAATAACTCTTTATTATGAAAGAATTAAATTTCAAAAGACACTTTTAACCAGAAAGAATAGAAAGACTTTTCTTACATTCCATTACAAACTAACAATGAAATGCTCCAAATTCAGAACATGCAATAGATATTCTAAGACAACTGGCTCAAAATGTCAAAGAAAATTTCTAAAGAATGGCCGATTCAAAAAGACATAAATTATAAATCAAAGGACTGAATAAATATGAAGATATACGTATGGATCTGAGAGGAACAATCTTAAATAATTCCAACTAAAATCATAATTATACATTCATTTGACTAGCTGATTAATAGAAATACCAGAATCTTCTATAAAACCAACTTATTATATATATGGATACTAGAGTTTAACAGTAAAAGTATCAGATATTAAACTTCAAACAAAAAGGTAATATCAAGTTTTTTAACAAAAGAACCGACACCCATTTGGTCTTCTCATAACCTTGATATAGCCACACAGGGCTAATTCAGTTTTTAGAACTATTTGTTCCTAATCATAGTAGAAAATTTAGAAAAAGATTTTCAAAATAGAAACAATCTACCAAGGGACTAATTAACTGATTGGTCATTTTTGGCTCCATTATCTTTAGTGGTCTGGGTGGTTCCTCGCATTGTGCTCTGTTCCTCGAAGGACACCAAGAAGCTCACAAGTAACTCCTGATTGGGTGTGGTAACAACCTCAAATCTTTGCACCCAAATGTTTCAGAAATTTTGTCCCGACTGAAGATTTTCCCTCCGAGCCTTTATTTTCTTGTAGCCATAGACTACCAAAGAATCCACTTGGGTGAAAACCAGGAAATCATCAATCTCTATGTTTCTGGCAATTTTCATATTTTTAAACTTTTCTTCAAAACAAATGAGTATCTTGGTGATGTCAACTCCATCTTGTCCTCTTGCTTCAATAAATTTGCCTAGGAATTCTTTATGAGGGTTCATGAAGTCCTTAACACTTCTCATCATTTCCAGGATTTTAGAGGACTCTTCAGCTTCTTTCTCATAAAGTGAACTCTCCGATTCGAGATTTACCTTACCCACGAATAAGGAATTTTCTTCTAGATTCTAGGTATCACCACTAGTAAAATTTAGCTTGTTTTTCGATCAGGTTTAGTCAACTATTAGACGCCCATTGGTCGGCTAATCAACTATAATGGTCATTGGAGTTTTTTAGTTGATAATATGACACATCAAGTTTCAGTCAAAACTGCGACGTCAATAATGGTTGAATTATCGACGGAGATGACGTTGAAATTATTGCTTCAACTTGGAAGAATTGCCTATTATATCATTTACCTCTGCGACCAATGTTGGTCGAAAGTGCGACGTACAATCATCGACTATATAGCTTTCTCATCAATATGTCTATTCTTTGTTGGTCGAAAAAGTGACCGAAAAGTTAATTTTTAAAAATAATATATATATTGATTATCAAATTAAGCACAACAATATTATGTCGATGTTGTTTATTGTTTGGCAAAGGATTTCTTGGACTGCCACTCTCCACCACCCGCCATTTCCACCTTATCATTCCCATTTCTTGGGGATACTTCTCACCGCATATGACAAGGTAGAGCTCCTTGTCCATTTCTAGTTGTACATCTTCTTTCCTCAATCCTACATGCAATACATATGAGACTATGAAGAATGATAAGAGAGAATAGATGCACCACTAATGTCCAACCCACTCATATTTTTCAATACTAATATAGAAACTAAGATAAAGATATTTGTGAAGGTTTTATAGACGTAGGTTAATGAATCATTATCTCTGCATAGGTACTCAATTTGGAAACCCTTGTATCTATATAGCCACTCTAACAAATCTCCACATCTATAAAATCTCCACAAAATCCCCTTCTGGCCTCCACTGCATATATGTCTTGTTTAAATCTAAAAACTTTGGCCCATCATTGATTCTCATCAATGCACCAATTTGGATAGTAAGTCTAATTTAATTTGTCTGTGGACTGAGACCTTAAATTATTGACCCTCTCTTTGTTTTGAGAAGAGTATAACATTCTCTACTTAACAGGGCCAACCACGTGAAGGTGGAAGCTCATCTAGCCCCTCCTAGGGGCCTCTTATGACCCTTTACAACATTTTAAGACCTCTAAGATGTATTCTTAGGGATTTTAAATGGTTGTAAAGGGTGATAAGGGCTCTTGGGACACAACAACTAAGAAACATAATTGTAGGCATCGTGATCACAATTTTTTGGCGATAACATAATTGAGTTGTATACCTAGATGATGGAGAGAAACTCCTGCACCTCCGATCCCAAGTTGACTACATATGTTTCTCATGAATACAAGGTCCTCCAACATATGTATTCAACTTGGAATCGGTGGTGTAGATATTTCTCTCCATCACTTGGGTACACAACTCAATTACGTTGTCTCCAAAAGATTGTGACTATGATGCCTACAATTATGTTTCTCAACTGGCATTTTTATGTGTTTTGGATAGTAAGTCTAATTTAATTTGTCCATGGACTAAGACCTTAAATCATGTAATGAAGAGGCTTAGAACACTAGTATATGAAAATTTCATTATTTAATAATAAAAATCTATTAAAATGTTTATACCTTCTTCTCTCATTTGCTGGTGTAATTCCTCTTTGAGTATCCCCTTTCTCCTTTGCATCCAAAATGAACTCATTCCAATCCCTCACTAGAATAAGGGGAGGATGCTCAAACTTCAGTGAAACTTCATACCACGCAACGTTCATAGATTATGTTCAATGTATTATTTACATTCGTAAATCAACATTGCGTACAAATCTACGGATGGTGCGAGGTATGAAGCATTGCTCAATCTTGAAAATGATAGTCAATCCATAGTCAAGGTCAAGGAAGAAATGGAATAACCAAGAAAACACTATATGTTAAATCATGTGATTGATAGCAGATTGGGGCTCACCTGAGCCATAAACATGAAGAATTATTCTAAAAAAGGATGTAAACCATATATATGCGCACTTGAGGTAAAGAGAAGTTACATCATATCCATATTAAAATATTAGTTACAATATGAAAATACTAAACTAACTAATTGCTGAGTTCATCTATGCATATGGTTGCAACAAAGATATGCGATTACAATATAGAGAAGGCATCATAAAAATATAATTTTGGAATTTTCCCTAGCATGACACGTTTTGGACTCAAATCCTTCATCATAGATAAGTGGAGATGGGCGAATAGATGTAGATGAGTTGTCATCGAACCAACTTAAGTATCTGTAGCCATTATTTCCTTGTGATGCCCAATCTGCATTAGTTCTTATATTATAATGAATAGTATTTACATTACAAACATTAAATATATACACATTAGCAACTTTTTTTCTATTTGGGCAGCACCAAAATTGTCATCCAAGGTTGTTCGGTGTCCGTGAATTTTTCGACACACACTACCCACCACCACATACACAGTTTGGCACATTGACAAGAGTGATTGAGCCTATATATCAATAATGCACCGCACCATCGTTACTACATTTATTATTTTTATATGAAATACACCAAGGACTACCATCAGAAATATTAACCATTTACAATAATGAAAAGTAAACATAAATAAAATAGCTCATTTTTTTATCAGCATGTGTAGTCTCTATGTATATGAAAAATGAAAGAAATATGAAGCTGAAATAAAATAGTGAACAAAAGTAGTATTCCACATAGACTGAATGAAATATACCATCAAAAGAAGGTGACAAAATCCTATCATGAAGCACAAACATAGGAAATAAAAAAAGGGACAAAAGACAAGAAATAAGAAAAGTCATTACAACTATAGAAAAATCATTTATACTATAATCAAAGAAAGAAACACTCTTTGTCAACAATTTTCAAAATTATTAGGACTATAGAAAAATAATTAAGACTATACAAAATAAAATTTTAGAAATGGATAGTTTTGATGCTTTGCCATTACAACAATTGAGCATTCATCATTTGGTATTGTGTATTCCATTTAAGTATGTCAACAATGTTCAAAATCATGTCACCAAGCACAAACAAGAAATAAAAAAAATCATTAGGACTATAGAAAAATCAAGTTCTAGAAATGGACGGTTCTGATATTGCTTTGCCATTACAACAATTGATCATTGATCATTTGGTACTTCTTGGTGTATTCCATTTAAGTTTACTAACAGAGACTTAGTAGAAGAATAATTGTATTCGATTGTATTCCAATACAAACAAAGACTTAGTAGTAAAAGCATGTCATTTGGTTTACTAGTTTACTTATAATCAGTATGTCCTTTGGTTTACTAGTTTAATCTTGTTTAAGAATGGTTTATTTCATGTTTGAATGTACCATTGAATCAAGCATGGCTATATTAAGTACAATCTTAAGACTCGTGACTCTTCAAATTCTCTTGTTTCCTTCAGACCTCCAAACATGTGTACTATGAGTAGCCCTCCAACAAATGGACTTGTGATGATTTTCACAATAGCACATGTGTTGGAGGAAAGCTCACAGTACTGCTTAGGCAAATTAAAATGCTTAGGAATTTGCACCTGTAGAAAACTGTGACCCCATATCCCATGGAATGCCATGCCTCCTCCAATGTTTATCTCATACACCTTGCGGTAGTCAGATTGTGTGTCGTGCCTATGAAGAGAGTATTTATTACATAATTTTCAAAGATGATATAAACATATTATATTTTATACTTAGCAAGATTTTAATATTAATATGCTTAGCAAGATCTTGCTAAGTATAAAATATAATCTTGATTATACATAATCTTTCTAAGTAAAAGAAAAAGGTGAATTTCATGTCTCATTTCATTATTTCATTTGTGAAAAAAAGAACTTTGGTTCTCCAATGACCACAACCAATTTCATGTTGGTTGGATCAGTTGGAAGAATTTTTGGAAGTGGTTTTTAAACCTTGTCCAATCACGGGATTGGCAGAAGGAGATGATCTTCCAAGAAGGGTTGAATAAAAGAAACCCAAAAAACATTCTAAGTACATTTTTGTTATCATACTATGTCTGTTGCAAATAGGTAGATGGATTGATCATTCTGCAAGTTCATTGTATGCATTGTTTATTCAAATCCATCTTAGTTTTGATGGTCGTTTGATTTCAAGTTTTAGTTACATTTACACAATTAGTTATGAACTGAACACATGGCTTGACTATCATACCAAACCTAATCATGTAATGATTAGAGAGTTTTAATGTCACTGTAGGTTCATTTGTGCATCCATAGTTCTTGTTAGAGTTCATTAAACTAGACTTTGCAAACATTGTATTTTAAATTTGGTGTTGATCTACGCAAGAACCCAACCTCACTAAAAGACCAACTCCGAAAAATATATAGTCAGCTCTGTAACGTAGGAACATTTTTAGGCATTAGTTTTACCATGGCAATGTATGACTAGGGAAATTAATAATGGCTACTCTAATACAAATATTGTTCACAAAGGAAAAGAGAAACTTTAGTTAATACCATTGAATTGTAGGAATAAAGACAAGATAATAATGTGTTTTGGTGATACTCTTCCTCTTCATAAGAAAGGAAACATGCAGGTGATATAGGTTGGTATGGGCAGCAAGCATACAAACATGGATTGACTAGGACAATGCTGAACAGTCCTAGAAATGTAGACTTTTGGGATTTGAACTATGTTCAAATAGGTACAGTCAAGCTTCCTATTGAAGGACAACCAGTAAACAACCATGTTTAGATGTGGATGGACAGTGCCCCTGATAATAATCACTTTACTTGAAGATTGTGCCATGTTCATAATTTTTGAGCTATGTCCATTCAATTAATTCTCCAAATTTTGGTTGCACTCCTTGCATTGGTTGACATTTTCCTAATTATAGGGTTTGAATTTCACAACAAAAGGAAATCAATACTAAGATGAATTTTTGGTATGTAGGATCTGCATTGCCTATATACATTTGTGACCAAAGATATGGATTGATCTATAGTGCCTCCAAAGCTTCTACTCAAAAGAATCTTCTCAACACTCAAAGACCATGCCCATTTTGATTCTCACTATAGCTTTAAATTCTTTAACCTCTACTTAAATGCTGAAGATAGCACAAATGTTGAAGGATGTCAAGCATGACTAGGAATACAACAACAATATTACTCTCTTACATGTACACAAGCAAAGACATACAAAAGAATCTTCTCTCCACACAAAGACCATGCAATCTTTTATTCTCTGAGTAGCTTTAAAATTTTGTATCTTCCACTTAAATAATGAAGATGGAATAATGTTGAAGAATCTCTATTGTGAGTTTAGAAAACAACAACACTACTACAATGCATGTAGCATAGTCATTCTATTAGTTTTAGCTAGAGGCGTAAGTTGAAATATTATTCAATTTGAATAGAAGCTTTGAATAACTTCCAATAGCTACAACATGAATGGAGTGACTGCATTAAACTTATTCCATATTAGGTTTTCCATGTAACGAGAATATAATTCAAGATTAGAAGTATTAATTTAACAAGGTTCTAGAACATGACTATTAAGTGCTTTTAAAATCTACTGCAATTTGTAACAGACCCACAATAGATATTTCATATCCTCTCTCAACATGTTACATAAGGCTTCTAATGCATTTGATCACAATCTCATCATGACTCATAATCCACAATGATCTAATATGTTAAAATTTCAATCCAATCGTCATTCCCATCCCTATACCCTTTGCTACATCCCATACCTATGGTTCATGAAGCAATATGCCACTAAACTAAGCACTTGGTTGGAATTGAGCCAATGAGCATTGGATGGGAAATAAGCATTTTGTGCCCATAAACACAGTTTAAATATATAATTGAATACAATAAAAGTGTAGGAACTGACTTATGTGTTGAACACACATAGTAGGAAAGTAGATGTCCATGGCCAAAATTCCAACATTCTTTGGATGTGAATCCATTTTCTTCTAGTAGGGATAAAGACAAGATAATAATGTGTTTTGGTGATACTATTCCTCTTCATAAGCAAGGAAACATTGCATGTGATAGAGGTTGGTATGGGCAGCAAGCATACAAACATGGATTGACTAGGACAATGTTGATTAGTCCTAGAAATGTAGAATTTTGGGATTTGAACTATGTTCAAATAGGTACAGTCAAGTGTCCTATTGAAGGGCAGCCAATAAACAACCATCTTCAAGTAAAGTGATACCTATGCTAAAACTGAGAAGTTCACCTCTTACCCCTAACTTATAGTTGTTCCTTTAAGGGAAGATTGTAGGGCCCAAGTAATAGCCTTCAATTATATGTACTAAGTGTTACAATGGAAATGTAGGTCTATAAGAGATTCTCAACATTGAGTAGGGGTTTAATGAGTGGGAAAAGAAGAGAGAGATCTTCAAGGAAAGTGTATCAGACATGAAACAAGGACAAAGAGAAGATAGAAAACACTATAACCATCATAGTCTTCTAGAGTAAAAAACATCAATGATAAAGGGAAAATAAGAGGATAGTCTTTGCATGAACAAAGGCCCTAAATCATCAGATTTAAATGACAGTCGTGATGCTAAACGATAACTAAGAGAAATTAATATGACAATCCAAGTGCACATGATATAGACCTTTTATCTAAAGACAAATCAAGTCTAAGTAAAGAGATTAGAGGGTGACAATTTTTTATTAATGATAGAGATATAGAAATAAAGCAGTCCTTTTGGAATTATGACTGTGAGGATGAATAATAGTGGGTGTAAGTCATGAAAATATGACAGTGGTGATAGAGATTACTAGAAAGGTTCAATTTTGAATCATAGTAAGGAAAGAATGATATATACACAGACAATGAAAGGAAGATCTCTTAGACATAGTTGAGTCAAAGACTATAAAATGGTTGATATGATGATCTCAATTGAAAAGACAAAGAAAAATGACAAAGCAATGTAAAGGGACCTACAGGATAGTCATACACCACATGAAAACTACTATAGACAAGGTGAAAGGAACATGAATGTGACATTCCTCTCAAGGATGTATCATGAAAGACATAAAATTTTATACTTCTTAATGTGAAAGTTTCAAAAAGGACAGTTCTATTCATTCACAAGATTGATTGTGTCATGACAGTCTTCTATAGATAGTGCGATGTCCCCATCTTTAACCTAGTAACATAATAGCAACAAAACACACATGGTCAAGGGGTGGAAGACCTTGAGCTCCTCAACATAGTTAGGAGATAGTGGAAAATAGTACATAGAAAGTAAGAGTTCAAGTAGATAGTTTTCATATTCTTTCCACAAATAGTCAATAAGCATCAAATGTATCAAGGAAAATCATGAATTCTTTCAATAAGATAAGTTTCCTATTTAGCATCAAGGAGCACATCAAAGAAATGCAATATGAAAATGTGTTATGATCAAGGATGATAGATCTCAAGTATCTCCATCAATCACTACCAAGCTCACATGTTATCAAGAATGACAATCTTGTGGACAACCACCTTATCAACAAGGCATTTGATGATCACCTTGAAAACATGCCAAAGAATATTCAGGACATAGTTGTAGAAGAGAAGGGTACTTTCACAAGGAAAGGTGTAGGGTAATGGCAGAGAGTTTTATTTTCGATGTTCAAAAGTGCATTTACCCATGAGTTAGTCACCTCATACTTCTGAATATTAGTAAGTATTTAGAAGTAAGGAATATTGTTGTAGAAGTAGATAGAGGTGCAGGTCACTTCCAAGTTATTTGATGCAGTGAAGGAGATTTATTTAAGATATTGGGACAGAGAGAAGGGATGCTTTTGATGGCACACATGAGAGACCCATGATTGATCTCATGAACTTGGATGATGTTGCAGTCAGTTCTTGTCTCATCACAAAAGCACTTCGATAAGAATGTGGATGGTTCTATTTATACTCCAATGTTCTTGTGTTTTTTCACAACACAATGACAAATCACTTGGGCATAACATGTCGATGTAGCAAGGTGGAAGCATTGCAGGAAAAACCAGAGGAGAAAATATAAAGTATTTTTAGCAAGGAAAAGGAGAGGGAGCATGTGACTATGGTGTCAATTGTGGGGGGTGACTTCTGGTCTGGTGGCCATGTCCATGATGGCATTCTGGTGGCAGAGTTGTTCCAACCAATCATACAGATTTTCAGGGACCCTGTGCATGGTATGGGATTGGCCTGTACAATCGTGGCAAATGAAATATACCTAGAGGTGGTGGAGGCAATGGACAAGATCAATACCCAACTAACAAGCAATGGTTTTCTTGGTTTCTTTGTGTTGGAATCTAAAGGAAAGAAGACATTGATGAAGAAGGTGCGGTCATCCTTCAAAGCAGGTGTTAAGGAATACGATTAGGTGAAGTTTGGAGCCTTTCTCCAAGCAAATGAGAAGCTCTTTCTAGAGAAGATAGGAGTAAGATTGGTAGAAACTAGTCAGGGAATAATGTATTTATTCCACTAATCACTTTTGGTTGTAATTTGGAGGTTCTTCCTCATATGTAATCTTTATTTTCAATGAATACAAAAAGGGTACTGCCCTAGGTAGAACTTATTTAAAAAAAATGAAAATCAACACTTACCAAACAGAACTAAAAAGTCCCATGATCACTGGGAAAGTAGTTCAAACCCAATTCTAGCCTAAGAAATTTTCAAAATTTAAACCCTATTCTGCCTAGTTTTATAAATATTACATTGCAACAAGTATGGGCATGCAGATTGAACTTTTTATGGCATGCAATAGGTATGGCCCTACGAGACATGTATGCAAAATGTGGAAGCATGGCCAAGGCCCACTAAAGCTTTCAAACAAATGTAGTTGGCAGGTGTAAAGCCAAATGACACAATCCTATACATAAACTTGTAGAACATTTAAGGAAGCCCTTATTCAATACACAACAAAGCAAAGAAGAATGCACGAATTAATAATCCTCTGCCACATACCTTATGTAAGATTCCCGTGCAAAGAAGGAAGCCCTTGTTCAATACACATCAAAGCTTAAGCTCCTACTACTACCCCATGATGTCAAGTAGATTCACATGCGTGCTGATCTTCTTTTTTTCGCAAATGAAATAATGAAATGAGAAATGAAATTCCATTTTTTTTTTATAAGTTATGCCCATGTTTGTCAAAATTTTGACCACCATGGAATTTTTCACTATTTTGACAAACATACGCATAAATTAAAAAAAAAACAAAGTTCTCCTTCTATAATCTGACCAAGAAAAACCTTCTTATTTTTTGGTCGAAAATTTTGGTAGAAAAACTAGACCAAATGTACTAGTGTGCACCTTTTATGTGAGGAAATTTTTAATAACATATGCATATGTATCTTCCATGTTCAATATCTCTGTTTCTAGCCGGTCTTTCTTTTTTTTCAAAACTTCTTCATCTATCTCAACTATTTTAATCATTTCTTCTACTTTCTTGATTAAATATTTTAAATCATTAGTGAACCCAATGATTTCCTTGGTAACTTTATCAACCTATCCGAAGAAATTCTTTGACATCGATCTGTCTTCTTGAACCCGATCCAAAAAATTTTGATTTTTAGGTGACTTAACATCCAAATCAATGGGAACCATTGAAAGAGGTTGAGGAGAAGGATCTTAAAGCCATTGAATGTATTTTTCCATCTCATAGAGAGCCTACTTTAGCTTCATCTTATCCTCGGTATCCTTCCCCATTCGGTAGTTAATCTTCTTATTGGTTGAGTTTAGAATTTTCAAATTAGTAGCTCTGGTGGCCTTACCCATCTCCAATTTCCCCACATCAGATTCTATCTCTTTTACCTCATCACTTGTTTTATCATATTTTTCTTTGAATATTTCCACAACCCAGTGACCTATTTTGTAGTCTACATCCAACATTACTTCTATCTTTGGCTTCTTTCCCCAAGGTTTTTTTCCAAAATATTTGCTGACTAAGTCACCCACATGAGTAGAAATAGGTACAATACTTCTTTTCTTGCTTGCTAAAAAATCCATCAAATTAGGGCTTTTTGGTGTTAGGCCATTTTTCTGTCATAGCAAAAATCCTATGAAAATGGCCTCTTCCCTGCAAATGTTTTTGTAAAGTGTCCTGCCCTGTGTTCTTCATTGTGTCACCTTGCTCTAGCCCAGATTGCACGTGCTGAATCACAAAATCCAGAAAGTTATTAAAGTTTTAAGGTCTACAAAAAATAATTTTAAAATCTACCACAGTGTCGAAAACCCATAATGTTTGTGAAAATCCATGATGTTTTTAGTTTGTGTGAAAACCTTCCTTGTTTTCAACCTTGTGCCTTCCAGCTTTTGTGCACTTGTCTTTTGGTGCCGAAAACTTTGTGTGTTTTCGATTCTCTTTCGTTGACAACCCTGTGTGTTTTTGACCTCACAGTTTCTTGTTTGTTGGCATTCCCTAACTGTGCAAGTGTGATGGATGGTGGGCCCGGGTCTTCAAAGGATTTCAAATGATTGGTTTTCACATGATCGCATGTCAAGAATTTCTAACATACGACCATGCGACCAGTTCACACATGTCCCAGGGGGCCCATTGGCTAGGGTCTGATAGATGTTTAACGGGTGACAAAGATCGGTGGTTGTCGCTATACCGCGAGGAAAAGATGGAAGCCTTTTAATCTCCGTGCTTTAACGAGAGTCATTGATGTGGTATGAAGGCCGTTGGATTTTCTTGTATGGGCGTGCAATGGGACCTGTCTGCTCAGTGGCACTGATGTGTCAATTTTCTACTGGTTGCCTACGATGAGTTGGATTTCATGTCAGCGAGGCACGGTGTCAGAGATTTAAGATCTACGATCAGTGTGTGATCACAAGGAATATTCTTTCCCCTTGCGATCATGCGACAACCATCAAATCTTGCAGTGTTTAAAAGGGTTGATGGGCGGTGGGTCCTGTGTTAGTTGACTCGACAGTTGCAGTGAATGGCATGATGACATGTGGCATCAGGAGGGCCCAGGTGGGGTCTAAGGTTTCGTGGAGTGGATAAGGATCTAGCGGTGCCGACAAAATTCAATGTGTTCTCACGTTCACGCATAAAAAAGGTGATTCGCTAGTTTGTTTGGTGATTTAGCAAATGGTAGTCGGGAAGTTGCTAAATTATTTAGCAAAGGAGCAAAGTGTTTCATGAATTGGCAAAGGTTCTTTGTCACCAATTCGCTAACTTTGACTGGGACCACTTTTAAGGAAATTCATAAAGCCCGCGAAGGGAGATTGATTGGATGGCTACATTTTAAAGTTGGTAAGGGTTAAATTTTGGCTGTCGTTTCTCTGCAGGTGCCAAAGAAATAACCGTTGAGATTCAAATTTGAATTTATGAGAGTTTCCAACGACATAGGGTACCATTTTTATGGAATTCAATGCAGAAATGACCCTGTTTGGTGAGAAGCGATTGGTTTTCCATTTGCAGTGTGGTCCAGGATGTCTAGTGCTCATTTGCAGAGCATGTACATTGTAGTTGTGGCACAAGGCATGTTGCAGGGTGTCCTTTTGAGCCTGGTTTTGTGATCCTTTGTACTTTCAGAGAAGACTTTCATAATTAAGGATCAGTTTAGGATTTCCTCTTTCCTAGATTCGATGTGTTTCCCGCCCCTGAATTAAATTCATGATTGTTTCTAGCAAGTTGGGTGGTTGAAACCTTAACCCTAGTCATCCGTAGCTTGTTGCAAATTTCCAAGATGACTAGGGGGGTATAAGTTGCAGACTTTTTGAGTTTGTAGGGGTTCCAATTATTTTGGTTTTGGTCCCAGATTGTTGATAGTGAAATTTTGAACAAGGAGAGCCCGGATTTAGGGTTTGTTTCCTTTGTGCATTTTGTCATTTGGTAATGTATTGATTCTGCAAGTCTTAGTGAGGATATTTTGGATTCCAATCTCATATTGGTGTATGTCTTTTTGTTTTTCTCTTGAGCTCATATATGTTGATTGCACAAAGTGGGTTAGCATATGGTAAACAAAGAGTATTTTGGGGTTATCTTTGAGTTCCTAACAAAGTTAGGATTAAAGTCTTTAAGGTAAGTTCAGTGAGTTCATGGAAAGATAAGGATTTGATGTCCTGGTATGTGAGTGAGGGGAGTAATAGGCAAAGCACTTACTCTAAGTCTATATATGTTTGAGTTAAGGCTTTAGGGTGATATAGGTTGTTAAGTGACTCTCTGCCCTGGGATAAGGCACTGATCCATTCTTTGGAAGTAGTCCATCATCAGCAATCACACACACACAATTAAATGATAAACCTTTCAATCAGATAGTAAAGGGTATAGTTATATATTGTTTAGATACTCCTTTGAAGAAGTGAGTCAAGGGTACACCCACTTGAGCATTGAGGCTCAAAGTGTAGGAGGATCTCCTTGATCCTTGTTAATTGGCCCTCTTCCTTGTAGACTTTGGAGTGGTGATAGAGTCAAATTTTCATTATAGTTATCCATCAAAGTATAAATCTACAAGTTTTTAAGATCAAAGGGAACAACCAACATTTGGCATAGAACTTCCTATAGGAGTTTTGCATCACAAAACATTTAAATATTGCCAGATGTAAATCGAGTTCTACTTGGGGATGTAAATCACCTTCATCAGTGTCTAGGTCCAGCACAATGCAAGGAAATTTATCTATCTTTTGGTTCCTTCTGCTTCTATTTCTTGTAACTCTAACAAAATGTTCAATTGTTGGCTTTTCTTCCTTTTGATGTGTTTCAGCTTCAGATTCAATGTCACTTGAAGAAAGCAATTTTTTAACTTTATAAGTATGTACAAGTGAAGTTGCTCATTTTGAAATCCTTTTAATCTTTCTAGTCATTGGACCAATGTCCTCTTGCTTCTTCTTTCTTTTGACTTCTTTCAACCATTTATCAGTTCTTTTGAAAACATCTCGAGACAAGGAATTTATGTCATCTTCTTCTCTTTCATTCCAATCAAATTTTTTTGCCACTGCATCATCATTAAGCTCTACATATCTCAATTCCAATACATTTTCTATAGATCTCTATAGTTTTTTTGACCATTAGTGTTTCACACTTAATCATATATCTAGGCAATGATGGTCGGTCATCACTGTGACCGAGTCATTTTGTAAAGGCCGAGTTTTGTATTGTATACTTACCAAGAAGTAGTACTACCGAGTAAAGTCATGGTCACTATGTTTGTAATATGCTGAGAGTATAGCTATTATCGAGTTACATATATGAATGATTATCAAGTGACAAAGAAGTTCAACTGATGCTGAGTACAGTTAATGTCGAGTGCTAGGAATAACTTTTGCTGAGTTAGCCATAATTGACATACAAGTTTGGAATGGCACAATGATGAAGGTAAACCATTTTTTGGTGATAATGATGTTTTGTATTTTGTCTAATGAGCTAATTACAGAGGTAATTATGCATCCATATTATTATCATTGATCCCTATGTAAAACCTAGAGCCAATCAAAAAATTGTATAGTTTAGGTGGCAATAGAAATTAATCTGAACCATAGATCTTGAAACGGTAAAATGTTTTTGTTGTTATATAAGTGAAAGATCTAGATCAAAGAAAAGTGTGTGAATTAGAGAGATAATATTGAATTAGTATGAGAAGATGATTAGAGAAGTATATTCAAAATAGAAAAGTATTCAGACAAAGTTCAGTGACCGAGCTAAGCAGTGAAAGGACAAAATCAAGAAAGATCAGATACAAGAGATCAAAATATAAAGTAAAGAGAAGATCTATAATCTGCATACTAGTGCAAACTGAAAGATCAGGTACTGAGATATTTTGACCAGTGTATCAGGGTAAATCTCTTAACTGAGTATTCTTAGAAAACTTTTTATAAATCTCTTTACCAAGTGCTTACTTTATTGTAAGTTTATAAATCCTTTAACAAGGTAGACTATACAAGTCTTTTAGCTTTTAATAGAGCAGACCTTTCATAGGGTAGATCATGATTTGATCACATTTTGTAAGCCTTAATAGGCAAAAATTATTACTGTACTAGTGAAGATTTGTGAGTGTCATCCCCACCCCAGTTTTACCTTTCAAGGGTTTTTGGGTTACCAAAATCATGGTGTTATAAGTGATTTCATGTACGTTGCTTTATATGTTTTGTTGCTTACAATGATTAAGTTTTGTTTTATCATGCATAAAGTTATATCAGATCAAAAAAATAAAAAGTAGGTAATATCTAATTCACCCCCCCCTCTCAATATTACTTTCCCACTTATACTTCCAAGAATTGGTATCAGAGTAGCAAGGTTTCTCTTAAGGAAGTTTAACCACTTAAGGAAAAAGATCTTAAAATGGAAGCTTATAAACTAGGAAAGATCATAGAGAATCAAAAGATTGAAGTACAACTAGCATTACAACAACTGGAAGCAGCCAGAGGAGAATTGAATAAATCCTTGAGCAAGAGAAGAGAGATTGCAATTCAACAAAATGAGCCACAGTACAAAGAGGAAGACATCTCTGGACTATTTGACAATAATAATTCTGTTGAGAGTGATAAAGCTATAAAAGAACTATTGGAGAAAAATACCATACTAAATGATGACATCAGAACTCTAAGGAGAGAACAAGAAATTCAATTTGTTAGACTTTGTGAATTAGTGGAATAGAAAAAGAAAGCTGAAGATGATAAGACAATGGTTGAGGAAGACAAAAGACAAATTACAATCAGGCTAGATGAAAGAATAAGTGACATGCAAAGGTTGACTAATAATCAACTAGACATGGTAAATTAGCTACTGATGGTTAATTAGGAATTGGGTAGAAAAGATATAGAAATAAATCAACTAAGGTCTGAGAATGATTAGTTGAAACATGATTTGAGAAATGAAAAATAGATCAATGAAAGGATGAACAAACCCAATGAAGCTACAAAATATTTTGAAGAGCTATTAAGATCACCTAGAAGATCCAGTGACAAATCTGGACTTGGACTAAATGAACATTCATCCACTGAAGAAGGAGAATCATCAATGAATGGAGAACAGAAGATGGCTAAACCAAAGAACACCAAGCCCACATGTCATCACTGTGGAAAGCTAGAACATACAACCAACATATGTAGAAGCAAACATAGTAAGTTTGATTCTAAGCCTAAGTGTAATGGATATTGTTTTAACTGCAAGAAGCATGGACATCAAGCACATGAATGTAGATCTAAGGCTAGCAATTCATCCACCTCACTTAAGTTTCAAGGAAGTTGTTTCAATTGTCAAAAATATGGGCACAAAGTGTTTGAATGCAGATCTAGACCAAGGTGGTCATCAAATGAGCAAAAAAAGCCAGTCAAAAAGCACAACTATTACAATTGGGATTACAACACTTGGTATAATTTCCATTATTGTGGTAAGTATGGACACATTGGAGCTAATTGCATGAAGACTCACTTTAGAGGCAAATCTAAAAGCTGGATGAATGGAAGCATGGTTTTTAACAAATGTAACAAGGTCAGCCACTTAAAGAAAGATTGTAGATCACCTATGCCGAGAAATGATAATAATCAGAATGAAGGTATCTGTGAGAAACTGAAGAATCAGTTGGAAAAGACATGGAGAAAGAAAGAAGAAGAAAACTCAAGCGAAGCTAGCACATCGGCGATCACCCAATCCAATGGATCAGGTGATCACACTTCTTCTAATTAAGCTTGAAAGGTATGTTCGGAACTAAGTTTTGCAAAGCCTTATCTTTCATCAGTTCCTAACATAGAAGTGAGAAAAAGTCCACATCAACATAGATAAAGATGCATTAGGACATATGTGAGAAAAATAGAAAATTTCATTTTTGATGCTGAGCATCAGTGTCTTGACCGAGCTATCAATGTATACCGAGCACTTGCTTTGGCCGAAATGCTATGTACACCAAGCTGTATCGCAATAGTTATATCAACCGAGCTTGTGAGTTTGCCAAGACAACTGTAATCTACCTAAATCTATATGGAGCATTTATGAGGCCCTAATCCTATTTTTTTAGATTCTATAAAGCGTAAAGTTGTTGTTAATTTTATTTCACTAGGCTATTAGATATTTTAGAGAACGATTCAGAGTTAGAGTAACTAGATTAAGGAAAGTAATTCTGAATTTTCTCAGTGTACCATCGGCAAAATTCATCTACAAGGTTATTGACAAAAAGGTACTTTACCGAGAAAATATTTTCTTTTTGAAAATTACAGTTTAAAATGGCATCATCTTCATCTACACCAGTCAAGAAACAAGGGATGGAAGTTTTCAATGTGCAACTCGTAAGGAACAAAGTTTGCAAACCAAGGGTATTCAAGGCAATATTTGAAAGTGTTGTCAAAGGAGATTTGCAAGGAGCCCTATCTTCTATTCCAGAGAATGTGTTACTGGTGAATGACGTTAGGTCCTTCTATATGTGAAAAATTGGAGAAATTGGTGATTATGAGATCAGGGAAGCATATGACAAATTATGTGTCAATGGAGTGCTGAAGCCAGAACATAAGGTTGTTGTCGATCAAGGGTTAGTGCATGCCCTAAATTTCCTACAAAATTTCAAAGTGGAATGGATAAAGATCATTTTGGGTCAGTACACGACATGCAGTTATGGCTGGAAGATGGAAGAGTGAAGATCACAAAGGAAATGATAGACAAGGTCACTGGTTACCCTACAATTGACAGAAAGAGAATAATGAAATGTGTAGGAAAAGAGGATATTCAAGAAAACACCTAGGAAGTTTGGAACAAACGTAGAATGACAATTTCCACCATTATTGATCTAGAAATTGACTTCGCTGTTAGAGTCATCTCGCACAAGTTTTATCAATCCAGTCAGTTGGACAGTGTCCCCTGTATGGTAGTGGACCAAGCATGGAAGATAATTAAGAAAGGGGACACATATGACCTTACTGAGCTCTAGCTGACTCAACTTGCTGAGAACTTGAACTCCATCCAGATGGCAAAGAATTCTATGTGTAAGTTTGGCTCCCTACTGATCTGTATATTCTTTTATGTCAATAAGTGTTTTCCTACACATGGTGATGTAACATGGGATAAGAAGAAGCCCATCACTATTCAAATAAATGATTTTATAAACCAGATTGGTGATGATTTTGAAGGGATAATGGATAATTATTTCATCGAGTTTAAGAAAAAGATGAGGAATAGGACTAGAGTTCCTATGTCTTTGATTGAGAAATATAGTAAAGATATATGTTTTCTAGTAGACATAGACTTTACCTATGCACAGGTAGTCCTACCTAGGGTTTCATGGTTAATGCCATTACCCTATGAACTCAACACAGATGAAGCTACTACAACAATCACAACTCTCTTAGCCGAGGAAATTGATACTAAGGCACCTTACTTTTGCACATTTGAAGAAGCCAAATCCAAGATCTCTTTGGGATTGTTGGCTGCCACCACTAAGAGGAAAAGAAAGAAGATAGTGAAAAATCTGGAAGAGTATGTTAAAGAATTTGAGAAGGATGCACCACTAGAGTTGACCCAAGGATTGGGAGAAGATGAACATAGTGCAACTAGTGGTAGTGAAAAAGAAGAAGAAGAAGAGAAGAAACTAGTAATTGTCGATTCCCCGCCAAAGAGAAGAGTGTTGAAACATAAAGTGTCGGTGACACCATCACTAAGGCCTCAAACTAGAAGAACTACTACCAAGACTCCTACATCTACAAATCCAAAATCCACTCAACCCAAGGCAGTGCCGACCAAGGCTATGAAGAAGCTGAGAAGGAAACTTGTTCTAACAGAAGATGATGATGAAGAAACCAAAAGTGATGAAGCAATAAAGGGGAAGGCTACACAACAAGGTACACATCAACTCACTACTGATGAATTATGTCTTAAGATTACTAGCATAGCTGCAGTAGATGAGGTGAAAAGATTAAAGTTTGGAGAAATGAGCATTGGAGATAAAGAAAAAGTTGAGGATGCTATTCTTGAAATGTTATGCATTTTTAAGATGCTACCAATTGAGATTGAAAATAGAATTCCAAAGGAATTATGCAACAGGGTCACACAGAAATGGGAGTATGCTCTGCAAATAGAGAAGGAAATAAGGGAGAGTACACTAGCACAAGTTGAATCCACTCTCACCCCTACAAATATTAAATAGATAATTGAGCAATACAGAGGGAAGTTTGATCCTAAACTTAGAGCCTATCTAATCCTTCAACACAAGGTTGAAGATGTTGTGCAAGAAAGTTTAAAAATTTGGAAGGAATTGTTTGGACTGTTACCCGCCTAGGATGAAGAAAAGGATGAAGGAAAGAATGAAGGAAAAGATGCTACCATTTCAATAGTTGTTGAACCTGACAACAAGAAAAATAAAATGGAGACTGATACTCCTAAGGAAGTGTAATAGTACATTGTACTATTACAAGTCATGGATTATCCCACCATCATGAGCACACAATATACTGATGAGAATCCTACTCTACCTAGAGTTGCTATTGTTAATAAGTTAGCCGGTACAAGTCTTACAGAAGAACCCATCAAGTCAGTACCACTAACTCAATCTACTGAGGAAGAAGTCAAAGTAGAAGACAAAATTCAAAGTCCTCCTATGGTAGAACATAGCACAAAAGGACAAGGAATCAAATTAGATGAACAAGTTGTTAGTCCTCATGCCGAGGAGAAGGAGAAAGGAGAAGAAGACATTAAAGGAAAAATAATTGAAGAACAAGAGCCAAAGGAACAAGAGGCAATCAAAGCTCTTATATAGATGTCTAGTGGAAGCATCCCACCGAGAGCACAAAAGGAGAAAGATGAGGTAACAATTGATGAAGTCATTGTTATTCCTAAATGGGATACATATAACCTTTCTTATGAGCAAGTGCAGATAATGAAAGACTTGCTGATAAGGAAAAGTAGGCAAGCAGAACTTCGAAGAGAGCATCAGAAAAAATAGGCTCTTCATGAAATCAAAGACATATTTAATGAAGTATATGACTTATCCGATGTAAATAGTTCCATTCCCATATTAGAACAACTTGTACACATTGTTCAGAAAGTTAATAATGAAGTTAGCTGTGCAAGTGATAAGTTATTTGAATGGTTAGAATGGTGGTTTGAGACCAAAATGCTAGACAAGATATCTGCCAAGATAGCAGTAAAATAGGTTGAGCTATCCAATTTGGTAAAGGAGACCGAGAGATTAGTTGTGAACGGACAGTCTCTATCGGCCAAAATATGTAATGTTGCACTATTCATAGAGGAGAATCAATAATTGCTTGATACTCTCAAGCAAGAGATAAAAGCTACAAGTTAGTCCCTGACCTTGGATGCAGACACCAGTGCTGCACATTATGTAAAAATCATGCAGACACAAGGTAAGTTAACCGAGCTGATGGCTAATTATGGAAAGATTCATTCTCACCTACTCTCTATTCAAACTATTTTGACACTGCATCTGGAAGGTATACAGAGAAAGTTAGCCAAGGCTAAAGCGTTGTTCCAGAGTGATCCACATTTCTCCATAGCCGAGACCCTGATCAGTTTAGCAGCCGATTTAGAAGTGTAGATAGAATTTTTGAACCTTGCTTCAACTGCTTGGACGGATGCACTGTACATGATCATAGTGCTACATAAACCTTTTCTGGAGAAAATTTTTGAGCTACATACCAATGAAGAGATTCATCATGTAAAAAACAAGGGAGAATCATCATGACATGAGTATGGACAAGGTTAGAATAGGGATAGGTAACAAAATTTTGAATGTGTATATATATCTCAGGGGGAGTATTAGGCTAGTACAAACATACTTTTGTAACTGTAAATACGAATTTCATTACAAAGTGTTTTTACCACTAATGTCAAAGGGGGAGATTGTAGATCTCTATAGTTTTATTGACCATTAGTGTTTCACACTTAGTCATATATCTAGGCAATGATGGTCGGTCATCACTGCGACCAAGTCATTTTGTAAAGGCTGAGTTTTGTATTGTATACTTACCGAGCAGTAGTACTGTCGAGTAAAGTCATGGTCACTATGTTTGTAATATGCCGATAGTATAACTATTACTGAGTTACATATATCAATGATTACCAAGTAACAAAGAATTTGAACCGATGTCAAGTACTGTTAATGTCGACTGCTAGGAATAAATTTTTCCAGTTAGCCAGAATTGACATACAAGTTTGGAATGGCACAATGATCGAGGTAAACCATTTTTTGGTGATAATGATGTTTTTTATTTTGTCTAATGAGGTAATTATGGAGGTAATTACGCATCCATATTATTATCATTGATCCCTATGTAAAACCTAGAGCCAATCAAAAAATTGTATAGTTTAGGTGGCAATAGAAATTAATTTGAATCGTAGATCTTGAAACAGTAAAACATTTTTGTTGTTATATAAGGGAAAGATCTAGATCAAAGAAAAGTGTGTGAATCAGAGCGATAAGATTTAATTAGTATGAGAAGATGATCAAAGAAGTATATTTAGAATAGCGAAGTATTCAGACAGAGTTCAGTGATCGAGCTAAGCAGTGAAAGGACAGAATCAAGAAAGATCATATAGAAGGGATCAAAATATAAAGTAAAGAGGAGATCTGTAATTTGCATACTAGTGCAAACTGAAAGATCAGGTACTATGACATTTTGACCAGTGTATCAGGGTAAATCTCTTAATCGAGTAGTCTTAGTAGACTTTTTGTAAATCTCTTTACCGAGTGCTTACTTTATTGTAAGTTTATAAATCCTTTAACAAGGTAGAATATACAAGTATTTTAGCTTTTAACAGAGCAGACCTTTCACAGAGTAGATCACAATTTTATCACATTTTGAAAGCCTTAACAGGAAAAGCTTATTACTGTAGTAGTGAAGATTTGTGGGTGTCATCCCCGCCCCAGTTTTACCTTTCAAGGGTTTTTGGGTTACCAAAATCATGGTGTTATGAGTGATTTCATGTATGATGCTTTATATGTTTTGTTTCTTACAATAATTAAGTTTTGTTTTATCATGCATAAAGTTATATCAGATCAAAAGGATAAAAAGTAGGTAATATCTAATTCACCCCCCCTTCTTAGTATTACTTTCCCACTTTTACTTCCAACATTTTCATCATCCTCATCTTTGAACCCTTTGAATTTGAAAAGCAGGAAAAGAAAAACAATCCATCTTAAAGAAAATCTGGAATGAAGTCTTCTTTCAACTTTAATTTCATCGACACAGTTAGCCTAGAAATCTTCAAGTTCTGGTTGGTTGAGGAAGGTAGCATCAATTTTGAAATGGTTTGCCACAAATTGTGTACTGTTAAAATAGCTCCTTTATGATGATGTGCCAAAAATTCTACATTCATAGATGATGTGTAATAAATTACTCTAAAATGATAACGACCCAAATCAATAGGAAAAAGGGAGCCTACACCTCTCTTAATCTTATATTTCACCTCCACATGAAGAAATTTTGTGCAAACATCTAAAAGACAAAATTGTCCAAACAATACCTCGAGAGATTCAAATTCTCACCACTATAGCCTACCACTCTTAGATAGCTAAAAGTTGGAAACTGAAAATAGAAACTCCCGTAAATTTTGATCAGTTCCATGGCTTCTTCTGATATTCTACAGTTGATTTTTCCTTTCAGAAACAAGCTTAGCCAAGAACGTGTCATGAATTCTCCTAAAATTCTCTGGATTCTTCTTTTTTTGAAGTAGAAGATGGTATTCATAAATCTTCATATTTTCTCTCCAGGACTAATGTGGTAATCTATCCCAAATTCTACAAATGACAAGGGAATAGAACAAATATGAAGATAAATAGAAACTGGAGGCTTCTGCGGACAAAGATAGTTCTTCATGAAGCCTTTCAACTACAAGCTCTACCCAATCAACATATGGTCCTTCACTCAAAATAGCCTAAAAAAAACATACATCCAATCCTCCTAAACAAGATCATTAGGTTTACCTTTAATTGTACAAAGCATAAGAACAATATCTCGAACCTCTCTGATCAAGTATTCCTTTTTCAAAGGTTTTGGTAACCTAGAACCCCCTTTTTAAGGCTTCAATAACCAATCCGTGGAAATCTTATCTCTATAATCCTTTTTATTTTGGATGAATTTCTGTTGGGCTTTTTCAAGACTCTAGTCACTATAAGTTTCTGTTGGCCATGATTGTCTACCTGTTAATAGAAATTCGAATGCCTCTAAAAGGGACACGAATGCACCTATTCACCATATCATATATTTTCCTACATTCCATAACCAGCTCTAGGCATGGAGTCACTTCAAGAAAGCCGACAGCTTCCAATAGTCCACTTTCTACAATTTTGGCCGCTAAGGTTCCATTCTCTACATTTCTCAACCTATGGACAATTCCCTATATGTCTTCATCTACAAGGATTATGTCTCACATCTGAGGGAGACAACTACTCACAGTGGAAAACATTTTTTCCTTTACAAACTTGGCCTAAGAGGTTGACATGAAAGGACTGGACATTGCAAAAACCTAGCAAACAATTTCAAGATAGTGTAATAGAAGAAGTTTAAATGTACTTTCTTAAAATAGATAAAACTAAAATCAGAACAAAGATGGAGGAAATTTCTTGAGACTCACCGATGCTTATCCCTTGTCACTATGATTACCATCACTGTGCCTCGCTTCCAACTATGCCACCAAAAAATGCTTACAAACAGAAATGACAAGAAAGGAAATAAATTAATAGGCATGCTTGAGTTCCTTTTTTCAATAATCACGACTGCTTGTTATGGATTAATTATGCCCACCATCATTTATTGAACATGTCCAATTGCATTTATTTGATCTCCACATAACCTACCAGGTACCCCTTTACTGAGTTGGATATTACTTTAAATGTCATTTTAAAATCATCTTGAAATGAAAAAGAGATCTGGCATGAGTGTCAAATATTTAGGGTAATTATTGCATTTCAAAATCCAAACCTTGAAATGTTGGAGTAATGTTCAAAGTTCAAGATAAATAATGCTAGTGTACATGACAAAACATGGATGAGGGAGGACAAATGCAGGGTACACAGAAAATATTGTGTTGGTTGTGGATTATTCCATTTGATCTTCAACTTGTAGATTTACACTTTGATGGATAATTTAAATAAAACTCTGACTCTATCACCACTCCAAAGTCCACAAGGAAGAGGGCCAACTAACAAGGATCAAAGGATCCTTCTACACTTTGAGCTTCAATGCTTAGGCGGGTATACCCTTGACTCACTTCTTCAAAGGAGTCTCAAAATGATGTATACAATGCTCAACACAAGTCTATAAAAGGTTTTATCAAATGAATGTTTATGTTTGTGGCTGTTAACCATGCATACCTTAAGAGGAAGGACTAGTGCCTTATCCCAGGGCTCAGAGTCACCTAACTTTATACCTCAACTGAATACCCCAAATCAAACACAATGAAATCTGAGGTAAGTGCTTTGCGTATTACCCCTTTCCCTCAAGCACAAGGACATCAAATTCTATACCTAGCTGCAAACTCACTGAATTCACCTAGAGGGCTTTAATCCTAACTTTGTTAGGAACTCAAAGATAAATTCAAAATACTCTTTGTTTACCATACATTAACACACTTTGTGACATCAACATATATGAGCTCAGAGACAAGCAAGAAGACATACACAAGATACAAGATTGGGATTCAAGAATGTTTTCATTAACACAATCAAGATCAACATACAATCAGAATGATACCAAATTAGAAAAGTCACAAAATCATACTTCTACCAGTATATTACAGTCAAAAACCAGGGACCAAAAGCAGAAATGTTTTGGAACCCTTGCAAAATCAAAAATTCTGCAACTTATACCCCCTAGTCATCTTGAAAATTTGCAACAAGCTACGGATGACTAGGGTTAGGGTTTCAACCACCCAACCTGCTGGAAATGGTCTAAAAAGTTATTATAGGGGTGGGAAACATAGTCAATCAGGAAAGAGGAAATCTTGAACTGATCCACAATCATGAAATTCTTGTCTGCAAGTACAGGGGATCACAAAACTGGGCTCAAAAGGACACCCTGCAACATGCCTTGAGCACACAACCACCATGGTAAAAGCTCTACAAATGATCCAACCACACCTTGGACCACAACACAAATAGAAAACCAGTCGCATCTCACTAAATAGGGTCATTTCTACAATGAATTCCATAAATTTGGTACTTTCTGGTCACTGAAAGTTCTCAGAAAAATTTGAATTTGAATCACAACGGCTAAATCCTTGGCACCTGCAGAGAATGATGGCCCACGTTCAAAACTTATCATCCCACCAGCATGGACCAACCAGAGATTACCATGACACCACCTACCACCGAGCCCACCAAATAGCTACAAACGGGCCCCAGCACACGTGGTGCCCTGTCACATGATCGCATAGGCTATTTCTGGGCTATGCGAACATGTGACAGCCCGCGAACCCTAACCACCACCGCAACCGTCACCGCAACCGCCACCGAATGGAGTTGACAGAAAATGTTAGTCACATGATCGCATAGGCTTGCAAAAGGCTATGTGAACATGAGACTAACCACCAGCAAACTACCAGTGCTACCTACCATTAAGTTGCGGTCCCACTAAGAAAAACCACCTCAGCACCGCGGACATGTGTCACCTAGTTGCATGATCGCATAGCCAAAAATTGGGCTATACGATCATGCAACAACCATCAAAGCTGCCACATCATCACCTTCGGGACCACGGAATAGCAACCACCACTGTAAAGAGTCGGGACCCACGCAGACAGATGGCAAGTGGACACATGATCGCATGTCAAAAAAGTATGACATGTGGCCATGCAATAGACAATAAGGACATGCCTTCTATCACCCCTTTGACATCGGGCCCAGGAAGATAAAGCCGAGAACCTTAGGAAAAATATTAAAATCGCAGGGCGCGATTGCAGACTTAGGAAAAATAAAGGGACCCACTAGACAGAAAGACTAACTGCGAACTGGGGTGACATGGAAACTTAAAAGGCACATGCAGAAGAGGCGCTTAAGTGACCCATGAAAAAGGTAATGTGCAAAAAGAATAAATCTAGGGCACACTTGAATTTTGAAACCTAACGGCTAGATTCTAAACTTTTTGCCTAAGGTTTAACTAGGGAGCAGAAAAATCATTGCAAAGAGCAGGGGAAAAGACCAGGAGCCATGAAATTTTTTGCACATGCTAATAGTGGCTCTATATGGGGATGTATGCCTCCTATAGGCATAGCAAGGACTTAGAATCATTGGTTGAAGTAGACCATCCCACAGGACAAAAATGCAGACAACAAGGAACAAGCAGGGCAGGACCAAGCAATAGGACCAAAAACTGACAGACTAGGGAAAAATAGGGCAGGGGCAAGCAACCTATATACAAAGATTTAAAGATGTACAACCCTAACTATTGTTCATGGAAAATAGAGTACTTCAAATGAAGTACTACTTCAAGAATTGTCCATGAACAGGCAACTCTTGAATATCATCGTTAAAATCCTTGATGATGTAAGAATCTTGGCCACATTTCTCATGAATCAGATATGGCCCTAACTAGATGGGATCAAATTTACCATGCTTCCCCTTATCCTCCAATCTGGCATTCCAAACTAACACCAAATCACCAGGCTCAAACTTTCTGTCAACAGTCTTTTTATCATATAAATTCTTAACCTACAACTGCAATTTGGCATTCCTTGCAACTGATTCTCTTCTAGTTTCATCCAACCTAATGAGGTCCTCCATTCTCAACTACATTTCATCATCAATGTCATCATCATACAACTGCACAAACTTTTACATCTCCAATAAATTGTTCTGAGGCATTATACCATGAATTCCATACACCAGGTCAAATGGTACACAACCAATTGCCCTCTTCGCAGTTACCCTATCAGCCCATAAAGCTAATGGCAGATTTGAATTCCATGCCCTCTTATTCTTCTCCAGAATTCTCTTCAAGATTTTAATCAAGCTCTTATTAGTAGATTCTGGCTGATCATTTCCTTGCGGATGATAAGGTGAGGAATTAGAAATCTAAATTCCCAAACCTTTGCAAAATTCCTTATATTTGGCAGACCTGAAGCACATAGCATTATCACTCACTATCCTCTCAGGGCACCCAAACCTTGTAATAATATTATTCATCAGAAAGTCAATTACCACTTTGCTAGTTGCATTCCGTGTAGGTACAGCTTCTACCCACTTTGTAAAATAATCAGTGGCAACTAAGATCCATGAATGTCCTCCACTTGACTTGTTTGGTATCTCCCCTATGAAATCAATTCCCCACTGTTGGAAAGGAGCCTGAACTTTTATTGATTTTAATGGTACATTACCTAAAAACTTAAGCTTACTAGAGAACCTTTGACAAGCATCACATCTCCTTACCAACTATTCTGCATCCTTGAAGATTATGGGCCACCAAAATCCTACTCTCAAGATCTTATGAGCAGTTGTTTTACCCATATAATGTCCACCACAAACTCCCGCATGCATTTCCTTCAACAATGCATTAGCTTGATCCTCATCTACACATTTCAATAGTATGCAATCCAGATTTTTTCTATACAACTTACATTTCACAATTACATACTTAATGGCCTGGAACTTTAATGTCCTCTTTTGATTATCATTCATACTATCTAGACACCTCATGTTTCTCAAATAGTAAATAATATCCTGATACCAAATACAATCATCCATATCACATGTTTAATCAATTTTAGAATGATTTACCTAGTTTGCATCTAGATTGGATTGGGCCATCAGCTTTGACAATCCCTGTCCTCTAACCAATTTAGTGATCTGGATCTCAACATTGAATTCTTGGATCCTATTGATCCATCTGCATCTTCTTCCAGACACCTCCTGCTATGAGAAAATGTCCTTCACAGCTGCACTTGGCACAAATGCAATCACAACTGCTCCCATCAAGTAACACCTAAAAGCCTTGATTGCCTTCACAAGTGCATAAGCCTGTTTCTCATTTATGTCATACTTTAATTTTGCAGCCTGCAAAGATTTACTAAAAAATGCAATAGGCTGCTCAAAACCATCCTTATTCTTTTGTAACAAAACTACAGCAATAGTATGAAAAGATGCAAAAGAAAAGATATGCATTGGGACATTGTAATCAGGTGCCTTTAGCACTAGTGCATCTTTGATAGCTTGCTTGATATTCTTGAAAGCCTCATCAGGCTCACCCTCCCAATTGATTACAGATCCCTTCTACAAAATCTTGGAAATAGGTCTAGTAACCTCTGCAAAGTTTGTCACAAACCTCCTTAGAAAATTGACCTGACCAAAGAAGGACTGAATCCCTTTAACATTCTTTGGCCTCTAAATTTTATCAATTGTTGCTACCCTCTCTGTTTCAATTATCACTCCTTGCTTCCCAACTAAGTGGCCAAGAAACTTACCTTCTGTGACACCAAAAGCACATTTCCTTGGGTTTAATGAAATACCAAATTCCAGGGCCCTCATAAATATTTTTTCTAAATGAGCACAATGGTCCTCTTCCCTCTTGGAATAGGTAGTTAGATCATCCTAATACATAATAAGGAAATCATTAATGAAATCTAAAAAGGCAACATCCATTGCCCTCTGAAAAGTAGCACCAGCATTTGTGAGATCAAAAGACATTCTCACATAAACATATGTTCCCCAAGGTGTTGTAAAGGCTGTCTTGAATTGTTCTGATTCCTTAACAATGACCTAATTGTAGCTAAAGAAACCATCCATCATTGACATCAATTCTAATCCAGTTACTCTCTGCAACATAGCCTCCATATTGGGCAAACAATAGTTATCATTCAATGAGCTGATGTTCAAATTTCTGAAGTCCAAACAAAGCCTGATGTCACCATTCTTTTTTCTTATAGGAACAAGATTTGACACCCAAGAAGAATACCTTATAGGCTTGATAATGCCAGCATCTCTCAACTTCATTAATTCTTCTTGCATCTTGGGTGCCAAAGTACGATTAATAGGCCTTCGCTTTTGCCGGAAAGGTTTAGCATCTTCTCTTAATGGAATAACATGCTAAAATAAATCCTCTTTATAAACCTTTAGGTCATCATATGACCATGCAAAAACATGCCTAAATTTCCTCAATAATTCAATCAAAGGTCTCCTTACCTTTTGAGATATATCTCTACTAATGTATACTTTCTTAGGTGCCTCATGTGATCCAAGATTTATCTCCTCAAGATCAGCATGATCTTCTCCTTTGATATTTTTTTGAACTCTATCTTGGTTGTCAAAGATAGTCTCCAAAACAACAAGCCCCTTGGGCACCTTGTTAGTTCTAAGCTGAATGACCTCATTGCCTAAGACAACCTCCCTTCCTTCTATTGACTCAACCAAGGCTGAACAATCAAGTTCTTGACCATGATACTAATCCTTGCAATCCATAAACTTCAAAATATCATTATCATCATCAAAAATTTGCCAATTCTCAATATTGTCTGGTATACTAGGCCTAGCCTGAATTTCAACTTTAAAAATACTAGAGAATGTAACATCATTAGGATTGATTGCAATATTGGCCAACAAGTCAGCCATCTTGTTGTTACTCCTATCCCTCCACTCAATATTGAAGGCTACAAAATGTTCAATCAAATCCCACATTGCATTCCTATATTGTTTCAACCTTCTATTCTTAGAAGCATACACTGACCTGACTTGGGACACCACCAACTCAGAATCACCAACAACACTTAGACATTTAATACCATGCTTTTGTGCCAACCTCAATCCTAACAACAAAGCCTCATATTCTGCTATATTGTTGGTACAAAAGAAATTCAATGTACAAGAGAACTTGTAGGTGTTTCCATCAAGAGAAATAAGTAAAATACCTGCTCTTGCACCATCTTTGTAGTTTCCACCATCAAAGTACATGACCCACAAATCACCCTTCACAGAGCCAGCACCTACCTCAGTAGAAATAAGTGAAAAAACAAGATCATTTTCAAATACAAGGATCACTGCCCTCAAAGCATTTACATCAGTATCCACAAAACATGTAGTTTCATTATCTATGTTTCTCTCAATCATGTGGCATACTCTTGGCTCTCGTTCAATCTTGACAAACTGATCATCAATCTTGAAAGTTGCATAGGAAAAATCACACTGTAGACTTCCACCCATGGTAGCACTCCATCTTCTAGATAGAAACATCCCATAATGAGGAGGGATATCCACCACTAAAACACTCATTGTTAGCTCTTTCTCTGGATATGCTACCAACCTATATGGCAATGCATTGATAGTCCCAATAACTGGTACCTCCCTCTGATCCATTGCACAACACCTACCCTGCACTGTATCAACTTTAAGGCCCAACCTCTCCATGATTTTGAAAGGCATGATAGTATTAGAGGCACCACTATCAATCATACAATTTCTTAATTTCATTCCATTCACAAGAACACTTAAGAAGAATGGGTCAATATGTTCAAGGCTGGCATTGACAGAACTGTCCAAATATATTGGAGGAATTTGAGACATAATTCCCTGAGCAACAACATCCTTCAAAGCTTTATCCTGAGATCCATTGCATGAAGTATCATTTTTTTGAATATTACCAACCCATGCAATAGCTTTATCTTTATGTTCAAGGATCCTCAACAATTCTGACAATGGAACCTTAACTGTAATTTGTGACAATATAGATAACATGTCAACAGGGGTAGAAGTAGGAATCTCAATCTGCATTGCCTTAACATCTTTTTGCTTGTCTGACACGTTAGGTGTATTGACCATCCTCATTTTTTCAACCTTAGCCATTGTGTTAACTGGCTTCTCAATCTCACTAGAGACCTTTTCAATTCCAACTCCCTTAGGCTCACAATGCTTACCTTTTACATTCTTGCCTTTCACCATGTGATCAACCTTTGATTTGTTCTCATTATGTTCTCCGGAGTCAGAACTCTTTATAAACATTCATGTAGCTTTCTCATTTGTATTCCTTGCCACCATGCCTATAGTTTGCACTTGGGAAATCATTTCTGCAGTAATCCTATCCATCTCTTCTCTAGAATGTCTTCTCAAATTTACTGGCTTGGGAGAAGAGTTCATGTTACATGTTTTATGATCAATGCACTCACCATCAGAAAAAACCTCTTGATGAAAAAGAGCCTGATTATGTCTCTTCACATTCACATCTGCCTCTTCATCAAAATCAAAATCATCTTCATATCCTAGATATGAAGAAACCATGTCGCAACCAACATCATCTTTTTCTTTTTCTTGTTCTATCTGCTCATTGCTACAATCTTGATTTGCAGCCATAGATTGTGCAGCCACACAATGCTCTGCAGAATGAGGGGACTGGCATGCAACACACCAAGGTACATTTTCCATGACATTTAGTGAAGCTTTATGTAGAGGGTCAGGGAAACCTCTGTCATTGTTTCCTCTTGCAGCAGGGACAATAGGCTTGCCATCCTTCCATTGGGTGTTGTAGGGGTAATTCTACCATCTATTCTGCCTACTGAAATTGTTGTTGAACTGAGGGCTCTCATTGGTAGGAGCACTGATGTTCCTATTTGTAGGTGCCTTCAAATCCTTCAATGCATTAAGCACCTTATCCAACTTATCTTCTTCCTACCTCCTAGATCCAATGCTCTTATCATTTTCCTTTTTGTATTTCCTATCCCCAAACAACTTTGGGTCATCTCTCTTTCCACCCAACTTTCCTGATATTTTCATGTTGTTCTCAATATTGACAACAATCCTAAAAGCATCCCTAAGAGTTCTTGGTTCTCTATCCCTTAATAAATATCCTATCTTCCCATCAAATGCATTGAAGTATGTAATCAGACAGACATTGTCATCCAACCACATAACTTGGAACAAATTATGCATAGCCTTCTAAAATCTCATGTTGAATTTAGTTGTAGACTCATTCTGATTTTTCCTTATGGTATTGAATTCATTCAACATGAAGCTAGCATTAGGCCTATCACCATACTACTCTTTGAAACATTTCTCAAAAGAGTCCCAAGTATCAATACACTTATCAGGAAGCCTCTTAAACCAATCTCTAGCATCCTTCATTAGAGATTGAACAAACAATTTCATGACTACATCCTCATGCTCTACCTCATAATCATTAAGCATATCAACAAATAACTTGAGATGCTCTTCACAACTTATAGCATTATTACCATCAAACTTAGGTACCTTATCTCTAATATCATTCGGAAAAGCATTTGGATAGCTAGGAATTCCATCAAAACTTATTTTCCTATAGCCTTCTAATTGCATAGGTCTTCTTTGTAAGCTCAAACTAGTGTTAACCATAGGATCAACATTAGCATCTACATCTATCTGTGCATTTGACTGCTGCCTAGGATTTACACCTATCCTAGCAGATGAAGAAGGAATAGAACTAGTAGCATTAATAAGTGCAAAAGTAGTAGTCATAGATGGCATACCTAGTTCAGTAGTAGATGGGCCAAGAGCATTAGCTGAAGAAGCCCACAAATATTGGATCTTCCTTTTCTTTTCTGCAATGGCAGCATCAACCTCAGCTCTCTCTAGTTCTCTCGCAAGGTCCTCATCTTCTTTTCTCCTTCTCTCCATTTCAGTGTCCTTATTTGAATCAGGTGGTGGGATCCCTGGTATTGTCACTGGTTTTCTTGCTTGGTCACCCACCATCTTCTGCTTTCCTTTCTCATTAATGATAACAGCAGGTCTAGTGATCCTATGCCCATCTTTATCTTTAGGCAAAGGGACATAACTTTGCACTTGTCTAACCACAAGGCCCTCATTATCAAATTCATGATCCTAAAGCAAGCACTCTTGCTCACTCCTCAAGGCATCAAGATCACCAAACACATCATGCTGCAACGTTCTAGGAGCATAAGCAAGCATCTTGTTTCTCTCCTTCATTTCATTTATTTTTCTCAAAAGAGACTACCTCTCTATCAAAGCATTTACCTTTTCAGCCTCTCTCTCCTCCTGTAATCTTTTATGTATGGCATCCTGCTTTGCCAATTGCAACCTCAGTGTATTCACATCATCAGGATCTACCATAATGTCATCAGAACCAGATGACACATCCATATTAGGAAGATTTTGATATGGGAAATGGACTTGCCTATGTCTCATGGGTTCCCTTCTAAAATGATCTTCTTCAAGATCCAGGTCAACTTCTAAACCCATATCTCTATTTTCTTCATCATGATCTACAGGCAACAAACCTTTGTCCTGAAATGCAGCCTCAGGGGTATCATAGAATCTCTCTTCAGAGTGACCACCTTCTAATCTAGATACTCTATTTTGTGAACCATCCTCACTTGAGGATACTTGTGGTCTTCTGGCTCTAGCATTTCTTTGTTCTCTCATGGGAGCACTGGTAGACTCACCATTCCTTGTAATCCAGCTCTTGTTTCCCTATCTAGGTAATTGCTCCAGAGTGACCTCCGGATTCTTTCTAACATATGACCTAGTATTTCTTCTTTTTTCCATGCTTCTTCAATATGTAGCACTAGTTCTAACCTTTGAGTCACCACCCACCTAGATGGGAAATCTTTGAAACACAACAGGAAAACAAGAACACACTATAACCTTCTCTCTACATTCTCCCTAGTAGAATCACCGACTCTTAAGAAATGCATATCTACATAGTTCTCCCCAGCAGAGTCACCATTTTGTTGGTGACTCAGATGGGCAAATCAATCTGGTCAATAAGATTTTGAATACTTCAATATGACTGCAACCAAATATTCTAATATGCTATTCTTCTTTTTCATAGTTCTCCCCAGCAGAGTCGCCATTTTGTTGGTTGTGAATTATTCCCTTTGATCTTCAACTTGCAGATTTACACATTGATGGATAATTTAAATAAAACTCTGACTCTATCACCACTCCAAAGTCCACAAGGAAGAGGGCCAACTAACAAGGATCAAAGGATCCTTCTACACTTTGAGCTTCAATTCTTAGGCGGGTATACCCTTGACTCACTTCTTCAAAGGAGTCTCAAAATGATGTATAGAATGCTCAACACAAGTCTATAAAAGGTTTATCAAATGAATATTTATGTTTGTGGTTGTTAACCATGCATACCTTAAGAGGAAGGACCAGTGCCTTATCCCAGGGCTCAGAGTCACCTAACTGTATACCTCAACTGAATACCCCAAATCAAACACAATGGAATCCGAGGTAAGTGCTTTGCCTATTACCCCTTTCCCTCAAGCACAAGGACATCAAATTCTATACCTGGCTGCAAACTCACTGAATTCACCTAGAAGGCTTTAATCCTAACTTTGTTAGGAACTCAAAGATAAATTCAATATACTCTTTGTTTATGATACATTAACACACTTTGTGACATTAACATATATGAGCTCAAAGATAAGCAAGAAGACATACACAAGATACAAGATTGGGATTCAAGAATGTTTTCATTAACATAATCAGGATCAACATACAATCAGAATGATACCAAGATCAGAAAAGTCACAAAATCAGACTTCTACCAGTATATTACTTTAAAAAACAAGGGACCAAAAGCAACAATGTTTTGGAATCCTTGCAAAATCAAAAATTCTGCAACTTATACCCCCTAGTCATCTTGAAAATCTGCAACAAGCTACGGATGACTAGGGTTAGGGTTTCAACCACCCAACCTGCTAGAAACGGTCTAAAAAGTTATTACAGGGGCGGGAAACATAGTCAATTAGGAAAGTGGAAATCCTGAACTAATCCACAATCATGAAATTCTTCTCTGCAAGTACAGGGGATCACAAAATTAGGCTCAAAAGGACACCCTGGAAAATGCCTTGAGCACACAACCACTGTGGTACAAGCTCTGCAAGGGATCCAACCACACCCTGGACCACACCGCAAATAGCAAACTAGTCACATCTCACCGAACAGGGTCATTTCTACAATGAATTCTATAAATTTAGTACTTTCTGGTCGCTGAAAGTTCTCAGAAAAATTTGAATTTGAATCACAACGGCTAAATCCTTGGCACCTGCAGAGAACAACGGCCCACGTTCAAAACTTATCATCCCGCCAGCATGGACCAACCAGAGATTGCCACGACACCACCTGCCACCGATCCCACCAAACAGCTACAAACATGCCCCAGCACACATGGAACCCTATCGCATGTTCGCATAGCCCATGCCCGCAAACCCTAATCACCACCGCAACCGTCACCGCAACCACCACCACATGGAGTTGACAGAAAATGTTAGTCGCATGATCGCATAGTCTTGCAAAAAGCTATGCAAACATGCAACTAACCGCCAGCAAACTGCCGCCACTACCTGCCATTAAGTTGTTGTCCCACCAAGCAAAACCACCTCAGCACTACGGACATGTGTCACTTGTTCGCATGATTGAATAGCCAAAAACTATGCTATGCGATCATGTGACAACCAACCCAAAGCTACCACATCATCACCTCCCGGACCACGGAATAGCAACCACCACTGCGAAGAGCCGGGACCCACGCAAACAGATGGCAAGCGGTCGCATGATCGCATGTCAAAAATTTTTGACATGCGGCCATGCGATAGCCAATAAGGACATGCCATCTGTCACCCCTCTGATACCAGGCCCAGGAAGATAAAGCCAAGAACCTTAGGAAAAACATTAAAATCGTAGGGCGCGATTGCGAATTTAGGAAAAATAAAGGGACTCGCCGGAGAGAAAGACTAAGTGCGAACCCGGGTGACATGGAAACTTAAAAGGCACATGCAGAAGAGGTGCTTAAGTGACCCACAAAAAGGGTAACATGTGAAAAGAATAAAGCTAGGGCACACTTGAATTTTGAAACCTAACGGCTAGATTCTGAACGTTTTGCCTAAGGTTTAACTAGGGAGCAGAAAAATCATTGCAGAGAGCAGGGGAAAAGACCAGGAGCCATGAAATTTTTTGCACATGCTAACATATTGAACTATGAACTGAAAACTAGAAGTTCAATCTTCAAGAAAACAAAAACCAAAGACATCGAAGCAAAAGAAGACTAAAGGATCTGAAAAGGAAAGTGCAAATCTAAAATTGAAATTTGAACTACCGAAATGGTTCAAGGTTCAATTTTCAATATAACGCAAAAAATTTCACTGAACTTAAAACCCTTTTTGACGGTCGAAGGAAAACACATGTGATGACATTAGGAAAATGCAAAGTGAATTTTAAACTTTGAACTACCGAAAAATGATTCAAACTTCAATATTCAATATGAACTTGGCAACAAGCATATCCTTTAGAAAAAAATTACTTTTATGGTGAAGACCTTTTGACCGGAAATACCATACACCAAATCAAAAGGTGCATACTCAATGGCCTTCTTTACAGTTACCATGTGTTTACAAACTTTCAATGACAATCTTGAATCCTAGGCCCTCTTAGCTTTATCTAGGATTATCTTGATTATTTTTTATAGGCTCTTGTTACTTGATTCAACCTATCCATTTCCATGTGGGTGGTAAGGTGATGATTATGATGTTTGGATACCAAAATTATTGTATAATTCATGATAATATTATGATCTGAAACATATTATTATCAGACAGAATTCTCTCTGGAGATCGAAATATGGTAATGATGTTGTTTACCAAAAATTTTGTCACCACCTTGAGGGTTTCTCTCTTGGTTGGGCTTTCTTCCACCCACTTAGTAGAATAATTAGGTGAAACTAAAATCCTTGAGTGACCACCACTAGATTCTTTTGTGACTTTTCCCACAAATCCTGGACTTCAACCGCCTTCAAGGACATGTTCCCTGAAAACTTTAGTTCTCCAAAAAACTGCTGACATACATCACACTTTCTAACCAACTGAAGTGTATCTCTAAAAAGTGTTGGCCACTAGAATACTAGTCTTAAGACCTTATGCATAGTTTTATTTTCCATATAATGTCCTCCAAAGACTCTACTGGGTAAAAGTACAAAGTTGTGTCACACTTTTATAAAGGAAAAGGTCAACAACACACAAATTTTTTAACTTTAACGACATAAAAATGACATTTATGTTTAGAATTTGTAGATGATTTAAACTAATCAAATGTGTAAAAGTGGATGAAGTTTATGCCTATAATTTTTTTTTAAAAAATTGAACAAGAATACACATAGTTTTTTTAATTTTTGAAGTCTATTTTTTACTTGTTGAAAAATGTTGAAAAATGAGGGTCTTGTTCCCACCAAAAAAGTATATGCAAGTAATTTTTTTTTCCTTTGATTTCAAAACCTATAATAGATGAAATGTATAACTAGTGCAAAAAAGAAGAAAAAATAGTTTTCAATGTATATTTTCTCCGTTATAACTACTCAAAATCAAACATCCCTGAAATCAACAGTTTTCATCTCCCACCAAATTTCCCCTATCAAATCTACACCATTCAAAAAAAATACACACTCTTGAAGAGAACTCTCTCCTCTAGTATTAAATATAAAATTTTAATTTTTTTGATAAGCTTTACTATTTTTTTCTATTTTTGAAGTAGCTTGTTCTCGAATGTTAAAATATCTACTTGCATTATTTTAAAATTATAATATATTAGATCTAATTATAATACTACAAAAATTATATGAAGATAATCTTGACTCTATGCTCTTAAAAAGTGTATTTTTATATTTGTAAAAAATATCATTAAAAAGAGTAGGAGTTATTAAAACATCATTTTTTTGAAATAATTTTATTTCTTTAGTAATTGGTTTAAAACATGCATTTAATAGATATTTCCAATTGGAAAAATCGAAGATCTTATCTAACTTAGCTAGAATGAATGTAGCTAGACCATATGTTTGAAAAAAAAAAAATTTAGTTAGAAATACTCAAATTTAGCTATGCTGATAAGTTGTCCTAAACGTGACACAACTTTGTGCTTTTACCCTACTATGCATTTCTTCCAACACCCTTGCAACTTGGATTTCATTCACACATTTTAACATGAATCCATTAACATTCCTCCACCACAACTTTCTAGTTATGATGATATAATTGATAGCACATGTAGATTCATGGTTCTTTTTTATTTCATCCATTCTTGGTGGAAACATCATTTTTTGCAAGTAGAAAATGACATCATTATACCAATCGCACCCTTGCATATCACAGAGATATGCTTTTGTGCTCTTCCTCAACCTGATTAATCTGATAGGCATCAAGATTTTCATCAGCCATTATTTTTTCCAACCATTGTCCTCTAACTAGTTTAGTAATTTGGATCTCAATGTTGAATTCTTGAATTCTATTGAGCCATCTACATCTTCTCCCCGAGACCTCTTGTTGGGTGTAGATGTCTTTAACAACAACACTAGCTACATAAGCTACAAAAGTAGCTCCCATAATGAAACATTTGAAAGACTTCACTTCATTCACTAGTACGATGACACCAAATTCTATAGGGATAAGAAATCAGCTACTAAGGCAGTGGACTACTTCTTCCTTCGTAGTGAGCGCAAGAAGGATCCAAACACTACGGATGGGGGTTTTGAGCACCTTTCATAGCAGAAGCCTTGGAGGAATGTCTCTAAAGTGATAATGTAGTATGTAACCATTGAAGGTAAATTTGGATGTTTATTCATCTATCACTTTCTTTCACTAAATCACTTTCCGCATGATAAATTTATTTCTATTCTATATTATATGTCCTATTCTTTAAATCATAGTCTAGATGCACATAAAAAGAAACCCTTAGCCTCCATTCTGCATGAGAGTTTGATTTTATTTATTATGGAGAGAGAGGCAAATCCCTGCACATTGAGAAAAACCCTCCAGCTAAAACTACGTTGGAATTTAAAAAGAACACCAGGATCCATTATGATGAGGAGGGAACTGGCCATGATAGTGTTGATTTAATAGGAGAAGTGTGCTACTATGTGTTTAAAAAGAAGAGGAAATCTTCTTTGCCTGCCACTTCTAAACCATCATCATGTCGTGAAAAAAAAAGTGTGTTTCTTTGGACAATGAGGACTCAGATTATGTCTAGTCCCAAGATTTTATTTTGGATTCTTTGGACCAGAAGGCTAGTAAGAGTAAGGGGAAGAGGCCCACATACAGGGGAAAAGATAAATCTTGTACCAAGTCTCGTGGGTCCCCTTCTATCACTTTTAAACCTCCACCCAGAAAGATATGTTCCATTTTTTCCAACAAAGACATTTTTATTGATCTTATTACGAATGATAGGGAGATGGACATTCACGTTGACATCCCACTTCAATTTTAAAAGGACACCCTTGTCGAGAAGGATTGCTCTTCAAAGAATGAGGCCTCTTTTGGTAAACTCTCGAATACCTTCCTTGTAAGGTAGGAGGACTTGTTGAATTGGATCATTTCGAAGATTAGGGATATTAAAAATAGGTCCCCAACTACACAAAAGATTAATGATATCCTTTCTAGTACCTATAATTTGGATAAGAAAATTAATGATCTTAAATAGGATCATGAGAGAAAAATTAGGAACTTGGAAGATAGGTTTAATGGTGTCCAATCTACATTAAACAATGTTGTCAATGTTGGGAAGTCAGCTATTCTAGATACGAGTGAGGGATTAAGGAATATTAATGAGAAAGCTAAAGTGGTTCACCATCTTTCAAAAGATAACTCTCCAGCTTCCGCTTCTAAGGATTTTTTACATGATACTGACAATGTCCAAGTGAGGCACATAAACAAAGTAGTGGACATAGCTCTAGATGAGTTGAAGACACCTGCGGATCTTGAGACTAGTTTGGGCCCTTCCATGCGCCTGAAGACCAAGAAAAAGGACACTAAACCTTTGGATAGTGTTGTTAAGAAGGTTAGAGAGATTAATACTAATATAATTAGGAAGAACCAATTTTTGGCAAAGTGTTTGTAGGTTTCTTACGGGTTGCTTTCCCCTGAATAGGATGTTCCTTTTAGTTTGTAAACCTTGGGTTTATGGTCCTTATAAAACTAGTTTTCCTCTAATAAAAAAACATCAGATCTATTTTTGTTACTGCATCCAAGGCCTACATATTTTAGTCTTGAATACTTGACTAAATGAGCTCTCTCATTGCTTGCCCATGTTTCTCAAGTGCTCTTCCCTCATATCCCATTTTCTGCATTATCTTAAAATCAATATTATTTTTAAAGTATCATTTGTTGTCAGTATCACAAATTGCACCTCCACATGTAAATACATCCTTACCTTCAACTTGACCTAAAGAAATATTAGATACACCATGCATATTGACCAATAGATCAAGAAAAAAAAAAAATCTTTTGTGCCACATGCGACATCACAAACTAATAACTTTGATTTCAAATTTTCATTTTTATTTTCCAAGACTTTTAATTTCTTACGCAAATCGTCATTCTCCTTCTTGACTTCATCAAAAAATTTTAAATTTTCTTTTGATTCTAAATTTTCCTTTTTAACTTCCTCCAATTCTTTCTCAAGATACTCAATTTCACATAAATATTCACATATTTCTTTTCCACTTTTTAAAAATTGTCTATTAAACCGGAATTATACCCTTTTTGTTATGCCAATTTATCTTTCAAAATATACTTCTCAGAAATTAGTTTAGCATTATCTTCTTCACTTTTTCCCAAATTTCCCCATTGGAATAAATAAAATTTTAACTTTGATTTCCTTCAGCCAAAATACTCTGGCCCGTATGCAAATTGATCACTTCATTTGCTACGATCTCCTCCTCTTCAATTCATTTCAGCTGGGTACAACTCAATGACAATCTCAAAAACAGCAAAGAAAATAAAATAATATAAACCACTCAAATGATTGCCAACATGTTATTTACACATATCCACCCATCAAATACAGGGTTAAATACTTTTTATTTTCAATTAGTCAGAATAGACGTCACCGCATGCGTGCTGTAATTTGAAGAAATGATACGGCTAGCAGCATTTTTAAAAAAGGTTTTGTTAACATGGGTGGAGGAAAACAACCAGATAAGTAAAACCTCTCTTGAACAGAGAATCGTAACAAGGATTGAGTGTACTCAGAATAACAGTGTATGTTTATGCTGAGTCAGAAACAACGTGGAGATGTAACCATTTTCAATGTAGACATCAGAAGTTAGGTATGCAATTAAATCTGCGATCTTTATGGCTGCCAACTTATATTCCATCTTTTGGGTTCTTCTCTCCAGCGTTTTTTCGGCCCACTTGCCGCACGATTTGAAGAAAAACACATGCAGACATGGTTTAGCACACAAGAACACGGATATCAAGCCGAACAAAACGATCATGTTTGGAGGTCCCACCGACGAAGGAATCGTGCCGTAATTCTCTAGAATGGCTTGCCTGTTCTCCATTCGAAAATTCTATCCATAAACTATTATTGTTAGACTCGATCAGAATATATATTATATTTATTTATAGGAGAAACTTCTATTCATAAACAATGGTTTTTAGACTCGATCAGAATATATATCATATTCCTACGAGAAACTTCTATTCATAAACAATGATTATTAGACTCGATCAAAATATATATATCATATTTCTATGAGAGTAAATAATGGTTATTAAACCGGATCAGCGGACAGGGAAACAGTAAGCAGTTGTTTACCAAGTAAGTAGATTCAGTCCACATTTTAACAAAGTTATCATTATCCGCACAACTATTGATCTCTCTCCCTTATAAAGGAAGCCATTCCGAGTTGATTAGAGGAAACGCTAGCTAGGCAATCTACTTCATATATGTGTTGAGATGGCTCAGAAAATAGTTTTGTTCCTTTTTGTGATTTGTGTGGGATACATGGTGTGCGTGAAAGGAAGTGGGTGTGCAGGGTATGGGGAGTGTGGTCTGAATGGAATCTGTCAAGTGGTGAACGGATCATCTCATTGCAGATGCTCTGCTGGATTCGACTTTGTTGACAAGAGCAACCCATCAAAGGGATGCTTTCAAAGGCCGTCTCAGCAGACTAAGAAGTGCATTACAAGATGTGGGAAAATGGTGAATGAAGGGAACATAGATTGGTGGGGAAATGATTATGAGACCATGACTTCTGTCAAACAAGCTGCTTGTACGCAAGCATGCTTGGACGACTGCTTTTGTACAGCAGTTATCGCTGCCACTCTCGACGGCACTGATTACTGTTGGAAGAAGCAGTTGCCTCTCAGAGATGGCCGTGCAAGCAGCACCAGGACTGCTTTTGTCAAGGTATCCAAACCTACCAATTGCTATTAGTTGCATAGCGCCCTAAAGGTTTAATAGGCATGCCAACATTAGTATACGATAAATAATGGCAGTTTGATGTAAGGTTTGGGAATTATGCCTACAGTAAAGTACTATAAATAAAGTCAGTTCAATGTAAGGAGCTGAACGGTTTGCTAAGCGTGGCAACAGTAGTGTAAGATAAGGTTATGATCAACCTTGTTTTATTTTGTGTCCAAATAAGACTTTTGAAGACGTGTAGAGATCATTTATTTCTATACAATCTATATTATGAGAATATCATTCTCATGAATAGTTCTTCTTCATTAAAGTATATATTCAAAATAAAATTAGGAGATATGAAATCATCTCATGAGTACAATAAAAAAAATAATAGTATATTAATTTAAGGTAAATAGTAATCAGAATTAAATAAAGATTTCCTATTATACATGAAATGACAACTATAAATTGTGATGGTTGATGATTGGAATATTACTATTTGGAACCAAACATCTTGACCAACAGACCAAGGGCCCATTACTTTAATTTTACAAAGTTTCCTTATATTTTCCTGTTTATTCGTGTATCTGCGATTCAACTTACAACTATGATTGAAAATTGATGGTGTTATTCAACATGTTTAAGGAATTGTTATGAACAAGTGAAAATATTTGAAACTTTCTTGATAGGAACTAAGTTATATTGTCCGTAAAAAGGATGGGAAGACAAAACACATAAAATATGAAAGATGATTAGGTGACAAGTCAATTTATATAGTATATGTTTATACAATTAATGACACAATTTTTAGCTATTTATATTATGTAATGTGAATGATATTTTCTTATCATGTTGATATAATAAAGAATTACAACTAGTTTCTAAATACAAGATCATTAGTGTTCAAATAATCTATAAAAGCCTTAGAGTGAGAAGAGAAAAAGTGGTTCAATTTGAAGAATACGATTATAGGTATAGTCTATGGAAGGGATAGATGTATACACAATCAAATACAAGGCATAAGAATGAGTAAACATAATATTAATTAGAAGAATTGTTACTAGGATAGGATGACAGTTGAAATTTTAGATTTTTAGATAAATTAACATAAAAAATAAAAAATAAAAAATTGATATAATACCAAGGGTAAAACTAAAATTAGATATAAAAATAGAGTATACAGAAAAGATAATCATTTATTTCCTCTTAATTCCCTACAAACCAATTTTAACAATTAGTTATACATTCCAAAGAAATGAATTCAATAGGACAAGAATCCTCATTTTGATATATATATATATATATATATATATATATATATATATATATATATATATATATATATATATATATATATATATATATATATATATATATATATATATATATATATATATATACATATATATATATATATATATATATATATATATATATATATTGTTGGAAATATAGATGGAGTAACTGAGAGGGGGGGTGAATCAGTTAACCACAAAAATATTACCACAGATCCCTTAGATGTTTTATTAAATCATTTACTGCTATTATACTGAAAACTCGGTTATTGCAGTGAGTATTAATTATAACTATTCTTAAGAATTCATCAGTGATTAACATACATGAATAAAGAAAGTATCATGAACACAAGAGACACCAAATTTAACGTGGAAACCCAATCTGGGAAAAACCACCAATGTAACTAGTTACTATTTTTCACTCTTCTGAAGTGAGCCCTATTAGGAGCCAACCCGGTTAAAGGTTACAAAACACACTGTTAGGTGTGACCTTGTTAGAGGATTTAATCACCCTATTAGGAGTGGCCTTGTAAGAGGTCTTGAAACAATTCAATAGAACTGTCACCTTGTTAGAGGATTTACAAAATGGCTATTAAACCAACTTGGTTAGGAGATTTTGAAATCACTGCTACAATGGTAAGAAAGTAACAATGAAGTGATCTGAATAATGATGCAACTGAATTGCTGATTACAAATCTCTGTTCTGTTTCACTAGATCCTTCCTGATCAAATATATCTCTACTGCTCTTCAAGGATATCTAATCATCCTTCAAAATTCGCTCACACTTTTCTTCTTTTCACTTGCACACACTTTTTAATTTACAACTTGACCTTCTATATATACCATTCAGATTGTCCATTCAGATTGTCAAGTTGGCACTAATAACATTACTAATCATTACAACAGTCGACTGGAACAAACAAACTTTATTTCTCAAAATAACAAATTCCTTCACTGGGCTGACCTTGCTCAGTAAACACTAATCTGAAGAGATTTCCTTTGGTGACCGAGAGAACTCGGTAAGCACTGCGAATTCTGTAACATCCTTTGGAGACCGAGTGAACTCAGTAAACACTAACTTTCCTTTGATAACCATGGAAGCTCGGTTAACACTATTTTCTGCCATATTTTTCTTTGACGCCCGAAATATCTCGATAGATACTAAAAACCGCCTGCAGACCGACTGAGCTCGGTAAATACTTGGAACTACTTTGCTGACCGACTGAGCTCAATAAATGATATGAAATTTGTGTGACATCAAAGACAACACACAATTAATCCAACAATCTCCCTCTTTGGCATTGATGGGAACACAACATGTCATAGCACAATGAAATTTCATAGAAAACATAGAGTAAGGAACATATCCTTAGCTTCATTTTGATTCTCATCTATGAGAGCTCCCTCTGTCAACAAACTTCTCTTTCTGACTAAAAAATCTCCAAGAAAACTCTTAGAAATCTTAAGAAATTTCTTGAAGTATGACAGGAAACTCTCCCTCTTTGACAACACATGCCAAAGACAACACATACCAGGTGAATAGCAATGTACCTTGAGTACTGATTCATATGCAATGATTCCTTGACTAAGCTGCATCAACTGACTGATCTTCAATATGCTCTGGTTGATGCATCACTAAAACTTCATCTACTGAGCCTCAGATAGGGGAATGACCCCTAACTTACCTCTTAGATACAAGAATGCATCCTTAGGTAGTGGCTTGGTGAATATCTCTGCAATTTGTTGTTTTGTATGAATATATTCCAATCTGATTTCCTTTTCCTGCACCAATTCTCTGACAAAGTGATATTTTATAGCAATGTGCTTGGTTTTAGAATCCATTACTGGATTCTTTGAAATATTTATTGCACTTATATTATCACAAAATATAACAACTAGTTCTTTGATCTCAACCTTCATGCCTTCCAATAACTGTTTAAACCAAACAATATTAGAGCAGTTTACTACTGCAGCAACATATTTTGCTTCTGCTGTGGATTGGGATGTGCAATTTTGCCTTTTTACTAGTCCAAGATACCAACCTCTTGCCAAGAAAGAATGATCCACCACTTGTACTCTTTCTATTATCAATGTTTCCTGCCCAATCAGCATCAGTAAACACTTTTAAGTCTAGATTGCCTCCAAATTTATACCACAAGCCATAATCTTCAGTTCCTTTCAAGTATCTCAAGATTCTTTTGATTGTCATCATATGATTTTCTCTGGGTTTTTCTAAGAATCTTGCTACAATACCAACTGCTAAGGCAATATCAGGCCTTGTATGAACTACATACTGTAATTTTCCAATCATTGATCTGTATAAGGTCTGATCTACTTCTTTTTAATCATCATCTTTTGTAAGCTTTAGTCCTATACACATGGGTGTACCAACTGGTTTTGCATCTTCCATACCAAACTTCTTAAGAATTTCCTTGATGTATTTAGACTAAGTAATGCAGATACTGTTCTTGCTCTGCTGAATTTGAAGACCAACAAAAAACTTTATCTAACCAAACATAGACATTTCAAATTCTTTGTTCATTTGCTCTGAAAATTCTTTGCACTGATCATCATTACCTATAAACACTGTATCATCCACAAATATTTCTGCCAAAATAATTCTATTATCTGGTCCTTCTTTGATGTATAAACTATTGTTATCATTAGCTCTTTTGAAACCAATCTAAATAAGATAGTTATGTAATCTTTCATACCATGCTCTAGGGGCTTGTTTCAGACCATACAATTCTTTGTGTAACTTGCAAACCATATCCTCTTTGTCTGGATCAACAAAACCTTCAGGTTGCTCAATGTAGACTTCTTCATCAAGAATACCATTGAGAAATGCAGATTTTACATCCATCTGATATACCTTAAATCCTTTATGTGCTGCATATGCAAGTAGAGTTCTTACACCTTCTAATATTGCAATAGGAGAAAAAGTCTCTCCATAATCTATACCTTCTTCTCGAGAATACCCTTTACACACTAATCTAGCTTTGTTTCTAGATACTTGACCATCTTCATTCAGCTTGTTTCTGAATACCCATTTCATTCCAATTACATTTTTGTCTTTAGGCCTAGGTACAAGAGTCCATGTCTTGTTTTTCTCTATTTGTTCTATTTCTTCATTCATAGCCTCAATCCAACTTTCATTTTCCAATGCATTTTTAACATTTCTAGGTTCAAAATCAGCAAGTAAACATGTACCTTTCAGTTTACTTCTTGTCATAGTACCATATGATTTGTTTCCAATAATCTGATCTGGTGTATGATGCTTCCTGACATACTTGGCCAATACAGGTTCCTTGCCTCTTGAATGAGTTATATTGTCATTTTCTCAAATTTCATCTTTAGGTTCAGTTTGCTTGGGCTCGGTAGATATTTGCTCGGTAGCTTCAGGCTGAGACTCAGTTTCTTGTGACTCAGTTTGAACTTCTTCTTGTGACTCGGTTACTGTGCTGGACTCGATAGATACAGTTTCCTTATTGACAGATGTGTCTAGCAATGTATCAGGTTCAATGTAAACAAATCTTTTGTAATCCTCTAGTTCTTTTTTGCTTTCTTCTTCAGTCTTTTCTGCAAACTCATCAACTTTCACATGTGCACTTTCTATGATTTTGTGAGTAGACAAATTCAGACATCTATATGCTTTACTTTTGCAAGAATATCCCAAAAATATTCCTTCATCACATTTTACATCAAATTTTCCATTTCTAGATTCTTTTAAGATGTAACATTTACTACCAAATACTTTCAGGTAACTTACATTGGGTTTATAGCCATACCATAACTCATAAGGAGTTTTGAATGTGTCTTTCCTCAACTATACTCAGTTCAAGGTATGAACTACAGTGCTAATAGCTTCCTTCAAGTATTTCATAGCAGTGTTCTTTTCAATCATTAGAGTCCTTGCACAATCCATGATAGATCTGTTCCTTCTTTCAGCTATTCCATTTTGCTCAGGATTTCTTGGGGCTGATACCTATCTTTTGATTCCTCTTTCAATACAGAAATTATTGAATTCATGGGAGATGAATTCACCACCTCTGTCTGATCTTAAGCACTTCATTCTTTTTCCTGTTTCCTTTTCTACTGTTGCCAAATACCATTTGAATTTCTCAAATGCTTCTGATTTTTCTCTTAAATACATAATAGTCATCATTCTAGAGTAATCATCAACAAAGAGAATAAAGAATTTTTCTCTAGTATAGCTTTCAATTCCAATAGGTCCACATAAGTCAGTATGCACAATATCCAAAATATCTTTAGACTGATAGTTTTTACTTTTAAAACTAGTCTTTCCCATTTTACCAATCTGACAATTCTTGCATAGACCAAAATCAGGTTTCTTCAAAGTAGGAATACCTCTTACTTTCTTGAATTTTCTTATTTTCACCATATTATCAAAATTTACATGACATAACCTTTTGTGCCATAACCAACTTTCTTCAATTTGAGCAATAAAACATGAGCATTCACCAAGATCAAGATAAAATAGGTTACCTTTGGTTTGTTTGCCTGAACCAATCAGTTTTCCTTTGTCATCCAACACTCTTGCTTTGCCATTCATGAATTCAACCTTGAATCCAATGTTTATTAGTTGTGCTACACTTAGAAGATTATGCTTTAGTCCTTCAACCCAATATGCATTATCACATATAATTTCTTTGGTTAATGAAATTCGTCCTCTTCCTTTTATACAACAAGGTTCATTGTTTCCAAACCTTACATTACCACCATCATAGTCTTCAAGGTGTTCAAACTTTGTTCTATCACCAGTCATATGATGTGAGCATCCACTATCTATAATCCATGTATCATCTTTGCTTATATGAGAGATAAGTGCCATCTCATCTTCATCATCATCAGATTCATCTTTTACAATAATGAAGACAATTTTTTCTTCACTATCATCAGAATCCTTAGCCAAAAAACATGTTTTCTTACCTTTATCCTTGAATGACTTGAAATTCTTCTTACCATTGTACTTGTGACCTATTTTCTCATCCTTGCTTTTCTTGTTTGGGCACCTAGCTGCAATATGACCAATTTCTTCACATGAAAAATAGATTAAAGGAGTTTTACCTTTGTATTTACCTCTGCCTCTAGTATATTTCTTTGCAAGTAATGCTTCAATAACTTCAAGATCACTATCTGAACTTTCCTCTAATTCTTCTTCACTTTCTGACTGGATTTTCTTACCCTTCTTAAGTGAAAGTTTGGCCTCAAATGCTGATTCAATATTTTTAGAAGTTGGAACATAGTTGTCATAGTTATCTAATTCAAAAGCTATCAACCTTCCAACTAAGGCATCCAAAGTTATATTGTGATTTTGTTCACATCTTCTTTCTTGAATAGCACATACTCTTGTGGCATAGATAGGAAGCAATGTTCTAAGAACCTTACTTATAACAGTTTCATCATCAATTTTTCCTCCAGAAGCTCTAATTGCACTAACAATCACCTTGATCCTTTCAACATATTTTGCAATGTTTTCATCTTCTTTCATCTTCATCTGATCAAACTGTCCTCTTAGGCTTTCTGTTTTGGCTCTCTTCACATTGTCATCACCACCATAAATTTTTTTCAGTTTGTTCCACATTTCATAAGCAGTTGTGCAGTCTTTGATCTCATCAAATTCTTCATAGCTAAGAGCTGATGCAATGTCTATCATCATGGTGTTATGGTTCTTTTTCTCTGTAATGTCTTCAACAGTTAATGTGCTAGTAGGAACTGTATATTCTTGATCAATATATTTGCATCCTGATCACCAATAGAAGCCAGATGAAGTATCATGAGACCTTGCTAAGCTGAAAGGTTATCTCTGTTAAGCCTTGGAATTTCTCTCTTGTAAGACATCCTGATCTTTAGCTTAGGTCCTTGAAACCCTTCCTGCAAGCACCAAAAGCTCTGATACCAATTGTTGGAAATATAGATGGAGTAACTGAGAGGGGGGTGAATCAGTTAACCACAAAAATATTACCACAGATCCCTTAGATGTTTTATTAAATCATTTACTACTGTTATACTGAAAACTCAGTTATTGCAGTGAGTATTAATTATAATTGTTCTTAAGAATTCATCAGTGATTAACATACATGAATAAATAAAGTATCATGAACACAAGAGACACCAAATTTAACATGGAAACCCAATATGGGAAAAACCACCAATGTAACTAGTTACTATTTTTCACTCTTCTGAAGTGAGCCTTGTTAGGAGCCAACCCGGTTAAAGGTTACAAAACACACTGTTAGGTGTGACCTTGTTAGAGGATTTAATCACCCTATTAGGAGTGGCCTTGTAAGAGGTCTTGAAACAATTCAATAGAACTGTCACCTTGTTAGAGGATTTACAAAATGGCTGTTAAACCAACTCAGTTAGGAGATTTTGAAATCACTGCTACAATGGTAAGAAAGTAACAATGAAGTGTCCTGAATAATGATGAAACTGAATTGCTGATTACAGATCTTTGTTTTTCTTCACTAGATCCTTCTTGATCAAATATATCTCTTCTACTCTTCAAGGATATCTAATCATCCTTCAAAATTTTCTCACACTTTTCTTCTTTTCACTTGCACACACTTTTTAATTCACAACTTGACCTTCTATATATACCATTCGGATTGTCCATTCAGATTGTCAATTCGGCACTAATAACATTACTAATCATTACAACAGTCGACTGGAATAAAAAAACTTTATTTCTCAAAATAATAAATTCCTTCACTGGGCTGACCTTGCTCGGTAAACACTAATCCGAAGAGATTTCCTTCGGTGACCAAGAGAACTCGGTAAGCATTGTGAATTCTGTAACATCCTTTGGAGACTGAGTGAACTCGGTAAACACTAACTTTCCTTTGATAACCATGGAAGCTCTGTTAACATTATTTTCTTCCATATTTTTCTTTGACACCCGAAATATCTCGGTAGATACTAAAAACTACCTGCAAACCGACTGAGCTCGATAAATACTGGGAACTGCTTTGCTGACCGACTGAGCTCGGTAAATGATATGACATTTGTATGACATCAAAGACAACACATAATTAATCCAACAATCTACTTCAGACAATTGTATCCAGCTATATATATATATATATATATATATATATATATATATATATATATATATATATATATATATATATATATATATATGATACTAGTTAGCATTATATTTAGTGCATATAATTTCTATAAAATATTTACTAAATTTAAATAAAAGTATGTACCTCACCTTCATGGGATATTGCCAACTACCTATAGAAATACTTGTTATAGTATTGTAAGATTTTTTATTTTCCTAAGATAATCATACTTTCTATATTGGCACAAGAAATATTTATTATACAATAATTACTGAATAGGAGTACTAGAAAAATTCCTTTTGATATTGTTAATGGCACACAATCGAGAGGTATATTAGATTTAAAGAACGTTGCTAGTGAAGAAAAGAGATGTGTTGAAGGAGAAGAATTTTTTGAGTTCAGGAAGACATTGCATGAGGAAGTAACAAATCAGTTAGAAGATAGTAATAAAAAATACTAGGACAAAGAAGATAGATCAAGAAGACATAAGAATTTTGTAGTTGGGGATGAAGTAATGGTTCATTTGAAGAAACGTAGATTTCCTGTTGGAATGTATGGAAAATTGAAAATGAAGAAATTTAGTCCCTGCAAGATATTGAGAAATTTTGATAATGGCAATTCTTATGAAATTGAGTTATCTGATGATATAGATATCTCACTTATATTCAATATTGCAAAATTGTATGAGTATCAAGAACTTGATGAAGAAATGATAGTACTGAAGGATTGTCCTAAGAAGTAGATAGAAGAAGTTGAGAAGATGTTGGAACAAAGGGTTGGAGGAAACTCAAGAGGAAAAGAGTACATGGAATATTTGATAAAGTGGAAAAGAAGACCAAATGAAGATAGTTCATGGATTACACAATCTAAGTTGGATTCAGCTCGGGTTGTACATGCTGCATAATTCAGAAATCATCTCAAAAAAACCCCAAGTGTCTGATGCATGAGCATCTTGGGTTCTTGGAAATCATGTATCACCAAAAATAAGTTAGATTTGTTAGTTGTTCTCAGTAGCTTCTTTTGGGTCTTCGTGGTCTATTCTTGTTTCCATTGATGGGGCTAAGTTGTTTCTTGGTTCCTTATTTCACCAGGTTAATTTCCTCTTTCTCGCTAATCTTTCTCACCAACTAGTTTATTTTGGATTCATGTTGAGGTTGAATCGTGCATTGGATTTTGGTTGTGGAGTTAATGGTTACATCAATCATTGGGAAGCCTATGGACCTAGATCTGGTATTTTCCTTCTCGAATGTACAATCTGAAGGTTGAATTGTTTTGGTAGCCTCTTGTATAAATAAACGAGTATGTTGTAGTTTTAGAGAGGTTTTTTGGGAGATAGAAGAGAGGATCTGAAAATTGAATCCTTAATGTTTGGAGGACTGTTGTACTAGATTTCTAATTATATTTGGCCATAACTAGGAAGGCCTTACAACCCAATATGTATGAATTTTATATAGTGATTAATATAGTTGATTGATCTTTCCATTCTCTCTCTTTTTTGTTTTGTTTTTCTTTTGCGTGGTTGTTTTGTAGGGGGTTGGTAGTTTGGGTGTGCCTTTGGCCCTCCTCCCCATTTTCCCTTGCGTCACTTTAGATCAATAAAAAAGGAATAGAGTTTGTAGGTGCATATAAATCCAAGAGAGATAATAAATTTACAAGGTTAGTCAATCAGATAAGCCTAGGAGAGGGAAACTTATTATGAAAAATAATTTATCAAAGCCAACAAAATGAGAAGAAAGTATTCAAAGAGAAATCTTATTTACAATAGTATGCAAAGAAGATGGAAAATACTACAAGTTAATAATATATAGTAGGAGTAATGATAATTCATATGCAACTTAAATGGTAGATAATTTTGGGTTAGAAATGATAGGTCATCTTGAAACTCACAAGGTGTCATGGATAGATAAAGAGCACCAAGTCCTAGTTAATCAATAATGCCTAATGAGTTTCCATATAGGAATTTATGAAGATGAAGTGTCATGTTCTTTCATGCCTATGGATGCATGCCACTTACTCTTAGGGAGAACATGTTAGTTTAAAATAAAAGAAATCCATGATGGGGGAGATAACACTTACACTTGTGAGTAAAATAGAAGAAGACATACTCCTACACCATTGGTAACTAAAGAGTAAGAGGTGGAAATCTTTCCAAAGACATTATTTGTAATAAAAATTTTTTTGAAATAGATTAATGTTGAAAAATCATGTTTTGTAATATTTCCTATGGCAGTGCAAGTGGATGAAACAAACAAAAAAAGTAGCATACATTTAGAAGTAAAGAAGAAACTAGAAGAATAAAATAATATTTTATTCAAGGAATTTCCAAAAGGATTTCCACCCATAAGGAGCATTAGTAATCATATTAATTTAATTACAAGGCTGAGCTTACCCAACAAGGATACATATAGATTGACATTCTAAGAAAATGAAGAAGTTAACGAAAAAGTGCAAGAGCTATTAGAAAGAGGGATAATAATGAGGGGAAGACCAAGGACAGAAAAAAACAAAAAGCAAAATTTTTTATTATCTGATATAAAATATTATATTACATAGATATTAGAACCTTTAAAATCTAACTACATGTCTCATAGGATATAACACTGTACCCACTCTAGAAAATCCCCTTCACACAATACAAACTCCTCTCTAAAACTGCTTTCACTCATTCAGGTTGGGTCCCAAATAACCTATTTTTTAGTTTAAAGAAAGGAATAAAATTTGAAACTTGAAATTTGGCATTTGGGCACCAAAATATAGAATTTGAAATTCAAATCTAGTACAAAACTAGGAAAGTTCCCAAACAATAGTCCAACTTCTAAGAGGTATAACTTTTGATTAAAGACTCCAATTGACATGTAATTTGAAGTATTGTAAAGCTATATAAGAGAACTATGTCCCTGTGAACCAGCTCTATCCATGCCCTCATTTTTAAGGCCCTACATTATCATTTAGTGTATCAAACCTGACTTAGAAGATTTTTTAGCAGGTTTTCAGAAACTTGAAAGCTTAATAAGTTTCAAATGGTAAAATATTTTGACTTGATTCTTTTTCCAAAGTGCTTAAGTTTCCATTTTCAAGGTTCTCGTAAAATGTTTTCCCCATACACCTTTGAATTAAAACTTAATAAAAATATCAGGTTGACCTAAAAATGTAGAATTCCCCTAACACTACTGGATGTTATTGCATAACACAATTAGAGTTATCATTTTACCATGTGTATTTATTTCTTTTTTATCACAAAAGAAAATATGGTGAATGTGGGATGTGCATGGACTCAAGGGTCATCAACAAAACAACCTTTAGTTTTAGGTTTTATTTTCCTACAATAGATTATCCAGTGAACTTATTCACAAAGGCTTAATATTTTACTAAATTTTATTTAAATATTTCAGGACAAAAAATTAGGATAAGATAAGGTGATGATTAGAAGACAAATTTTAAGATAGAAGAGTAGCTATGGGAATGTCTATCATTGCGCTTTAGTTTAATGTAATTGCACCCAGAATGCTTATGCAATTATAAAACAAAATGTCGTATACATTTATAGGAAAATTTATGATTGCTTATCCTGAAGATATTTTTATTTTTATTTGTAAAAAATAAAAACATTTAGTGTATATTAGAGGTCCTATAGAGACTTGGTGTAGGGGCACCTAGCCTTGCTTGTCAAATGTGGTCAAATAATAGATTTGGAGGTTTTGAGCAATTTTTTATGTGTAATAAGGTCTAATAGACCATACTGAACTTTTGTGGGTCTATTTTGGGTCTTAAAAATGTCATCTTGAGCTCATATGTCAAATTTTGTAAAAATTGCAAATTCTTATCAATTTTGTCAGGTGCATGCCAAAAGTTGGCAGATTGATCCCAATGGCATTTTATTATTGTATTAAGATCGGGTAGATGTCTTTAAATCATAATTATAATTATCTGAATTCATAAGGGTATTATTTAGGGATATTGCAAGTTTTGGGAAAACTTTTCATTGATTGACCAAAAAAGTTATATTGCATAATGAAAAATTATACCAAATTGTAAAAAAGTGGGATATGTAAGAGCCAAAGGTTGCAACGAGGTAGTTAGATAGTTAGAAAGATTGTAACATGGTTATGAGTCATTGTATGGTATAATAAAATAAATATGGTCATTTTTTAAGTGTCTTGATGAAAAGATTCAATGAAAATACTGATTGTTACATTTTTTTGTATTATGTGATTGCTGTAGAAAATTATCTGATCTTGTTTGATTGCATTTTGACACATGAACTCATTTTTGTTGATGGAAAAATAAATAATATTTCATTTGGTATTTTTTTTAATGGTTTCCAATCAGTTTCAAGAGAGTTAGACCAAGTTATGTCAAAATAGGTTCAAGATTGGCTTGGGTAAACAACGAGCACATAAAATGGCATAACTTTTATTTCATATGGTGGAAGAGGGAAAAATTATATGAAATGGTTTTATTTAAGGTATAATTTTTTATTCCAAAGTATTAGTCTTGGATCTTATAGGTGGTATATGTGTCTATGATTTTCTACCATTTTCACTTTTTGTTTCAAAATGGTAAAATGACGAAAAATATTGATTTTGGGTTATTGATTGATGCATTCACATATGAAATGTTATGGTGATTATTTAAAAAAGAATTTTTAGATGATTTGAAATGTTTTTAGAGTAGTTTCAAGAGGAGATAAGGCCCTAAATATAGTTTTTCAATAAACCCTCCAAGAAAGAGGTCAAAATGAGGGTTTTCTAATTTTTTTGTATTAATGAGTGTTTCAGACATTGAAAATAGGTTGTTTTGGTCATTTAAGACATGTGAAGAATATGTGAGCATATTTTAGAATTTGGGAAAAGGTTTTGGTTCTAGTCCCATTATAAAAGTTGCCTAATTGGCCTTTTAGGACAACAGACTAGTCCTTATTGTTAGGATTAAGTAATACTGAGAGGGAGGGGGGGTGAATCAACATTAAAGCACTTCAATTTAAACATAAACCAATTGAAAAAAAACCATATAAATACTGAAATGAAAAGAACATAAACACATAGCACATAACTCATAACACCATTATTTGTTTTTGAGGAAACCCCGCACAAGGGAAAAATCAAGTGGGGATGGTACCCATAACTATGCACTAATAATAGAATCCTTATTAGGAGATCTAGACCTGTTAGGAGCTAAGTATTACATAGTGTTATAAATAGGGAATACTGAGAGGGTGGGGTAAATCAGTATTCTACAAACTTTTACTTTTTCCCAATTATGGATATAACAAATTAACTTGAAGCTTGCAAAATAAATTAAACAAAATAACAAGCATAGCAATGAAGAAAATAAACTCATAACACCATGATTTTTTCTCAAGGAAACCCTGACAGGGGGAAAACCCCAGTGGGGATGATACCCACAACTTATCCACTAATCAAAAGTATCTGGTTAAGGACGTTGACCCTATCAGGAGTCTATTACGTGCATATAGTGTCTCTGTCTTGATTAAAGGACTCTAGGCCTTGTTAGAAGCCTCAACCCTGCTAGGAGTTGGTATTACAAAATAGGATGTTTACAAGATGATCTCACTGCCCAAACATGTAAAATGCAATGATATATGAATACAAAGGTAAAGTATATAACCTTTCACTACTCTCGAATAGCTTTCCTATTTTGATTTAGCTTTCTAGGCTCTTCACTTTCATATACAGAGTTTGCTTGGTTTTCTTTTGCAATATACAACTTCACATTATAGTATTAAAATATCTTATTACATTTATGCTGCCTAAGGGTTAAAATCTAGGATGTCATCCATTATATGGTTAAGTCATTATTTTGAGAAACAAAATAATCCCTTAACTATCATTCTTATTATGTCTTCTTTCTCTATTTAGGTCAGCTTCAACTCTGTCTCTGTTATTCTGTAATATCTCCTTTCGTACATGTCGTACAGACTTTCCCTTTCACATGTGCCTTTAGTATACATAGAATTATCCATGTTCAAGTACACATGCAGTGGACCTTCTTCTATGGACATCGCTAGCCAAATCTATCTCTGATTAGACTGGAAAATATTGTTGTACTTAGATAATTTTTACTTGCACTCTTACAAAATTGCTTGCTACTATAGTGCGATCATAAGAGTGATTACATGTTGTCATAATGACAACAACTTGATATCCTACTCAACCAAATTTCCAACAATCTCCCCCTTTGTCATTGGTTGCAACATATAAGAAAATTGGCTAAGTCTCACAAAATTTCAAAATTGTCACTATATATAAAAAAAATCTCCAACATACTTATATCTCTGAATATCTATACTCCCCCTAGGAGTATGCATCATACTATACTATCTATACAATTTTTTGCTACTACTCCCCCTTTGACAACAATGACAAAAAAAGTGTGTCAAAAACTTGTTTACCTTAGGATCTCAAAATTGCAAAGCCAGTAGGCTTGCAACATAGTCTACAAAATTTATCTTCATGCTTACCAACTCCTTATCCCATGATTTCTTTATAGCATCTGAAACACTTAGAGATGTACATATAACATAAGTGATGTACTGGCATTCTAGGGTACCCGGTGAATCTACATGGAGGTGTATTGTTTCGGTTATGTGTTACTCAGTTGCCACTTTGACCGATGGTCTCAGTTATTGAAGGAAGCTCGATCGCTAAAGGGAACTCGGTGAAAATTCTTGCGCTCGACACAACTTGTACTCAATGATTCTTATGGTGCTCAGTCGACATGCTTTCTCAGTGTGGCCTAGTTGGCTTGGTTATTTCTATGGTGCTTGGTAGTTATGGTTTACCGACAGGTGTTCTTGGTGGTTTGGTTGGCTGACTTGGTGCATTTATTGTTGGTAGCTTTTGTTGCATTCTCCTATGTAGATCTAGAGGCCGACATAGAGAATTAAATGTTTGTAAGGCTATTTGAGAGCTGAATGTTGTTGCATTTAATATTTGTTTGTAATAGGATTTGACTTGGCTTAGGAGTTAATTATGTTATCCAAATGACTTGTGGTTGAAGATTAGTATTTAAGGAGTGTTTGGGTAGTTGTTTAGGTAGATTAGGGGGGATATCAGATAGGAGATAAGATCTGGTTAGACTTGGATTCTGCGAGATCTTGAAGATCGGATTGATTTTTGATAATTTATAATAACAGAGCTATTGGTTGTTTTCTTGGAGATAAAAAGATTACTTGGAGGCTTGCGAGATCAAGTTCAGATCTTCCTTAGGGTTTCAATCAGTTGCTGATTTATTTCAGAGATGGAATAGCTAGAGTTGGCTTGGATCTTTGTTGATATGCAGAACTGTTCCTTGACTGTAATTGGCCCTAACTCGGAAGTCCTTACAATTGGGCATGTTAATGAAAATTTAGTTGAAACAATTATTATGTTGTGTTATTCCACATTGTGGTGTTTGGCTTCTTATGGGGACTATCCTTAATTGAATTCTCTATCCCCTATCCCTCATTAGGTGGTATCAGAGCTTGAAGATCTTGAGTGTGTAAACTAGTTGAGGCTGTTTGCACCAGGACCTTGTTGGTGACTTATTGCTTTGGGTTTTCAAAAATCTTGAAGGATGCCTTTGAGAAGATTGGACCCTAGAGAAATTGCAGATCTTTGTGATGCTTTGGAATTGAAGATTACAAAGAAGGTGAAATCAGATTTTAGATCTGAGATGGAATTGATGAAGAATGAAATGATCGTGGAGATCATGAGGGCTATGACTAGTGTACCTCAAAATGTTTGTACTAAGGATGGTTATGAGGAAGCTTCTCAAGACTTTGAAGCTACTGGATCTAGTGGAGATGACCGGAGAGACAAATCTGGTGAAGATAGAACTAGTTGGTTACATAGATCTAGAGCTCAGCTAAGTAATAGTTACCAAATGGAAGTTTCTACTTTCTCTGGTACTTTGAAACCCAAGAATCTGATTGATTAGACTGGTGAATTAGAAAACTTCTTTGAGCTAGAAGAAATTGAAGATCCTCTTCGAGTGAGATTGGCACAGACTAAGTTGTAAGGACATGCTACCCTTTGGTGGAAAGAATTACAAAGAGATAGAGAAGATGAAGGTGAAATGAAGATCAATCGGTGGAGGTTAATGGTGACTAAATTGAAGGCTAAGTTGATACCTATCGACCATGAGCTTGACTGGTTTAAGAAGTTTCATAATTTGAAGCAAAAAGATTTGACTATTGAAGATTATACCAAGGAGTTATACAAACTTACTATTCGGTCTGGACATAGAGGACTTGGTAAGGAAAAGGTAGATCGGTATATTAATGGTTTGATATTTATTATTCAAGATGATTTGGGTATGCTGAAGATTGATTTTTTTGAAGATACTTATTAGTATGCTCTGAAGGCAAGAGAAAAGTTGAAAAGGAGACAACATAGTAATCCCCGAGGGAAGGAAAAGATTGATCACTTGGCAAAGGATAAACCAACTGTAGAAGATGAACAAAAACCTATAGAATTGAAGAAGAAGACAGGTAGAGTTATGTTTAAGGGTACTTGCTATAATTGTGGAGAAGAGGGAAACCATTATTTTGAGTGTACACAGAAGAAGCTTGGTGATTGATGAACAACTGTGGTAAATGAGAACATTTAGAATTAACCTAAATCTGAGAACTTGTTGGTTTGAAGAACATTGCTCAGTACAAAGGAGGAACCTTTTTAGAGGAGTAACTTGTTTAGGACTCGGTGCAAGTCTGGAGGTAAAATTTGTGATGTTATTATTAATAGTGGTAGTACTGATAACCTTGTTGCTGAGGAAATGGTTCAAAAAATTGGTTTAAATAGACTAAAGCATCCTCATCCTTATAGGATTCACTAGTTACAAAATGATCATGCTCTGGAAGTAAGAGAATAGTGTTTTGTTGATGTTCAAATTGGCCAGTATAAGAATATTGTGTTATGTGATATTATGGAGATGAATAGTTGTGATATATTACTCGATAGACCTTGGCAATATGATTACAGAGATATGTATGATTATGTGAAGAATGTGTTTAATATTGAGAAGGATGACACAGAGTTTTCCCTGATGCCTTTTCTGGATACAACACTCGGTAGGAGGAGTCTAAGTATTGGTAGCCGAGTTGAGTTGGCAGGTCTTGAAGGTATGGATGATTAGTATGGAGAACAGACCTATGTGTTATCAAGGAAAGACTTGAAGAGATAGAGGAAATAGAAGTGGAAGAGTATGCATGAAGAGAATTTGGAGGATGTGTATGTGAAGAACCAGTTCAAGGTTTATGTGTTGAATCCTAGAAGATGTTCTTCCAGCATATGAGAACATCTTTTCAACTTTGGGGTGTCTGATGCAGGGGCATCTTAGGGTACCTGGTGAATCTACATGGAGGTGTATTGTTTTGGTTCTGTGTTACTCGGTTGCATCTTTGACCATTGGTCTCAGTTATTGAAGGAATCTTAGTTGTGAAAGGGAACTCAGTGAAACTTCTTACACTCGGAACAACTTGTACTCCATGATACTTATGGTGCTTGGTCAATGTGCTTTCTTGGTGTGGCATAGCTAGCTCAGTTGTCTCTATGGTGCTCTGTAGTTCTAGTTTACTGAGTGGTGTTCTTGGTTGTTTGGTTGGCCGACTTGGTGCATTTATTGCATTCTCCTATGTAGATCTAGAGGCTAACATGGAGAGTTAAATTTTTGTAAGGCTATTTGAGAGATGACTGTTGTTACATTTAATATTTTTTTGTAATAGGAGACAACTTGGCTTAGGAGTTAATTATGTCATCTAGCTGACTTGTAGTTGAAGATTAGTATTTAAGGAGTGTTTAGGTAGTTGTTCAGGAAGATTAGGGGGGATATCAAATAGGAGATAAGATCTAGTTAGAATTGGATCCTAGGAGATCCTGAAGATCAAATTGATTTCTAATAATTTGTAATAGCAGAGCTAGTGGTTATTTTCTTTGAGACAAGGAGATTTCTTGGGGGCTTGCGAGCTCAAGTTCAAATCTACCTTAGGGTTTCCATCAGTTGCTAATTTGTTTTAGAGTTGGACTAGCTAGAGCTGGTTTGGATCTTTGTTGATCTGCATAACTGTTCCTTGATTGTAATTGGCCCTAGCCTAGAAGGCCTTATATCTGGGCATGTTAATGAAAATTCAGTTGAAACAATTGTTGTGTTTTGTTATTCTGCATTGTGGTGTTTGGCTGCTTGTGGGGAGTGTCCTAATTGGATCCTCCATTCCTTGTCCCATGTCAATAAGATGTAATTTGACATGCATGAAGGTTTTCATAGTGAAATTTTCCATAAGATGTCTTATAAGAAAGACATTCCTCCAACTGATTCTCAATAATACTTAATTTCATTGATACATGCTCTCTTAATAAAGTGAATCTCATCAATTTATTTTCCTTTTTATCATTCAGAATTCTTATACCATAATAGAGTTTGCTTATGTTTTTCTCAATGTTTGAGATCTTCACATTTGGGCTAGACAAAAGGTTTATTGTTGTTTTTATCTCTACCTCTTTCGTATTAATCTTCTCTATTATCTCTAATATATGATTTTCTAATTTGGTACACTGAGTGTACAAAACTTTTTCTCTATCCAAACTCATTCTTAGTTCCTTAATGAAAATATCCAGATTGTCTATATCATTTCTGATATTCTGACATATATCTTGGAATATCTTAGCTTCATAAGCTACTTGTGCTTTAACTCTAGCCATGTCTGATAAGTTTTTGAATTCAGTATCAAATAATTTCACAACTTTTTCTTTACTCTATGGGTCTACCTCATTTATTTGATTAGTTATTATGCTCTACAGTTTCTCTATCACTTCAAGAAATGATGCTTCTAATATTTTTACCTTTTTATTCTTTCCAATAATCTTATTCAAATATGAGATCAGCTCTATTTGATCACCATCATCAACTTCATGTCCAAGACTAGCAAAAGTAGATGCAATGTGTGGTTTCTTTGTTGCTTCCTTGGGATTAGAACTGATTATTTCCTGTTCCTATGGGACTTCCTGTTCTGCTACTTCTGCATTAACCTGTGATTCTTCTTGTATCATTTTTTCTTCTTCTTCCTTTCTTGTTTCCTTTCCTTCTTCCTCATTTACTATCATATCCTGCTGCTCAATAGCCGAATTGTCAACAATGTTCTCAAGATTACTGAATGGGTTTTCTTCACTATCTAAGTTAATGTTTGTTCCTTCTACATTCATAGTTTCATATTCAATGTTAATAGATGGTGGTGGTGATGGTGAAGGACTTTTATGGTGTTTAGCTTCCAATACTTGATCAGATACACTTGTGTGCTTACTAGGGCCAAAGGTCATAACCTTTACAACTACCTCTTATGTTTCTTTGTCAATTTCCACTTAAATACCTCCCATTATTAATATAGTTCTTATTTTCATTCTTAGATGAGTGTTAAGATTTTTCATAATTTCCTTAAAGTGATCTTCATCTTTTATTTCACATAGCTTCCTCACATATTTTTTTCTTATACTTTTGTCTTCTTCAACTGCTCTTTTCTTCCTATTTACTCACTTCTCAAAAAGTTCATCAAGAATCTTTCCTTGAATGCTATCAAAAAAATTTTCTACTAGTATCATGTTCCTGACAAGTGCATTTTCTAAGTTCAGTTTCTAAGAAAAATTGTACAACTCATAAAATTTGTTCATTTTTTGTGAAATCACATTCATGGATAATTAAGGCATTCACTTTTTCTATCTTAGGCTTCCATTTCTTTCTACTGCTTCCTACTTCTTCATCATATTTTACTTTTGATACTTTTCTTTGTACTAAGGTATATATAGTATTTTGTCTCTTTTGTGGCCTCCTTTCCATTTCCTTTACTCTTTTTGTTGGTGGAGTGGTGGAGGATCTAGTGGATTTCCTCACTTCCTGCACTTCCAAAACTCCAATTTCTTCTACAAAATCCTAAATTTCTTTAGTGTGAGCTACAACTGATGTTAGGGGTGGAACAGATAGAACTTCTTTCTATCCTATGTCTCTAATTATTGTTGTCATCTACTTCACAACTATAAACTCATGTTCTATCATGCTCATATCTTTAAGAATTTTCTTTATTGTGTTGTCAGCTCTCTTTTTAGCTAATTTATCTTCCTATGATGACTTTTTGGAGTTAAAATTCTCCTCATATGTTCCAAATCTAGGACTATTTGCATCCAGCTTACACTTAAGTAATCTTCTTATATACTCTTCAATTTCAGCTTCAAAAATTTCATATCCAAGTGGATCTAGAAATTCCACTCTAGGTTCAACTACTTCAACAAAAGTGAAATCAATGTCAACAATAAAACATATCTCATTTCTGTATTTTTCTACAATAACTAGTGGAATCCTTGATCTTTTTCTCACTTGGTTTTGAAAAGTCTTGATTACCAAGTGTATCATCTTAAAATAGAAGCACTTCCATGTTAAGAATGTTTAGCTCTCCGTGTAAGTGTTCTTTTGTCATGTCAAGTGCCTTGAATAGGTCTTTGCATGGATCTAGATTTTTCTCCTATTTTGTTTCTCTCTCCACCCATTTCAAGCCTTTCTCTGGCACCTAGTCCTGAGAATTGGAGAGCTATGACCTCAGGGTCAAGGTCAACCTCCTGGGTCAAGGTGTACCTCGACCCTGACCTAGGGAAGATTTGACCTTGACCTTGACCTATGGTAGAGTTGACCTCGACCCTGACCATGGGTCCAATTTTCAAGTTCTAGAGGTTTCAGGATATCAGGCTTCGAAAAGTTTTATTTTCCCGCTTCTGGGTCGGTTGTTTTGGATTTCAGAATGGTAAACTATTAAATTACATTTAATATAAAGGTCCATTTCTAGGGGTTAAGGCCTAATTGGAATTTAATTCCCCTATGTTGGCCTCTCTAGAAGTTTGTTCCCTAGATCACTATAAAAGGAAGCCTTCCTCCTCTCATTTTCACCAAGAAACTTCATAGCAATCCACTTTTCATGAGCAAGTGTCCACTCACCATTGAATTTAAGCATAAGAGAAATCAAGAAATCAAGAAGCAAGAATGAAGAAGAATAAAGCAAGTAAGTATTCATCCACCTTCAAGAATTCAAGATCCAATTCATCAAGGAGATCCATTAGTAGCCATTGAAGGATTCAAGCTCTATGGAGCCCTCTTGTAGAAGATTTTTCCATCCATGTCCATCCAAGCCTCTTCCTAAGCCAAGATCCATTCAAGATTGGTGTTGAAGATCTAATGCCATTGATTTGAGACATCCTACATAGAATTCTACATTCATTTGGAGCATCCCTACTTTTGGATTCAAGGATTCAAATCCTCCACAAGGATTTCAACATAAGCAAGGTGAATAATACCATTTACTTTGTTTATATATTACAATTTTCATTACATTTCAAGGTTGATTTCAAACTGGGGTTTGATCAAGTCAAACCCCCTATCCAAACAACAAAAACCATTTTTCTTGCAGGTACAGGTATAGGACAGTGAATTGTAGTTCAAATCTGGATACCCTTTTTGGTGAACTTCTAAGATCCATGTATAGAATTTCCATTGGAGCCTTTTTTGGTCAAGGTCGACCTTCAGTGGGGAGTAAGATTGTGCCCCCAATTCTAAGGTCAACTTTGACCTCACTCTAAGAGACAAATTTTTTTTGGGTTTTCTTTGTCTCAGCATTTCCAGTCTGGAGTAGGTTGCAAAATTCCTCAAAACTGTGCATAGACATAAAAAATCAGCATTTTATAGATTTTTCCTATTTTGAGGTTATTATTTTTCTTCTATTCATCTAAGTTTTCAAGCACATACTTTTCATAGAAAATTATAATATTTTCTCCTTTCTTCATATTCTCCATAGTTTGATTCATTTGTGTATTGATCACTTCTTTGTGATTAATCAATTTGGATCTCTCCTTTTAGGAATTTGGATTAGGGATAGATCCTATATTCTTCAATCTACATTTTCCAACTATCCTCACATAGACATAACAATATTTTATAAAAGGATAAAGATAGATCCAACACATATTTTTATTAGTTATACCAATGTTGCGCTCTCATTTACTTTGTCTACAGGGTGTCTTATGTTTACCTTATTGATTCTTTCCATTGTACTCCTGTTATCATTCCAATCTTCTCCAATAGTATATGGAAATCTTCTCAACAAATGGAAAAACATATATGTGATCAAAGATGAGAATCTAAATCTTCTCAAGGTTGTCAAACAACTGAATTCTTAGAATTTCACACATATCAACTTGACATTTTTCAACAAACATCAAATAAGCTGCATGTACCATACCAATTTCCATATCATCTTCTATATAATTTTGATGCAAGGCAAGATCAAAAGGGGCCAAACATATGGCACATCCTAATGATCCAACTTGCTCAACAACACGTAGAAGAAACAACACACAATAGTGAGAGAGAGAATGCAAGATCTTTCATTAATTTTCATCAAATAGAACCATACATGTCGGGCTGTAAGGCCTTCCCGGTTAGGGACATATATTACAATGAATTATAGAAGTCCTCAAACATGTGAGGATTTTTCAACAATCTCCAATCTATTATCTTCTTACTTATATCTAATTGCCTCCTAAACTACAACCAAGCAACTAAATTTATACAAGAGTCTAGCGAACTAAGTCAGCCTTCAGATCCATAATCAATGAAAGAAATGGTCAGATCTGGGACCACATGCTTCACCATGATGGATACCAACATTAAATATATGACCCATAATAAATGCACAAGTTGGCCCCACAGAAACTCAGAAGAAACTAGTCGGTAAGCAAGGATGACCAAGCAACAGACAAGCATCGTTGAGTGCTAGTGAAACAACTGACCACCTAGGAGATAATCGACCACACTTGGTAACCAAAGGAAACTAACCAACTACCTACCAACTCAGTCAAAGAAGGAACCAAGAAACACAAAAAAACTCCAAAATGGTTTTGGTGACACGGGATTACCAAGGACCTAAGATGCACTTCCATTAGACACCTAGGAATTCTTTGCTCCAAAATCTGTTCAACTTCCTCTTTCTGCTTCTTAGGATATTCTATTGGTACTACCATGTCTTCATCAGGTTCATGATATTGATACAAATCAGCAATGTTGAAAATAGGTGATATGTCCATGTCATCAGGTAACTCAATTTCATATGCATTTCCACTGTCAAATTTCTTCAAAATCTTGCAAGGTTCAAACTTCTTCATCTTCAACTTCCCATATGTTCCAACAGGAAATAGACCTTTCTTCAAATGAACTATCACTTCATCACCAACATCAAAATTCTTATGTCTCCTTGATCTATTAGCTCTATCTTTGTATTTCTAATTACTCTCTTCCAGCTTCAACTTCACATCTTCATGCAATGTCTTCATGTACTCAACAAATTTTACTCCTTTAACACTTCTCTTACTTTCATTTGAAATATCCCTTAAATCAAATATACCTCTTGGTTGTGTGCCATTCACAATCTCAAATGGTGTCTTTCTAGTACTCCTATTCACTAAATTATTGTATGCAAACTCTTCTTGTGCCAATACAGAATCCCAATTACTAGGTGTGTCCCCAACTAAAAATCTCAAAAGATTTCCCAAAATTTTGTTCACAACTTTAGTCTGTCCATCGGTTTGTGGGTGAAATGTAGAACTATATTTCAACTCAGTGCCAAATTTCTTCCAAAGGGTCTTCCAAAAGTATCCAACAAACTTACTATCTCGATTAGAGTTTATACTCCTTGGTAATCCATGCAATCTGACAATTTCCTTAAAGAAAAGATTTGCTACATGTACTGCATCTGATGTCTTTCTACAAGGTATAAAATGTGCCATCTTATAAATTCTATCCACAACAACAAATATAGAATCACTACCTCCTACTATCTTCAGTAAGCCAAGAACAAAATCCATACTGATGTCAATCCAAGGTTTCTCAGGTACAATAATCGGTACATACAATCCAGTATTCTGACTTACTCCTTTTGTAACTTGACAAATTCCACAACTTTTCATAAATTTCTAAACATCTTTATATAGTTGTGGCCAATAGTACTTCTCCTTAAGAAAATTCAAAGTTTTATCAATACCAAAATATCCAGCCAAGCCACTACTATGTTTCTCCTTCATCAAACTAGTTCTCATTTTTCCTCTCCATATACACAACTAAATACCTTTGAAAAACATACCTTCTTGAATGAAATACTCTTCCCATTTTGTACTCATTTGATCTTGAATAGGTTCTCTACACTTTCTCCATTGCTAAGAAAAATTAGGATCAATTTCATACAAATCTCTCATCTCATCAAAACCAAGAACTTCAATTTTCATCTCGATCATCAAAGATCTTCTTCTACTCAATGCATCAACAACTCGGTTAGTGACTCGACTCTTATGCTTTATCACAAATGTATAACTCTACAAATACTCAACCCCTTTCATATGAATCTGATTCAACTTATTCTGACTACCCAAATACTGTAAAGCCTTATGATCGGTATACAACACAAATTCACTCAGTATCAAATAATGTCTTAATTTCTTTAGTGCTTGAACAATAGCATAGAATTCTTGATCATACATAGAATATTTCCTTCTATCATCATTCAAATTTTCACTAAAGAAAGCAATAGGTTTACCTTCTTGACTCAACACAGCTCCAATTGCACTTCCACTTGCATCACATTCCACTTGAAATACCTTATTGAAATCATGCAATGCCAAAATAGGCAATTCAGCAACCTTCTGCTTCAGAGTCTCAAAACTTTTGTCAGCTCCATGTGTCCACTTGAATTCTCTTTTGTCTCCTATCATAGTCTCAGTCATAGCATTACAAATTGAACTAAAATTCCTTATGAACTTTTGGTAAAAACTTGCCAAACCATGAAATGTTCTCACTTCACTAGCATTCACAGGAGTAGGCCAATTCAAAATTGCTTCAACCTTTTCAAGATCCATCTTCAAACCATTAGCTGAGATCACAAATCCCAAATACATAATCTCCTATTTCATGAATGAACACTTTTTCAGATTTATCAGCAAGTTTTCCTCTTTCAATCTCTACAAAACTTGTCTAACATGCAACAAATGTTCTTCTCTGGTCTTACTAAATATCCAAATATCATCAAGATATACAATCACAAACTTACGCAAGAATTTCTTCAAAACTTCTTTCATTAGCCTCATAAAAGTACTCGGTGAATTAGTTAAACCAAAAGGCATAACCAACAACTCATAAAAACCTTCTTTTGTCTTGAAAGCAGTCTTCCATTCATCACCTTCTTTGATTCTAATCTGATGATACCCACTTTTCAAATCATTTTTGGTGAAATACTTTGCTTGAGTCAAACTGTCCATTATATCATCCATTCTCGGTATAGGAAACCTATACATCACTATTATCTTATTGATTTCTCTAGAATCAGTACACATTTTCCATTCTCCATTCTTATTTGGTTCCAATACGACAAGTACTACATATGGACTCAAACTTTTTCTGATCAAACCTTTCTCCAGAAACTCTTGAATCTATCAGTTCAATTCCTGATTCTTGGTAGGTGTCAACTGATGAGGTGCCTTATTAGGTAAACTAGCTCCATGAATTAGATCCATACAATGATCAATGCTTCTCTTCGATGGAAAACCATTAGGTATATTATTAGAAATGATATCTCTATACTCAGTGAGTAACTTATCAATCTCCTCAGGGATATTATCCTTTGTTTCCTTACTCGGTTTGTTAGGAATCACAACAAAACATACATCATTCTTTTTCAAATCTTTGGCAAACTTTCTTCCCTCCATCAAACAAAATTTCACATATGTGCAAACATTACTAACAGGTTCTTCCACCAATGGTAAAAAAGATTTTTTCTTTTCATCAACCACAATAGTATACCTATGCAATCTCCCATCATATATAGCATGTTTATCATATTTCCAAGGTCTATCCAACATAATATGACAACAATCCATAGACATGATAACATAACATTGTTCACTTACCGGGACTGTATGCTCATCTTTGATCCATGAAATCTGATAGGGCTTTGGATGTTCCAACCTTTTCAACTGTAGTTTTGTGACCATTTCCTCATATACTAGATTCTCCGAGCTACCACTGTCAATGATTACCTTCCAAAATTTATTAGAAACTCTACATCTGGTCTTGAACAAAATTTTCCTTACCGGATCTTCCTTTTTTCTCTCATTCCATAGTGCTCTCCTTACCTTCAAGTTATTTTCTTTCTTAGGTTCATTCGGTGATTCTTCTTGCACTGAGGCATTTCTATTGCTACCAGCCTTCTTACTAGCATGTGTACATTCAAAAGATCTATGTCCTTCTTCTCTACAATTGTACCAAGTTCATCATAAACTTCCTCTTCTATAACCACCTCGGTATTTCCTACCTTTGCCTCTAGATGAACTTTCAACTTTCCACTCGGCCTTGCCTTTGTCCAGACATGTCTTTTCTGGTTCAGATCTACTATTTTCACCATTAGATCTACCTCTTCCTCTAGGGAATCTATCACCTTGACCTCTTTGTCTCTATTCATTTCTTTTGTTCAATTTCTCCTCAGCTTTCAATGCAAATTGATATGCCTCTTCAATATTCTCCAACTTGACCAAACTAATTTCCTCTTGGATGGAAACTCTCAAACCATTCAGGTATCTAGAAATTCTTTCCACATCATTTTTATCATGTCCAGATCTGATATCTAATCTATAGAATTCCTCAGTATATTCCTTTATTGAGCTATCTTTCTACTTCAAACTTTACATTTGCCTAACTAGGTTAATTTGATAATCACAAGGTAAGAACTTTCCTTTCAATTTATTCACCATCTTATTCCATACCTTGATTTTGTCTTTGCCTTTCCTCTTCCTATCTAGCTACAGATGTTCCCACCATAATGATGCATGAAATTTCAAATTTGTGCTTGCAATCTTCACTTTCTTGTCTTCAAGAATGTTTTCATAATCAAAATAATTTTCCATCTCGGTGATCCAGTCCAACAATTCATTAGAATCCAATTTTTCATCATACTCATGAGGATTGAAATGTGGTGTAGACTTCAGACTTGTCAAAGCCTTCAAAAATATTTCTTCACCTTGATCCATAAGAAGTGCAGGTTCTACATTTCCCTGTTCTTCCTCAACTTCATCATCATTAACATCTTCAAGATGTCTGCCTCTTCTCTGGGCTATTTCAACAGCTTCCAATCTAGTAGTAATTTGTCTCAACATGTCTACCAATCCTAGATCTACATCTCACCTTCCATGAACCATCTTGACAACCCTCTACAATTGCAGGTCAGATCGCAATCTGCTACCCCACAACAATCAACTAGGGCTTCTCAAGAGGAACCTACAAACCTAGATCATGATCTCACCTTGCTCTGATACCACTTGATGCAAGGTAGGGTCAAAAGGGGCCAAACATATGGCATGCCCTAATGATCCTTCCTGCTCAAAAACATGTGAAAGAAACAACACACAATAGTCAGAGAGAGAATGCAAGATCTTTCATTAATTTTCATCATATAGAACCATACATGTCAGGCTGTAAGGCCTTCCTGATTAGGGCTAGATATTACAATGAATTATAGAAGTCCTCAAACATGTGAGGATCTACCAACAATATCCAATCTATTATCTTATTACTTCTATCTAACTGCCTCCTAAACTACAACCAAGCAACTACATTTATACAAGAGTCTACCGAATTGAGTCAACCTTAAGATCCACAATCAATGGAAGAAATGGTTAGATCTGGGACCACACACTTCCTCATGATGGATACCACCATTAAATTCATGACCCATAATAAATACACAAGTCATCCCCATAGAAAGTCAAAAGAAACTACTTGGTAAGAAAGGATGACCGAGCAATAGGCAAGCATCATCGAGTGCTAGTGAAACAACCGACCACCCAAGAGATAACTAGCCACACTTGGTAACCAAAGGAAACTGACCAACTACCGACCAACTTAGTCAAAGAAGGAACTGAGCAATGCAGACAAACTCCAAAATGTTTTTGGTGACATAGGATTGCCAAGGACCCAAGATTCTCTTGCATCAAATTTGCACAAAACTTAGATGTTAAAATCTTTCTTACATATCTAACATTATCTTGTATAATGTTGCTAATTACAATTCCTCTACCATTGTAAGATGACTTAGTGTTGTCCAACATAGTTTTCTTTACATTTTTATCATTAAAAGGAATAACTCCATATTTTGACAACCCGGCTACCTCATGAATTAGATTTATAGTGATATCTATCACTCTATCATCTAACCAAAATTTTCCATTATGAATTCTACTCAAAATGATCTTAGTGCATTCATCATCCTGAAATTCATAATCAAGTGGATACTTGACAACATCATTATCTTTCAAATATTGAAACCCTACATTGAATGACATGTCCTGATTGTATATATTTTCATATTCCATGATCAGGTTTCTATCACTTAAGGTATCAAACTTGCATTTCAAATAGCTTTCCACATCTTCTAAATGCAGAACTTCATCTAGAATGGATGACAACACAAGACTAGGGTCTTCTTCCAAGCGTTCTACTGGTTCCCTTTTAACTCTAGGTCTAACTGAATCTTTTATATGGTGAAAAAGTGATGCATCTATGATTCTCAAAAAATGTAACTGCTTTGATAGATTTACTTATCAAACTACCTCAAATACATGATTTAGAGCTTTGAATAGATCTAGCACGAAATCCTTCTCCAAATCTTGCAAACTGCTCTTAATCTCCACTATATTTCTCTTCTTATCACTTGTAGTCGCTTGAATGATAAAATAATACGAATCATATTCTTTTATCCTTTTAATATTTCAAGATTCTGACATCGCATTCAATTCCTTTGCCGCTTCTTTCCAAAAAGTTGTTCCTGGTTACCTGCAAAACTTCATTCTTTGAACTTGTACTTGCATACATCCATATTAGCTCATGCACTCTTAGCCATAGCATCATTATATCATATACTACATCATATTAATTTCACAAGACTTAATTCAATCTACTCTAACTTTTACACTATTCTAATCTTCTACTCTAATACATTCTTCATGAATGAATTACGACAAGTGCTTTGAGATGGGTTAGAAAAAGATTCACACTTACTATCAGATACTTCACTTATTTGATTACCTTGTGTATTGAGTGTGCTTGCTTGATTTGTGGCTTTAACAAATTTAACTTCTTCCAAGTTACTAAAACATCCTTTCTGATTGTTGTTTGTGTTCTCATTTCTCCTTTTATAACTTCTAGGATTAGGGTCGATCATGTTGTTCATTTTGCAAAATCTTGTTGCGTGACAAAATTTGTTACATATCTGACAAACTACTCCATTATTTCCATATCTTGGTCTTGTTTGGCTGATTTGAGATCTACAATTTATGGCAATGTGTCCAATCTTGTTGCATCTATAACACACAACTCCATTTCTCTTATTGATGAAGGGTGCTCCCCTTAATACCACAAACACATAACAAAAATAGAGAAAGAACAACAATATGCAAGAATAGAAAATTGGCTTCTTATTATCTCCACAAATGTGGAATTACAAACTTTCAGAATTACAATATGCAAAGCCGCATGGGCATTCCCTTACAATATTCTATAGGACAAAGCCTTGAATCAATACCCAGATCTCTATCCAGAACTACCCTAGACAACACTACAGGCCTTCTTTATATAAGCATTTTCCACTACCCGAGAAGGTTCCAAAAATTTAGCCCTTAGGGTCGACCAAACTTTTGAAACCCAAACAAAAATTTTGAAGGAAAATTATTTTTTTCCATTTCAAGTGACCCGACTTCCGGACACCATAAGTCATCACCAGTTGACCGGATTGGCTATTATAACCCAATTTTGGAAAGGCCACAAAGCGCTCTATAGGCTTGACTCATGCAAGCACCTATCACTCAAATTTTCAACCTCATCTAGGGCCTCTAAAGCCTTCAAAACTGAGTTCAAAGTTTTTGTACCCTGCTGCCAATACTAAAAAATCTTCAATATCTTCAAAACTAGACCTGGTCTAGCCATGAAACTTTACTGGCAGGCTGATATGACTGAGATGAACCTCCACATGTAAAGTTAGAACATTCTAAGATTGTATGACCAACTTACTAAAAATAGTAAGTTTCCATAAATAGCAACTCTACACAAGATAACCCTTATTGAATACAAAAATAGAAATATTTTTGGGTGATGCAAGATTGCTCTTACACCTAGGATGCTCTTGCATCAGACACCCGAGGTAATTTGAGAAGCGACCCTATCATGTCTCAGGTGTGTAGAGAAAAACCAAGATGGTTAACCTCCTCCTTTGTCAGCCATGATGAATCTTCAATAGGTCATCCTTTCCACTTGACCAAATATTCTTCATATGTTCTATTCCTTGTGCTTCTGCCAATAGGAATATCTAGTATATCCTCAACCTCTTTGGTATCTAAACTAGTTGTTGGAATACTCCACTATGTTGTTGTGATTTCATCTTCAACACCTTCCTCATGATACTCTGTCAGATCTGAAATGTTAAACACTGGTGAAATATTCATCTCAGTAGGCAATTCTACTTCATATGCATTTCTTGAATCATGCTTCTTTAGTATTTTACATGGCCCAAACCTCTTCATTTTTAATTTTTTATATGTACCAATTGGAAATCGCTCCTTCCACAAATGAACCATGACTTCATCTCCAACCTAAAATTCCTTATGCCTACTTTTCACATCTTCCTTAGCCTTATACTATGCATTCATCTTGGTAATATGCTTCCTCACCTCCTCATGGATGTTCTTCAAGTGTTCTGCAAAATCCCCAGCTTTAGCACTACTTATTTCTCCTTTATCTATCTTTCTCAACTCAGATGCATTTCTGGGACTACTCCCATATACAATCTGGAATGGTGATTTACCAGTGCTCCTGTTGACAGAATTATTATATGAAAACTCTACCTATGGTAAAATCAAATCCCATCCTGTTGGCTTATCTCCAACCAAACATCTCAGCAAATTTCCCAAACTCCTATTCACCACCTCTGTCTGTCCATCAGTCAGTGGATGATGTGATGAACTGAACTTCAAATCTATCTTCAACTTCTTCCATAATGTAGGCTAGAAATATCCAATGAACTTAGTGTCCCTATCTGAAACTATACTCTTTGGCAAACCATGTAGTCTCACCACTTCTCTAAAAAATAATTTCGCTACATGAATAACATCATTAGTCTTCTTGTAGGGAATAAAATGTGCCATCTTTGAAAATCTATCAACTACCACAAAAATTGAATCATGTCCCCAAGCTGTGTCCTTGGTAAGCCAAGAACAAAGTTCATATTGATATCCTCCCAAGGCTTCTCTGGTATAGGTAATGGCTAATACAACCCTGTATTCTACTTCACTCCTTTCACCATCTTACATACTCTGCAACTCTATACAAACTTCTTGACATCTTGCTGCAACTATGGCCAATAATAATTCTCACTAACCAAAGCAAGGGTTTTATCATGATCAAAATGTCCAGCCAATCCTCTGCTATGCTTCTCCTTGATGAGATTCTCCCTCATAGAACTTCTTGGAATGCACAACTGACTCCCTCTGAATAGCATATCATCCTGAATGATGAAATCCAACCACTTCATCCTATCTAGAGTAACAAGTTCTTTACAATATTTCCAAGCTTCACCAAAATCAAGATCCTCTGGATACAAATTCTTGGGTTCCTTGAACCCAACCACCTCAATCTGCATCTTTGTCAACAATATTTGCCTTCTTCTAAGAGCATCTACAACCTTGTTAGACTTTCCACTCCTATGTTTCAAAACAAATGTATAACTCTGCAAAAACTCAACCCATTTCAAATGCCTTTAATTCAACTTTCTTTGACTATTCAAATATTGCAAAGCTTGATGATCAGTATACAAAAAAAAATCCTTAGGAAGTAGATAGTGTCTCCAATTCTTCAATGCCTAAACTATAGCATAAAATTCTTGATCATAAATAGAATATTTCCTCTTGGCATCATTCAACTTCTCACTAAAATAAGCAATAGGTTTACCTTCTTGACTCATAACAGCTCCTATTGCAGTACCACTAGCATCATAGTCTACTTGAAACACCTTATTAAAATCAGGAAGTGCTAAAATAGGTTGTTTTGTAACCTTTTGTTTCAACAGTTTAAAACTCTTATCTACCCCATTAGTCCACTTGAACTCTTTTCTATCCCCCCTCATTGTTTCAGTCAAGGGTCCACAAATACTACTAAAATTTCTAATAAACTTTCTATAAAAACTAGCCAAACCATGAAAAGATCTTACCTTAGTAGCACTCCTTGGAGTAGGCCATTCAAGGATAGCCTGTACTTTCTCTGGATCTATTTTCAGACCTTCTGCTGAAACTACAAATCCCAAATACACTAATTTCTTCTTCACAAAATTGCACTTCTTCAAATTAATCAACAATTTCTCATCTCTCAGCTTCTCAAACACCATATGAATATGCATCATATGTTCCTCCAATGTCTTGCTAAAGATCAAAATATTATCTAGGTAAACAATGACAAACTTACCTAGAAATTCTTTTAGAACCTCGTTCATGAGCCGCATGAAAGTGCTTAGTGCATTGGTTAGCCCAAAAGGCATGACTAACCACTCATATAGTCCTTCCTTTGTCTTGAAGGCAGTCTTCCATTCATCTTCTTCTCTGATCCAGATCTGATGATATCCACTCTTCAGATCTATCTTTGAGAAATACACAGCTCCACTCAAACAATCCATAATATCATCCATTCATGGCAATGGAAACTTGTACTTGATTGTGATCTTGTTTATTTCCCTAGAGCCTGTACACATCCTCCATTGTCCACTCTTCTTTGGTTCTAATATTGCTAGTACAACACATAGACTCAGGCTCTCCCAAATCAACCCCTTCTGCAATAACTCATGTACTTGTTTGTTCAACTCTTCACTTTCTACTGATGTCATTCTGTGTGCTACCTTGTTTGGAAAACTAGCTCCTGGAATCAAATCCATCTAATGATCGATCTTCCTTACCAATGGTAATCCATTACGTACATTATTAGATACAATATCCTGAAACTCATTCATCAAATCTACAACCTCTACAGGTACATCCTCTATTTCCTCTTTACCAACTTTTGGAATTAAAGAAAAACACACATGCTCATGCCTCATACCATCTAAGAATTTCCTTCCATCAACAAAATTTATTCTTACATTACCACATACCTTCTCTTTGGTCTGCTTCAATGGCTTTAGCTTATGTCACACTCCATCCTTTGTCAAGGAATAGGTATTTGCATAACCATCATGTACAGCACATCTATCAAACTACCATGACCTACCCAACAACATGTGACATCCATCCATAGGTATGATATCACATAGTACCTCATCATGGTACCTACCAATCTTGAACTTTACTAGGCACTGTTCACTAACCATGACTTTGTGGTCATCTTGCACCCAGGCAATCCGATATGGATGTTGGTGTTTCTATCTCTTGAGCTTCAACTTTGTCACCATCTCTTCTGACACCAAATTGTTAGTGCTTTCACCATCAATAATCAAATCACAAAATTTACCCTCACACTTGCATCTAGTGTGAAATAGGCTCCTCCTTTGTTCAGGTTCATTCTCACCACTCAGCAAGACTCTTCTATTAATCAACGTTTCTCCTCTTTTAGCATCTTTAGAATTTGAGGATCTGGCATCTTCATCTACATGTGCCACTCTAGGCTGGCCTTCATTCCTCCTATTCATCCTTCCTTGGTTTTGAGGACATTCAAATGCCTTATGACCTTCTTCTCCATAGTGAAAGCATGTTCCACGGAAGCCTCCTCTTCCTAAACCTTGTCCTCTTCCTCTTCCTCTCTGATCTCTATTGTTCTGATCTTGAAAATGATTGAAATTGTTTCCTCTCTGATTTTGACTGCTACTAGCCTCATCCTTCTTTTTTGGATCTTCATTTCAGCCTCCATATGACTGTCCACCAGATCATCCACCATGACCCCTTCCATTTTGTCTGCTCTCAAATTTCTTGTTCAGCTTTTCCTCTACTTTTAAGGAAAACTAGTATGCCTCCTCAATACTATTCATTCAAACCAGATTCAAATCCTCCTTAATGCTTGGCCTTAACCCATTAAGGTAATGGTAAACTTTCTCCTTGTCAGCTTCTGCATGGCTTGTTCTAATGAGGATTAAATAGAACTCCTCTGTATACTCCTAAACAGATCTTCCTGCCTGCTTCAAACTTTGCATCTTCTTCAATAGGTCAAGCTCATAATCAATAGGAATGAACTGTCACTTCAATTTATCCACCATTCGATCCCATCTTCTGATTTTATCTATCCCTCTTCTATTTCTCTCCAATTGAATCTCTTGCCACCAGATCTTTGCATGACCTTTCAGTCTAGCCTTCACGAATTTGACCCTATCAGAATCCTCAATATCTTCATACTAAAAATATTCTTCACATTCATTGATCCAGTCAATCAACTCCTCTGGGTTAAGATTTCTTGAAAATGTAGGAACCTCAATCTTAGGTCTTTTTTTGATCTTGGAAATGGCCCAAAAAAGTCTTTCTTCCTCCTGGTTCACAACTTCGACTTCTCCTTCTTGATCTTCTTCTTTAGCTTCATCCTCACTTTCATCTCTAATATTAAGATTCATTCCTCTTCAAATCTCCTCTTGCAATGCTCGCACTTGTCTCTAGAGAACTCTAACCTTAGGTGTTACAACACCAGCTCTTCCACCACATTCCCTTCATGGAGGCATTTTCGCATTGCATGCTGAAACCCTAACCATGGTCCTGGTGAAAACTGTCTCACAGTTGGTGATCTATTTACACACTTAGGAACTCCTACTCTAATACCACATTATGAAGGGTGCTCCCCTTATTACCACAAGCACATAACAAAAATAGAGAAACAACAACAATATGCAAGAACAAAAAATGGGCTTCTTATTATCTCCATAAATGTGGAATTACAAACTTTTAGAAATACAATATGCAAAGCCACATGGGCTTTCCCTTACAATATTTTGTAGGACAAAGCCTAAAATCAGTACCTAGATCTCTACCTAGAACTGCCCTAGACAACACTACGGGCCTTCTTTACATAGGCATTTTCCACCACCCGAGAAGGTTCCATAAATTTAGCCCTTAGGGCCGACCAAACTTAGAATTATTTTTTTTTTCAATTTATTACATCAAAGTCGGCTCAAAATAACTTTTGAAACCCAAACAAAAATTTTGAAGGAAAATTATTTTCTGCCATTTCAGGTGACCCAACTTCTGGAGACCATAAGTCATCACCAATTGACCCGATTGACTATTATAACCCCATTTCAAAAAGGCCACGAAGCACTCTACAAGCTTGACTCACACAAGCACCTATCACTCAAATTTTCGACCTCATCTGGGGCCTCTAAATCCTTCAAAATCGAGTTCAAAGTTTTTGTACCCTACTACCAATACTGAAAATCTTCAATATCTTCAAAACTAGACCTGGTCTAGCCATGAAACTTTACTGGTAGGATGATATGACTGAGATGAACCTCCACATGTAAATTTAGAACATTCTGAGATCGTATGACCAACTTACTAAAAATAGTAAGTTTCCATAAATAGAAGCTCTACACAAGATAACCCTTATTGAATACAAAAATAAAAATATTTTTGGGTGATGCAAGATTGCTCTTACACCCAAGATGCTCCTACATCACTTATTCATATCTTTAGTAGGTCTTTTATCTGCATGGTTAGTATCTCTAAACATTCTACTACTACTATTATTATCATTAGATATAGGTTTCTTACAATCAATAACTCTATGTCCAAAACCATGACAATTATAACAATAACCATGGAGAGGTTTGAATTGCTTACCTGTGCCATCTTTGTTCATATGTCCAAAAGTATTACATGCAAAACATCTACCTTTGAATTCTCTTCACATATCTTTAGGTGGTTCATCTTCTTTAGGTGGATTAGGTCTACCTTCAAATTTGGTAGCTTCCTCAGATTTCTTTTCATCTTTGTTCTCAGAGGGTTTTAGATCTGGTTCCTTGCATTCTTCACTTATCTTATATGAATTAAATCCAAGACCAGTTGTATCATAGTATGGCTTTTGATAAGACATTTTTTCATCAACCTTCTCACTTGTGGAATAAAATTTTTCAAGATGTTATTTAGACTAAGTCAATTCACCTTTCAAAATTGTATTGTAATTCTCAAGTTCAATATATTGTAAGTTGGTTTTATCAAGTTCAATTTACAAAGTTTAGACTTCATATCTTCATTTTCAGATTTCAGATTTGATTCATTCTTGCTATTTCCATCTTTCAAACTTAACTTTAGATCTACAATCTTCAACTCATGTTTAAGGATCTCATTTTGATTTCTTCAGATTTTAAACTTCATCACAATATTTGATTTTAATTGTATGCTGTTTCTTTGATTTCATTTCTTCCACTTTTTCTTTTAGTTTCTCAATGAAGTTCTTCACATCATCATATTTCCCTTTCAAAGTATCTCTTTCTTTAGTAAGAATATTAATCTGTTCAAGAGCTTCTTCAAGATTCTTTTGTAACTGATCCATATCCATAGAGATCTTACTCAAGTTTTTAGGCTTTCCCTGAATAACTTTGTTCTGAGTAACTAAGGTCTGATACCAATTGTTAGAAATAGGGAATACTAAGAGGGGGGGTGAGTTATTATTCTACAAACTTTTAATTTTTCCCAATTATAGATATAACAAATTAACTTGAAGCTTGCAAAATAAAGTAAACTAAATAAAAAGCATAGAAATGAAGAAAATGAACTCATAACACCATAATTTGTTCTTGAGGAAACCCTGGCCAAGGAAAGACCCCGGTGGGGATGATACCCACAACTGATCCACTAATCAAAAGTATTCGGTTAAGGATGTTGACCCTATCAGGAGTCTATTACATGCATATAGTATCTCTATCTTGATTAAAGGACTATATTCCTTGTTAGAAGCCTCAACCCTACTAGGAGTTGGTATTACAAAATACGATGTTTACAAGATGATCTCACTACCCAAACATGTAAAATATAATGATATCTGAATACAAAGGTAAAGTATATAACCTTTCACTACTGCTGAATCACTTTCATATACATAGTCTCCTTTCTTTTCTTTTGCAATATACAGCTTCACATCAAAGTATTAAAATATCTTATTATATCTATATTCCTTCGCATTACATGCTTCTTACATTTATACAAGTTATTAAGAATAATAACTTATAGTCAACTTTACTAAGCATAAACTCTTTCCTAAATACAAAAACTAATTCATGATGCCTAAGGGTTAACATCTAGGATGTCATCCCTTATATGGTTAAGTCATTATTTTGATAAAAAAAATAATCCCTTAACTATCATTCTTATTCTATCTTCTTGCTCTATTCAAGTCGGCTTCAACTCTGTCTTTCTTATTCTGCAATATCTCCTTCCATACATAATTTACATACTTGCACTTTCACATGTGTCTTTAATATACATAGAATTATCCATGTTCAAGTTCACATGTACTGAACCTTCTTTTGTGGACATCGCTATCCAAAACTATCTCTGATTAGATTGGAAAATACTATTGTACTTAGAAAATTTTCACTTGTGCTCTTACAAAATTGCTTGCTACTATAGTGTGATCATCATAGTGATTATATGTTGCCATAATGACAACAACTTGATATCCTACTTAGCCAAATTTCCATAACATAGTACATTTCCTTGTTAGAGGAATGGAAACCCTGTTAGGGGTATACAAAAACCCTATTAAAGGTGTGGTGAGCTTACAACTCTTACAATCAAAATCATGTTACAAAAGTATTCTTCAATGATGAAAAATACAAGCATCTGCTATGCTTTGATAGTTTCAGTTATGTTTCACAATAGCCTCTATCAGTCACTAATATCACATCTTCTATTAGTCATCACTAATATCCCAAATTCACATCCATCAAACATACATACCTATCCCTCTTATCACTTCCATGAAACACTCTATACTTATATCAATTCTTCCATCTAGCTGAATCTCAAATACAATACAAAACATAATATTTATTTATACAAATAATAAATCTAGAGTCTGTGATCTTATATTACCAAAGTGTTGGCAATGTAAAACTTTTAGCTGACTTAGCACATTACCATTTCAGGGTATGTGCGAGATCATGAGGGGCCAAACTATGCCCTTAAGTGGCAATGAGAAATCAGCAAATCAGGGTTAGTCAACTTGATGTGAAAATTTCAACTAGATATGAACCTAATATCAAAAAGTTGTAAGAATAGAGTCTATAGAAAATTGAACGTAGTTTCTAAACTACTAGGCCTTTTTTGAGAAAAAGTTAGTATGATTGGTGAAAAGTATAGATTTCAATGCAGCAGTACAAAAATTTTAGGAAAAAAATAAGAAGTAGGTGTATGTCTGACCACATTAATCATAATCAAATGATAATATTTTATTATAAGATTTTATATATAAGTAGTAGACTCATGCTCGGATGTGATGGATATTTTTTTGTAATTTTATTCTTAAAAAATAATTAATTATGAATTTTTTTCTACAACATTTTCAGAATTAAAAAACTCTCGCGTTTGACCACCTTAACTCATTCAAAACTTTACAAAATTCAATTTTATTTTTTTTCCCTTATAGTAGGTGAAGCATAGAATGTGACACATTTTTCAGATTTCAAAAATGTTATACAGTTTGAAAGTTATAGTCATTTTTCAATCAGTATATAAATCAACACTTTAGAGGTAGCTCAATTAGAAAATAACTAATAATTACTTACCAAATTCAAAATTTGATAGCAATTATATCGATAGAATGCTGATAATCTCCTTAAGATACCCTTTTCATTTTATCAAATTTGGGTGAAAAAAAAGTCCTCATCTACATTGTCAAAGTTTTGAACTGACATTGCCACTTTTTGGCCCCTCATGATCTTGCACATACCCTTCATCTAGCCTTCTGCTAATAATCACAACTGTTAATATGCCCTGTTTCATTGTTCCCCTATCTTTGCATGCCTTCATAACACTATAACTTAATGATATCAACACCAAAACACATGCGAACATAAATTAAGATCATACATCTCACAAAATGTCTTCCTTTAATTTTGAAAGCCATAATATATCACATATCACCTTCATTGACCAAAATTGACTGTAGTATACTATAAATCCGATTCTATACTTAGCCATTTTCATGACTGTGTCTCCAATACTTATACTCACTTCATGTGATCACTACAACATAAGTGTTTCCATAAATGAGAACCCTTAAGTGATCCATAGTGCTCTCAAAATATCACTTGCCAACAATCTCTCCATTTGGCATTGATGACAACACATAGCAAAAAATGACTAAGTGTCAAAATACTATATTCCTTCTACTTCTCTATATACATATTTTTTCTCCTTTTTTCTTTTTTACAATTTTATCTCTTTTTTTTTTTTACTTCTCTTCTTCTCATTTTATTTCTTCTCCTCTTTTCATTTTTCTCTTCTCTTCTTCTCCCCCTTTAACATCAATGGAAAAGGTACTTACAAAACTTCAAAATCTTAAGCATATATGACTTAGTGCTTACTCACTAGATTTAGAATGTCTTGGAAGGAGTCTTCCAAGGTCTTCACTTCATCATTCCATGACTTAATAAGTAGTTTAGTGATATGGATCAATCCATTTAGTGCATAAGATGCACTCTCTGCTACCTTCAGCTCAGTGGGTACAAAGTTTGTCATTGATCCCTCAATCTTCTCCATCTCTATGAGATGAGCTTCAAGGACTGATAGCTTGGGAGTGATTAATTTTTTTAGAAAAATAAATATTTCCAATACTCTCCCTTTCTTTATATCCAAGACATTTTCTTTGTTTAAAATCTTGTATGTTTTCTTATCCATTTCCAACACTATTTGTGAAGAGGTTTCACAACTGTCTATGCTATCTAATGTATCCCTTTAATTGGCTATAATGTCATCAACATTATTAATATGTCTAATAAGATTTATGAAAGAGCTATATACCTTTCTTCCTTGTGCCACACAACTTTTGGCTTTGATTTTAGTTTCTTTCAAAATGCCTAAGTCACATGAGATAGACTAGTAGACTTCCTTCAACTTCTTTTCAAGGTAACTTTTCTTAGCGTTATCTTCTGTGATCTTCAACAGTGACTCAAAATGGTTTTCAAAGTTATCTATTGATATATTCAAGTTATCAGCATCATCCTTTCCTTGAAATATGAGAGGTGTAGGGAGTATTTTATTCACAATCTCTACAACCCTAGCAATCATCTTGACCTTCTTATCACCATTTTGTTCTGACCTTTCCTTTGACTTAGAAAATGTCATGAAGGATAACCTCATGATTTCATCCTCATCCATACTTTCCACATCAATTCTTACTAGTTTGGCCATACTTTCCAACAATAAGGTGGATGAGGTACCAGGTTCTTGTTTGAGCTCAACTCTTACCTCTTCTTCTTTTTCTACTCCTATCTCTTCTTCCTGATTTTCCTCTTGTGGTTTCTCCTTCTCTTGTTCTTTCTCTTCCTATTTTTCTTCTATATGTTCTTTTTCTTTATGTCCTTCCTCTTCTACGGTCATCATTGTAGACACCTAAAAATCCTTTAGAAAATAAAGTATTTTTATTTTCTAAAAAATCCCTGATGATGTCATCATTTGTTAATTAATTAATTAATATATTTTTATGCCATTGATTTCCTTTATTTTAATTAAGCATCTTTAATTAAATAATCTCTCCCCAAAGCATTTAAATCAAATTTGAATGATTTTCCTATCACTATTGAATCAATATTCAATAAATGATGTCACAATCTCTAAATAAATTTTATATTTATTTAAATCCTTAAAACCCTAGAACCTTCTAGCCTTTCCTAAACACTTTCAATCTTCCCTAAATCTTTCCTAGACCTACTTAGGAGAAATTACGTACTTTTCCTAACCTAATCCAACTCTCCATTGACTCTTGGTCAAACCCTTCCCCTAATGAGCCTTACATAATCATTGAAAGCCTTCCACACTCTTTAAGGCATCTTATAGCCTCATAAAGAGACCCATGTCTCTTCTTCCATATTTTTTCCCCTTACACACTTCCCTAGTGTTTCTCACACATGTGTGAGCAACCCCTAACCCAAGCTAAACCTTACCATACCCCAAACCAAACCTCTTACTCTACCCCAAACTTTACCCCTAACCCTAACTCATCCTCCTAACCCAAGCCCTTCCCAAATCCTATAAATACTCCTCCTTCAAAGAGAAAATTATTAGATTAGTATTTCATATTCATGCATTATTATCATGCTAATTTGGTTCTAGCTTTAGCATAATCAATCCTAGTTGTTAGATTTCATTATTTTATTTAAGCTTTTTAGCACTTAATAGCTTAGCAATAATGGATTAACCTAGTTTTTTTCATTGTTTTTCATAGCATATCATCATCATCATATCTCTATTTGGTTAAAAACAATCTTAACATAAGCATCATGTAGATTAATCTACATCTTAGCTCCATTTTGGCTCCTTGGGCTCTAGGTGTAAATCAGGTCTTCCATACTTAATTCTTTTCCATTATAGAGTTTACATGGTCCTTTAATGATCAAAGTCCCCCCTAATCATCATTAGGGACATGCTCTATGTGTTTTGAGAGCACACCCACATCCCTAAAGTGAGATGAAATCAAACGGCCATAGGGTGCTCCCGTTTAAGCTCTATCCGAATGACTTTGTAAATAAATTTGTATAATATGTTAAGTATATGATGTTTAACTAATTTCTGACATTTTTGAGCATTTCAAGATAGATTATGTTTGCACTGATCACATTTTGGCATGCTCGGTGGGACCCTACACACCTTTGAAACTACATTTTTTAGGGTTTTCCAAGCAAAAAACACACTTTTTTAGAAATCTCATCCTGTTCTGGGTGAATTATCATATTATTAAACTTCTTGGAGCTATATTCTCGTACTAGGACCACCCATTACTCATACTAGGATGACCCATTACTCGTATGGGGTCTTGGTAGCCATTTTTGGCTTATTTTTGGCCTTTTGGGCCCTCTGAACTTGTTTGCTCGTACTGGAATCACCCAGTTATCATAATAGGCCTAACCATAAATTTTACAAGTAAATACCACCATTATAAAATGCTCCTATTTAATCCTATGGAAAGCAGGGAGGTCTTGTAAGGCTTTAGGCCAAGAAAAAGTTGGTTTTATGGGGTTTCTAGGGGTTATTAGGCCCTTTTGACTGCTTTTTTCAATATTTTGACACCATCTTTTGTAGGTACCATTGGAAAGAATAAAATTCACTAAAAATCTAAAGCCTTAAGGCTCATTAACTCTTTTGAAGGTTTAGGAAACACACACACATCTTTTTCAGGCTTAAAGTGAACTTTTTGAGTGCCCTTAAGGGACAAATTTGCAAGCTTTTCCTAAACATTTCCTAAGGAGTCCTAAAAAACTCAATTTGTTCCTATTTGGTCCTAAAGAAATCAAAATAATCTCTAATGTTTCTCATTTGGCTAAAAAGAACATTAAATTTTCAAAACTATGGTTTTAGGAGTCATTCATGCAAAATAGAAACACTCTATCTTTTTGGTGCATAAAAAGGACTAGAAGTTTTTATATCATTCCTAATCATTTCCTAAGAAATCCTAACCAAATAAAAATATTCCCACTTGGTCTTAAATCACTCAAAATCACTTCTAATGGCTTTCCTTTTGTTAAAAAGAACAACTTTCAAACAAATCTAAGGTTTCAAAGATGCATTCATGCAAAGTAGGAACATTCCATGTTTTGGGAGCATAAAATGAACATCAAGCTTGCATTGAAAAACTAAGTGGTTCATAATAAACCAAAAAAATCATCCTAAAGTGATCCTAAAGAAAAATCAAGTGCATCAATAAGAGCTAAAAGAAACTCATTTACAAATATCTTCAAGTTTTGTTAAAAGTCTCAAAGCAAACTAGGAACAAAATCAAATCAAAGTCTTTGGAAATATTTTCAATATGGTTCCTAAACATTTCTAAAGGTTTCAAAAATTTCCTAAATCAGTCCTAAAATATTTTTTATTGATGTGAACAAGTCTCTTACTGAAAAATATTGAATGCCTTTCAAAGTTCATGTATCAAAACTAAATCTAGGAACTTTCCCTTTGGAGTCTAAAAAATTGAGCAAAAAACAAACAAATCTTGAATGAAGCTAAAGGAATGAACCCAAGTCCAATTGAGTCATTGTCATTTTGAAAATAAAACACAATCTCGAATGATTTAAAAGAGAAACTATTGCTTCCTCTTTCAATTTTAGTTCACATGCAAACTCAATCTTGAATGACTTAAAGATCAAAACAAAACACTTTTCAAAGTGCTAAAACAACATGCAAACTAAATCTTGAATGCTTAAGAAAAGAACTTGCAATCGCTCAAATGTTTACTTTTTGAAGAGAGAAAGAACAAATCAAACCTTAAACACTTGTGTCTTCAAAATTTTTCAATTCAATCACACTTAATCAAATTTTGGGAAAAAGAATATTCATATGTGCATCTAGGAGTTTCCCATTTCTACAAAAACCTTGTTAGAATAAGTAACACAAAACACTTGAACTTAGACAAGTTCACTTGTTTTACTTTTAGCAAGGCATGTTCGAGGAGAAAACTACTTACTCTCTGGCGAATGACCTCAAATTGGGATGTTCCCCAACTCGTATATAAATAAAGTGCTAAGAAAACTCTCACTTATATCCCCTCAAGCTCAAGCAAGGCATGTTGATGGTAGCCCGGGGTAGGTGAATAATCCCTACTATTTTGGCATGGTCAAATAGGCTCTTAAGTGAGTCATGTGCATACAAACTAATTGGGGGACTCCATGGAAAAATTACAAACTTGCTAAAATAGAGGCTACCCTATCCACATTTGAAGGTATTAGAATCCTTGTGCAAGGACTGATCCAAGGAGTTTACCGAATCACCTTAAGATACTCACCATATGTATCCCCTTTTAGGGGGTATAAAGCTGTGGGAAAGGATTTTGATACCAGCTTGGCTTCTAGGTAGTTTCTGCTTGATGTATTTTCCAAAGTTTTTGACTTAGTGTAAAACATCTATTGAACAAACACAAAATGAAGAGTTCTACAATTAATCCTTGTTATCGTGTCAGTCAGATCCTTCAAATCCAAAGTTCATCCAAAATTTCATAATCTTGTCTCCCAAATCATGGTCTTCCAATCACCTTGCATATAGTCTTATCCTCCCATCCTAGGTTAGCAGAGTCATCTTGGTCATCCCCCATCCCCTTTATGTCTTCATCTAAAGTTAGTCTTTCCACATATCTTGATCTGAATCCAATCCCAGTCTGAGCTCCTTAGTTATCCTAGTCCAAAGCCTTAGTCTTCCAATCCATCTTCATCCTTCATCCAACTCATCTACAAGTCATGATGTCTCAAAACTATTATGATGAGTATGGTTATTATGTCTCTCCTCTCAATCCATCCTATCCTAATGATGGAAAAAGTCTTGTTGATCATGATGCATACTTTGAAAACCTTAGCCATCATGATGATGAGAGCCTTGTGGATCATGATTCATACTTTGAAAATCTTAGCAAGATTACTCCAAATATCCCCCATCATCTAGTCATCCTTCCAAACTATCCTACCATGCCTTCATGGATATCAACTAACACTCCTTATCCTACCTTCGACAAGGAAAATCCACTATCCTATTCATCCACACCTTCTTCCTATCTTAAACCTATGTATCTTCCATATGCATCCTTCATACCTCTACCCCCTTCTATGGTCATATCCCAATCACCATCTTTCCATAGCAGCATTCCAAGTTACATCCCTTATCCAAATCCTCCATCTCCTTATCTTCCAAATCATTTTCAAAACCAAAATCCTAGTCTTTCCATCCCTTATCCAAATCTTCCATCTTCTTATCCTCCAAATCATTTTCAAATCCAAAATTCTAGTCTTCCAATCCATTATCCTAATTGTCCATTCTATCTAGATTCACCATCCGTACCATCCTATCTAAATCCAACATCTTCTATTCTAAACTACATTGCCACAAATCTCCTCCCATAAAAAGAAATCATCCTTCAATCCGCTTCATATCCCATACCTTAATCCATGATTCCTACTTCGACAAATAGCCAATTCAGTTCACAAGATTCCTCTAAACCTACCTATGTGAACTATCTAGTCATGCCATCTTCCAGTTCCTCATCTACACCATCATTCCCCCAAGTGAGTTCACAATATTATGCTCCACATCCATGTGTGAACTATCTTAGCTCCCCATCTTCTACACATTCTAGTCCATCACCTCCTCCAATCCGAAAGTCTCCTAGGAGTTTCATAAGGAAGCCAACAAAAAATCACATTCCTATAGCTAACAAGACATGTCATCTCAATCCTTCATGTGAAGCCCCATCAAACTCCCCCATCTTTTATCCTTCTTCCATATATCCCACTCATTGATCCTCTTCCATCTCCCAACATCAATAAGTCATTCTTATGCATTGACTTCACCAAATCTCCATGCCCTTCTCCTACTCCCAACATTATCCAAGCCACATCCAATGAGCCTCATGGGTTCACCCTTCTTCCAGACATCACAGTTCTAGAATCTCCCATCCTTCCATCCACTCCATCTGAAGCGACCATCCATATATCCCCCAACACTCTATCCACACAAATTCTATCATGTCAAGATCTTGTCTAGAAGCATGTTAAAATACCCATTGAAGAAAACCAAGATCCAATCCCTTCATTTCCACTACTTCATGTTCTATTTCTTCCATCAACCCCAATCCCAAATCCTATCATCCCAATTCCTCTAGCTGAAGATTTTTTACCATCTCCCAATTCCTCCAGCTGAAGATTTGTTACCATCTCCCAATCCCAGTCAAAATCCCATCATCCTATCCTCTACACTTGAGGATCCTCCAAATAAAACTATTTCATTTCCATTAGTCTATCCTCTTGGTCCACTTACATTTCTCAGAGGTAACCCACTTGAAGCAGAAGCAATAAGTTCCATATCTTCCATCAGGGAACCAAAAACTGGATATTTAACATATTCCCCAAGTCAAAAATATCCTTTTTTGGATAAAATGCTCAAGAAATGGAATTATCAAGGAAAAGGCCTAGGTTCTCATGAATAAGGAAATATGGATCCCATCCAAGACAAGAAACATCCAAAATCATGTGGAATTGGTCACACATCTGAAGTAGGCACTTCATCCAGAAATATTGGTACAACTAAAGCTAAATTCAAATATCCTTCCAAACCCACCATCACATCTTCCAAAGTATACAATGTTATTCCTCCTCCTCTATCATTATAGCCCAAGACAACCTATCACATTCCTCCTTCATCCTCCAAATCTATTTTGGGTCCCTATGTCCCAAAATCCTCCAGCACATATCCTCTACATACCAAATCCATTTTGGGCCCTTACATCCCAAAATATCATCCCCCATCTTATCCTACTCAATCCTTCATCCAAAATACAAACATCCCTAGTTAGGATCAACAAAGGAACATGCCCATATCTCCTATTTACCAATCTCCTTCCATCTCTCCATCCATATTTCCTCCATCCCACACATCTCCTCATATTCATTCCAATGCTTCTCACAATTTGGATGCCATATCAAATATGCATAAAGGGAAATATCCACAAAAATCCAAAGATTTCCATGTCCATTCTAAACAACATGCTCAAGAAAAGAAAAATCCAATGAAGAAATCCAAAGCATCCCAATGGCCACAAAAGCCCAGAAAAGCAAAAGAAAAATCTGATGCATACCAATGGCCACAAAGGCCCACCAAAGCTAAAATGAAAAATATGTGGATCCCAAAGCAAAAAGATGTAATGCATATAAAAGAAATATCCACAATCGCATCCAAAGTTTTTAATTCACCAGCTACTTAGTCTTCTCCTCCATCTTCTCAATCTATTTTGGGTTCCTATGTCCCAAAATCTCCTAGTACAAATCCTCCATCACATCCACTTCTATCTTCCAAAACCCATCCACCACATCCACCTTCCTCACAACATGTGCCAATGTTGGTCTTGACAACACCCCCCTATCATGATCAAGTCCCATCATTCCATCCAAACACTTTCTAGCACCATATCTCCCATCTACCCCATCTAATCCATACCTTTGCATAATCTCTCCATCCTAATAAAGTTTTACCAACATCCAAGAACATCAGAAAGATTGGCGAAGAAAGTCAGCAACACATCAAAATATCACATCTAGTTAGCAAAAAATTAGAAAAATCCATAAAAATTGGAAAAAATCAAGAGAAAAGTATAAAAAATGAGAAAAAAAAAAAAAAACATTCATCCTATGGTGAAAACTTGGCAACTCAAGCACCTTGGATAAGTACCATGGTGAAAACCTAGGAAACAATCATCATGCATAGGTCCCCCTAGTTCCTTTCTACAATTGGGGGCCATTCCCTTCTTCCATCTTATCTAGCGTCTCCTCCATCCATTTGTCTCTCACCTCCTTCATCCTCCTTTGGATATTGGTAACAAAACAAGAAACCACTAGGTATACATACTTTTGGGTACCATTTTGGCATCCATCACCATCCTTCAACCACCTATCCTCTATCTAATCCATTCTTCCTAGATTCCATCTAACATCCTCATCCTCTTGTCGGCATATCTTCCATCCCATTGTACCCCATCCTATTGCCTCTGAATGAATGAACTATCCTAAGCAGGTGGGATCTTATTCCTCGGAGACTTTCTCATATCCATCTTCCAAATCCTTGTCTTCCATCTCCCAATCCAAATCTTCTTCCATCTTAATCTTCCTAAGAATTCCTCTATCAAGATCTCTCAGTGGTTACTCCAACATCCATCTTCCAATCCTAAAGAAAATCTGCCATCCAATCTCCCCAAATCTTCCATTTTCTAATCCTCAAGCAAAATCTACCATCCAAAATCTCCTAAGTAGTTCTTACATCTCCCCATCCAAAGCATTCCTCTATCCAATGCTCAAGAAAATATGCCATCTAATCTCCCAGCAGTTCCATCATCCAAATCCTAAGCAATTTTTCTCTAACACTCATCATAAGCATTTCCCTCCAACATTAATCCCAAAGCATTTCCTCCATCTTTCCATTAATTGGTTTCTTCCCTTGTCATTAGTATCTATCTATAGGCTACCTTTCATGCAATCCAATGTCTTCCATCCATATCCAATCATTTCTAGCCATCTTCCAACATCTTCCAATCTTATCCACATCTTCTGGCTATCCAACATCCAAGATCAAGACAATCCATCCTATCACATCCTTAGTCTTGTTCCTAGTCTTGTAGCAAGCCTTGATCTCAATCCAATCATCATGGTTGGGATGCATCCTTCCCAAATCTGTATCATTTTAGGACACATCATCCATCATGGATTTCCAGCCCTACTAGGGAATCATCTTGCATATCTTTGTAGCATCATCTTCATCCCTAGATTACCTATACATCCTATCCTAAGTCTTGTACCATAGTGTCAATCATGTGTCCACCTAGGCTCATTTGTACATATTTGTCTTAAGGTCCCATCCTTTGCATCAGTTATCACTTGTGTCATCATGACCAATCTAGCTCAATGCTTTAGCAATCATCCCTTGGTCCTTTTGAGGTTTGAGAATCTTACCTATCTCTTGTCATATAAATCCTTATCTGGTTACCCACCATCCGCTTTGTATCACGAATCCTTTGAGTTTCTCAAATCCTTACCCTAAATCAAAATAAATCCCAGTGCTACCCTTTAACATAAACTTTATCTAAGGAATCTTATACTTGTCTTTGTAGGCCTCATCAACTTGAGTAAGAGATTGGCATGCACTAGCAAGAATCTTGTCTTTTGAAGATCATCAGTCTATCTGAGGTTGACAAATCAAATCCAAATCCTATCCTTTGATCCTACATCAAGAAGTAGCAACTCATCCCCAATGCTTTACAATATCCCACCAATCACACTAGGTCCATGACAATGTATCCTTCCTCATGTTTAGACAAAATCTTCCCACCATCGATCTAATCAATCATCCCCAATCATCCTACCTATGGAAAAAGGTTTTGTAAGATACTTGTTATTTCATTTGGTCCTTTGGATTTTCTCATATCTTTTGAGCTATCTTGTAAATATCTCCTTGTCCTTTGTACATATTATCATGTCCTATTGTACATATCATCGTCAGTCATGCAACAACATTTGATCAGAAATCTTGTCCTACCTAGCCTTGTACTTCAACAAAATCAATTGTTGACTATCCTTGATCATTGTGACTATCTTTGAACCACATCATTTTCTAATCAACAACATGGCATTCTCCCCATCAACATCAGGTCCACATAGATGTATGCTTTTGTATTGTCTGGCCATGGGTCCACACAATTGTATCCTTCCTGTCAGATCTAATCTTCCAACAATCACACCAAGTTCATGTCGATGTATCTTTCCACACATTCAAACCAATTCTTCCCACCATCAATCAATCAGTCACATCAAATCTCTCTCCTTGGCAAAGGATTTCCTTTTGGAGTTATCATTTTGGTCTTGTATTTTGTCCTTTGGATCTTGTTAATCTTTTACAACTTCTCATTGTTCTCTACTCAAAGTCACCATGATCCTTTATATCATGGTGTGCTGTGAATGACGACAATCTAGGGCAAGGTCTTTTGATCTTTTTCTTCTGCATGTGAGTCATTCATGTTTTTGTGGTTTCTCCAACATCATTTCCATCATTCCTCCTCTAGGTATCATGTGTGATGTTGGGGAAACTTTGCATTTCTTTGTAGTGTTAGTCCTATGCAATGTTGGTGACAAGGTCTTGTGTTCTTTTGTAACCTTGGCAGGTCTCTAGCATTGCTATATCAAACTAGGTTGTGCTCTCAAAAAGATCCAAAGCATGGAGCTCCCTAAATCCCCCATCCTGCATCATATAGATTAATCTTGCATCTTTCATATAGTTGCATCCATCATCTCACCATCATATTTCATTCATGAATCTTTTCTCTTGGAAGGTCATCTATTTATTCCCCTTCCTTCCTCCTTCTTATGTTTCCTTTGAAGAAAATTCCACAAAGTTTCCTCTTTGCATTATTTTCTCGAGGGGGCACAACCATTATTCCTCTATTCTAGTCTGGTACATCTTATTTTCTTGTCTTTGATGACATGCCACTTGTAGCATCACATCAAACAGGGGCAAAATGTAGACACCTAAAAATCCTTTAGAAAATAAAGTATTTTTATTTTCTAAAAAATACCTGATGACATCATGATTTGTTAATTAATTAATTAATTAATTAATAAATATATTTTTATGTCATTAATCTCCTTTATTTTAATTAATCATCTTTAATTAAATAATCTCTCCCCAAAGCATTTAAATCAAATTTGAATTATTTTCCTATCATTACTGAATCAATATTCAATAAATGATGTCACAATCCCTAAATAAATTTTATATTTATTTAAAGCCTTAAAACCCTAGAACCTTCTAGTGATTCCTAAACCCTTCCAATCTTTTGTAAATCTTTCCTAAACCTACTTAGGAGAAATTTCCTACTTTTCCTAATCTAATCCAAGTCTCCATTGACTTTTGTTCAAAGCCTTTCCCTAATGAGCCTTACACACTCATTCAAAGCCTTCCACATTCTTTAAGGCATCTTACAACCTCATTAAGAGACCCATGTCTCTTCTTCCACACTTGTTCCCCTTGAAAACTTCCCTAGTGTTTCTCACACATGTGTGAGCAACCCCTAACCCAAGCTAAACCTTACCATACCCCAAACCATACCTCTTACTCTACCCCAAACCTTACCCCTAACTCATCCTCCTAACCCAAGCCCTTCCCAAATCCTATAAATACTCCTTCTTCAAAGAGAAAATTATTATCTTAGTCTTTCATCTTCATGCATTGTTATCATGCTAATTTGGTTCTAGCTTTAGCATAATCAATCCTAGTTGTTAGATTTCATTATTTTCTTTAAGCATTTTAGCACATCATAGCTTAGAAATAATGGATTAACCTATTTGTTTTCATTTTTTTTCATAGCATATCATCATCATCACATCTCTATTTGGTTAAAAACAATCTTAGCATAAGCATCATGTAGCTTAATCTGCATCTTAGCTCCATTTTGGCTCCTTAGGATCTAGGGGCAAATCAAATCTTCCATACTTGATTTTGTGCCATTATAGATTTTCCATGGTCCTTGAATGATCCAAATCCCCCCTAATCATTATTAGGGACATGCTCCAAGTTTTTTGAGAGCACACCCACATCCCTAAAGATAGAGAAAATCAAATAGCCACAAGGTGCTCCCGTTTAAGCTCTATTTGAATGACTTTGTAAATAACCTTCTGTAATATGTTAGGTATATTTTGTTTAACTAATGTTTGACATGTTTAATCCTTTCCAGATAGATTGGGTTTGCACTGATCACAGTCACACTATCAAGATTTCCTTGAAACAAATCATTTACATCAAGTGAGGTGTCAAGTGATATAGGCATACTAGAAACAAAGAAGTCTTTGTTGGAAATTTGGTTGACTAGAATATCAGATTGTTTTCATTATGTAAAAATATAATCACCATGTTGATCACATAATAGAAGAAAGTAGTTTGTATGAGTGCAAGTGAAAATTGTCTAAGTACAACAATATTTACCAGCCTAATCGAAGACAGTTCTGGTTAGCAATGTTCACAAAAGTAGGTTCAGTGCATGCACACTTGAACATGGATAATTCTATGTATATCAAAGCTACATGTAAGAGTGAAGTCTATACGACATATATGGAAGGAGATATTAGAGGATTACAGAGACAGTGTTGCAGCTGACCTGAATAGAGTGTGAAGACAGAATGAGAATATTAATTTAAGGGATTATTTTGTTTATCAAAATAATGACTTAACCATATAAGGGACAACATCCTAGATGTTAACCCTTAGGCAACATGAATTAATCTTTTATTGTAGAAGAGTCTATGTTTAGTAAAGTTGATTGGAAGTTATTATTCATAATAACCTGTATATATGTAAGAACCATGTAATGTGAAGAGATAACAAGTCTTGTAATGTTTTAATGCTATAATGCAAAGTTGTACTTTGTAAGAAGAAAATTAATTAGACTCTGTGTATGAAAGTGAAGAGCCTAGAAAGCTAAATCAAAATAGGAAAGCTATTCAGCAGCAGTAAAAGGTTATGTACTTTACCTCTATATTAAGATATCATTGTATTGCATGTTTGGGTAGTTTTATCATCTTGCAAAGATCCTATTTTTGTAATACCAACTCCTAATAGGTTTGAGGCTTTTAACAAGGCCTATATTCCTTTAATTGGGATAGAGACACTATATGTATGTAATAGACTCCTAGCAGGGTCAACATCCTTAACCAGATACTTTTGATTAGTGGATCAGTTGTGGGTATCATCCCCACTAGGGTTTTCCCTTGGCCGAGGTTTCCTAGAGAACAAACATGGTGTTATGATTTCATTTTCTTTATTGATATGCTTGTTATTTAGTTTACTTTTTTATGAAAGCTTCAAGTTAATTTTTTATATGCATAATTAGGCAAAAGTAAAAGTTTGTGAAATACTGATTCACCCCCCTATAGGTATTCCCTATTTCTAACAATTGGTGTCAGAGCTTAGTAACTCAGAACAAAGTTATTAGAGAAATCCTAACATCTTGACTAAGATCTCTATGGATATGGATCAATTATAGAAAAATCTTGAAGAATCTCTTGAACAGATTGATAGTCTTACTGAAGAAAGAGACTCTCTGAAAGGGAAATATGATGATGCAATAAACTACATTGGAAAACTAAAAGAAAAGATGGAAGATTTGAAATCAAAGAAAGAACATACAATTCAAGTCAAGTATTGTGATGAAGTTTCAAATCTGAAGAAAGAAAATGAGATTCTTAAACATGAATTGAAGATTGTAGATCTAAAGTGAAGATTGAAAGATGGAAATAGAAAAGATAAATCAAATCAAAAATCTGAAAATGAAGATCTGAAGTCTAAACTTTGTAAAGTAACATCTGAACTTGAGAAAACTAAATTACATTATTTTGAACTTGAGAAGTACAATACAATTGTGAAAGGTGAATTGACTCAGTCTAAACACTACAACATTTGGGGTCAAATTTTGACACCAATTTTGATGACAGTACCATTTGCATGTGTTTTTTGTGTTTTTTTTTGCAATTTCCCCTGATGGTGTTGTAATAGAGATGGTACCATCATAATTTTGACACTCGCATGAAAAAATATATTCCAATAGTGAGAAGATTGATGAACAAATGTCTTATCAAAAGCCATACTATGATACAACTAGACTTAGATACAATTCATCTAAGATAAGTGAAGAATGCAAAGAACCAGATCCGAAACCCTTTGAGAAAAAAGATGAAAGGAAATCTGATGAAGCCAAAAAATCAAAATACATACCTAATTCACCTAAAGAAGATGAACCACCTAAAGATATGCAAAGAGAATTCAAAAGTAGATGTATTGCATGTAATACTTGTATCATCAGAAAATAGAGCCACTTCCATTTAGGACTAGCTTATTCCTCTAAGAAAGTTGTCTGGGGTCATGTCAAGGGCCTTGCATGGGTCTCCAATTAGATCTATCTTTTCCCCTTGTTATACTTCTCTCTCCCCCTATTTCCAACTTCTTTCTGGCACTCTATCCTGAGAAATTGAGATCTTCGACCTCAAGGTCAAGGATGACCTTCTGGTTTGAGGTCGATGTCAACCCTGACCTAGGTCAAGGTCAACCTTGACTTTGACCTAGGTCAGAGATGACCTCAACCCTGACCCTAGGTCCAAAATTTTGAGTCCACAAGTTTTAGGATGTTGGGCTTCAGAAAGTTTTATTTTCTACTTCCAGGTCGACTGTTTCAGATTTTAGAATGGTAAAATCTTAAATTTTCTTTAATCTAGGTCCATTTCTAAGGGTTAAGGATTAATTAGAATTTAATTCTCCTATGTCAACCTCTCTAGAATTTTGTGCCCTAGACTAGTATAAAAGGAAGCCTTTGTCTTTCATTTTCACATCCACTATCAATCATCTTTTCATATCCACGAATCTCTACCTTTCAAGTGATCAAGAAAGCAAGAAGGAGAAGGAAAGCATTTAAGAATTCATTCATCCTCAAGCATTGAAGCATTTATCAAGGAGATCCATTGATAGCCATTCAAGGATTTAATTTGTTTGGAGTCCTCTTGTTGAAGATTTATCCATCCACATTCTTTCAATATTCTTCCTATTCTAATGCATTCAAGCTCGACGGATACAATTAAGGACTGACCGACCTTGCAGCCAAACCAATATGCAGTGGAAATAGACAATACAAACAACCAATTTGATATGAAATAGAATTCTTTATTCATGAAAACACCAATTACATGCAATGTGTTGGGTTGTAAGGCCTTCTCAATTATGGCCAATTAAAAAGAAAACAACAGTCTACAAGATCTCACAGGATCCAAATATTTTCCCCAACATTAGCATCTAGCTAGCCTAGGTCTGTAACACACAACACATTGGTAGGCACCTAGGATAGATCTAAACTTGTACTCCAAATTCCAAGAAATCTTCCCGCTCCTAAGCTCGTAGGCTACTAACCTTCCTTCCAACAATCTCATCCCAAAAAGATACCTAAGCATCCTATAAATACTGATTCCTAGCCACAAGTTGGTTGATGAAACAGTAAATCTTTACAAACAAATATTAAATGCTAAAACATCACTCAGCTCTCACATAGCCTTACAAAATAAATAAACTCTCAAAGATGGCCCCAAACAGTCATTAGATCCACATAGAAGAATGCAACATGTCAGATCTAGGTCCCCACACATTCAATGGTCAATCCATAACACAAGGAGTGCAACCCAAATTAAATGTACCAGTTGGCCAAGCTGATCTATCCAAACAATCTAGTTAGTAAGAAAGAACACTGAGCAATAGAATAAATAGCCAAGCACCAGTCGACTGACCATGCCAAGCATGACCAAGTAACACAGTTATCACCGAGCACCAGTGAACCGAAGCCTTCAGAAACCAAGCAACCAGTCTCCCAAACTGAGCAAGAACTCCACCAACCTAAGATAAAAACTAACAATCTATCCTCAAAGACAAACATATTTTTGGTTGATATAGGATTTCCAAGAATCCTAGGATGCTCCTACATCAGACACCCTAGATAAGAAAGATTTTCTCATAAGGAAATCAGGAACGCCTCAAGGGAATTAGAATAGGTATGCCAAATCTATTCTTCACCTACATCTCTTCTTGTCCTTCATCCCAAGTAGTCTTCACTTCATTCACTATCTCATGTAGAAATTCCTTTGTCTTCCACTTTTTTTATTCCTCTGGTCAGCAATTGATAGCAATCAACTCTGACCTCTACCAATCACATTAGTTCCTTGGTAAGGTTCATCCCTTCTAGACTCCTCAATCATCCTAGTATCATCTGCATCTCTCTATGTCACAAATGTTACCATCTATTGTACCATCTCTACTAGCAATACCATATGTTTCTTAATCTCAACAAACTCTTTAGAGATGCCATTCTCCTTATCCTTCAAACTAGGCTTAACAAGAATAGGTTCATCAACCCTTTTCTCCTGAGGTCTGTTATAAGGAAAACACCTAATAAATCCACATCCCTTAACCCCTGTGTCATGTAAAGGTATCAGCTTATGTTGAGCTCCTCCATGCCTAACCACATAGGTATTAGCATGACCATCAAACAAAACATTTATGTCAAACTACCAGGGTCTACCGAGCAACAAATGACATGCATCCATAGGTAATAGATCACATAATATCTCATCATGGTAAGATCCAATCTAAAACTTAACCAAACATTGTTCTTCAACTCTAACCTTAGAAACATCTTGTATCCAACTAATCTGATAAGGATTAGGATGTTTCCTTCTTTCCAAATTTAATTTACTAACCATTTCATCTAAAACAAAGTTCTCAGAACTACCACCATCAACTATAACATTACATACCTTATCCTTGCACTTACATTTGGTTCTAAACAGATTTCTTCTTTGCACTAGTTCATTAACACATGCAACTAATCTCCTAGTAACAAGACATTCACCTTTCTCAGGAACATTCTCAATGTCTTCTTCAGCAGCTAATGCAACTCTTTTCTTAGGACACTACCAACTTCTATGACTAGCTTCTCCACAGTTATAACAAGTGTCGGTGAACTCATTCTTCCATCTTCCTCTCTATCCAGCATTCTTAGTAAATTGACCACTATTAGATCCCACATAAGGCTTATGATTCTCCGTCACATTACTCTCAGCAACTGTCTTGCCAGTTTTACCACCTCAGTTCCTACTATTCTATTTTTCTTCATACTTCCTATTCAGCTTCTCTTCAATATTTAATGCCATCTAATAAGCATCACTGATTGTTGTCATCCACACAATGAGTACCTCTTCTTGAATACTAGGTCTCAAACCATAGACATACCTAGCAACCTTCTCTTTATTAGCTTCAGAATGCCTAGTCCTAATCAGGATTCTATAAAACTCCTCAGTATACTCCTATACTGATTTGTTAGTCTACTTCAAAGATTGCATCTTATTAAACATGTCCAATTCATAATCTACCAAAATGAATTGTTTCTTCATCTTGTCAACCATTCGGTTCCACTTGGTGATCTTTTCTTTTCCTCTTCTACCTCTTTCCAACTGAACTTCCCTCCACCAGATATTTGCATGACCTTTCAAGTTAGTCTTTGCAAATCTAACCCTATGAGGATCTTCTATTTCTTCATACTCAAAGTATTCATCAATCTCATTGATCCAATCAATCAATTCTTTAGGCCTAAGGCTTCCAACAAATGCAGAAACTACAATCTTAGGTCTTTTCCCAATCTTAGACATAGTTTTTAGAATTTGATTGTCCTCAGAATCTGTAGCTTCTTCTATAGCTTCTTCAAAATGATCTTCCTTAGATTCATCATCGCTATCCTCTTTCAAGGTAGGCTTCTTATTTCTCAATTCTTCTTGTAGATCTTGCACTTATTTCTGCATGGCCCTAAAATCATTAATACTAAATTCACCAGTATTTTCTTCTTCCTCAGAGATCTCATGATTTCTCCTCAGAGGCATCTTCAAATCAAGATCTAGATACACAAGATCCACTCAGCTCCAACAGGAATAGACTTTTCTCAAATAGGAAAAAACTTCACTCTGATACCACCTAATGCAGTCAAGCTCAGTATATCCAATTAAGGACTGATTGACCTTGCAGCCAAACCAATATGTAGCAGAAATACACAATACACACAACTGATCTGATATGAAATAGAAGTCTTTATTCATGAAAACATCGATTACATGCAATGTGTCAGGCTATGAGGCCTTCTCAGTTATGACCAATTACAAATAAAGTAACAGTCTACAAGATCTCACATGATCCAAATAATTTCCCCAACATTAGCATCTAGCTAGCTGAGGTCTGTAACACATAGCACATTGGTAGGCACCTAAGAAAGATCTAAACTTGTACTCCAACTTCTAAGAAATCTTCCTACTCCTAAGCTCGTAGGCTACTAACCTTCCTTCCTATAATCTCATCCCAAACAACTACCCAAGGATCCTATAAATACTAATTCCTAGCCAGAAGTCGGTTGATGAAATAGTAAATCTTTACAAACAAATATTAAATGCTAAAACATCATTTGACTCTCACATAGCCTTACAAAATAAATAAACTCCAAAGATGGCCCCAAACAGTCATCAAATCTGCATAGAAGAATGCAACACGCCAGATCTAGGTCCCCACATGTCCAATGATCAATCCATAACACAAGGAGTGTGACCTAGATTAAATGCACCATTTGACCAGGCCAATCTATCCAAACAATCCAGTCAATAAGAAAGAACACTAAGCAATAGAAGAAATAACTGAGCACCAGTCGACCGACCACGCCAAGCATGACCGAGTAACATAGTTATTGTTGAGCGCTAGTGAATCAACACCTTCAGTGATTGAGCATTCTTTAGAGATCAAGAACCTTGGTAACCATAGAAGCTGAGCAACCAGTTTCCCAAACCGAGCAAGAACTTCACCAAACTAAGATAAAAACTAACAATGTATCCTCAAAGACAAACATATTTTTGGTTGATACAGGATTGCCAAGAATCCTAGGATGCTCCTACATGATATTCCAAGATCCATTCAAGATTGGTGATGAAGATCTAATGCAATTTATTTGAGACATCCTACATACAATTCTACATTCATTATGAGCATCCATACTTGTAGATTCAAGGATTCGAATCCTCCACAAGGATTTCAACATAAACAAGGTGAATTGTTCCATTTACTTTGTTTATATATTGTAATTTCAATTATATTTCAAGGTTGATTCCAAATCAGGGTTTGGCCAAGGCAAACCCCTCATCCAACAAACAAAACCATTTTTCTTGTAGGTATAGGTGTGGGACAACAAATATCAGTGCAGATCTGAGTACCCTTTTTAGTGAACTTTCAAGATCCGCGAACAGAATTTCTGTCAAAGTAGTGCAGGTCAAGGATGACTTTTTGGGGTAATATTGTACCATGGGGTAATATTGTACCCTAGGGTAATATCTTACCCCTATCCTAAGGTCAAGGATGAACTTTCTTAGAAAGACAAAAGGTTTTTGGGTTTTCTCTATTTCTTCATTTCTAGGCCAGGTCCGGTTACATAATTTCCTAAAATTGAACACAAACACCAAAAAATAGTGTTTTCCAGATTTACCCTATTTTGAGGTTAGTATTTCTAATACATACTTTCTATAATGGAATAGAAGGTTTTCTCCTTTCTTCATATTCTTCATTGATTGATTCATTTGGGCATTAAACATTCTATTTTGGTTGATCAATTTGGACCTCTCCTTTGGGAATTTGGATTAAGAAGTAGATCTTACATTCCCCCACACACATCCAATACATTTTTGTGCTTCTAATCCCATTTCTCATATTTTCATACATTAAATTTAGGTGAACACTCTATTTGTTTATCTTACAATACTTTTGGACATATGAAGAGAGATTTTATAGGTAAGCAATTTAAACGTATCTTTGGTTATTGTTATAATTGTCATAGTTTTGGACATAGAGGTATTGATTGTAAGAAACCTAGATCTAATGATAACAATAGTAGTAGTAGAATGTTTAGAGATACTAATCATGTAGATAAAAGACCTATTAAAGATATGAACAAAATGAATTGAGTTGTGTGTTATAGATGCAACAAGATTAGGCATATTGCTAGAAATTGCAAAACACAAATCAGTCAGACAGGACCAAGATATGGAAATAATGGAGTAGTTTGTCAGATATGCAACAATTTTGGCCATACAACAAGATTTTGTAGAATGAACAACATGAGAAACCCTAATCATAGAAGTTATACAAGGAGAAATGAGAGCACAAACAATAGTCAGAAAGGATGTTGTAGTAACTTGAAAGAAGTTAAATTTTTTAAAGCCACAAATCAAGAAAGCACACTCAGTATACTAGGAAATCAGACAGGTGAAGTACCTGATAGTAAGTGTGAATCATTGCCTAATCTTTCTTTAAGCATTTAAGTAATTATTTAGATTATAATAGAGAATTATAATAGTATAGAAGGAAGAGTATATTGATTTAAGTATTGCAAAGTTAGTATGAGATATTATACGATGTGATTATTCTATGGTTAAGAGTGCATGAAATTATATAAATGTATGCAAGTACACAAAAAGAATGAAGTTTTGTAGGTGAACAAATTTTTGAAATGAAGCGGAAAATAAATTTAATGCGATGTCAGAATCTTTAAATAATTAAAGGATTAAAGCATATGATCAGTATTAGTTGATCATTCAAGCAATTAAAGGAGAGAGATTCAGTGGAGATTAAGAGTAGTTTGTAGGATTTGGAGAAAGACTTCTTGCCAGATCTGGGCAAGCCCTAAATCGTGATTCTTGAGGTATTTTGCTAAGAAAATAATATAAAGTAGTTAAGTTTTATGAGAACCATGGATGCATCACTTGTTCACCATATAAAAGATTTAGTCAGACCTAGAGTAAAAATGAGACCAATAGAACCTTTGGTAGAAGAACCTAGCCTAGTGTTATCATTCGTTCCAGATGGAGTTTTTCACTTGGAAGATGTAAAAGGTTATTTAAAAAGAAATTTTGAGACCATAGTGTTGGAATGTTATATATACTAGTGTATATGACTTAATATAGTGTTGTCATTATGGCAATAAAGTCATATAGAATTTTGGAGTCAGCGCACTTGATGTAAAGATCAGAAATCAGCTAAGTGTTGAAGATTGGACAGTGTATAGAGTTCCTGAAGCTCAGGGCATCAGCGCACATGTGTACAATTGAGTTATAGTGTGCTCCCTATAATTTAAGTTGGTTAGACTATATTCATGCTTAGTCTATGAGTGTATGATCAGATATGCAAGTATGAGAAAGATACAGATAGTTGAAGTTACAAAGCCAATGTGTGCCAGTGAAGAACAGAGTAAGCAGCCGACTGTTATCATTTTGAGATGCGGTTATATTATACTAATGTAAAGCATATGATCCTATTGTAATTAGTTTTTTGACATGTATATATGTTTATTTTTAAACACAATTGAGCCAATTCATTCGGAAGCATTGTATGTAATAGGTTTAAGGGCCGACCTAGTTATTTATTTTGTATGTGCATATAAATATAAGATGCACCATTGTAAATGATATGGAAGATGTAATAGAGTTTTGATAAGAAGAGTAGAAATGTGTGAAGATTCTATAAGATGTATTAGAGCTTTGCAAGAGGTCAAAGCATCAGCGCATCAAAGGAACTAATCTGACAAGCAGTGTCATGGTGACAATTCATCCAACAGATATAGTGTGTATCTAAGATCAGAAGGTTGTAGCCTTTGCCACTTGAGCAATGAGCTCTAGGACAGTGCATCCACTCCCCTAATAGGGACTATTGTAAAAGACTCCTAACAGGGTCTGACCCTTGAATAGGTCTACTATACTTAATACATTGTAAAGAAACTCCTAGAAGGGTTAAGGATCTTCTAACAAGGATCACAAAACACTAGTACAAAATATTAGTGGGTGTCAATTCCCACCAGGGTTTTTACCTATTTGGGTTTCCCCATAACTATATTGGTTTTATGTGTTGATTTCATGTTTCATATTTATGTGTATGTTAATTTTAGTACTTAATCATTTAAGTTCAGTGTAAAGATTATGTAAAAAGATAAATATACAGTTAACACTAATTCACCCCCCCCCCCTCTTAGTGTTCCCATTCATAACAATTGGTATCAGAGCTTTGGTGCTTAGAAAATAATTTTAACCACTTGAGGAGATCATGGATAAAGAAGAAATGAAACATCTAAAAATAAATCTGGAAGCTGCTCTTGAAGACTTGGACAAATCTGAAAGAGAAACTAAAGAACTAAGGGAAAAACTCAGTGATGCTCAATTATTAATCAAAAGGCCAAGTAAAGATTTGAAATAATACTCTACCAGTGATCTAGGGACAATGGTCAAGAAGCTAAATGAAGAAAATAAATCCTTAAAAGAACAACTTGAAGAATTTGATCATAAGCTGACTAACAATTAGGAAGTCTATGCTGAACAAGTCAAAGAGAACATTCAACTGAATGAAGAATTGAGGAAAGAAAACATGGAAATCTTAGAACTAAGAAACAATTTAAGGAAAGCTTGGAATTTGAAATGAAAGAGGCTAAGAATCACATTGACAAATTACACACCAGTTCTTATTTAATAGAATCTCAGTTGTATGGAAGAAGAGCTAAAGGAGATACTAGTTGCATTGGATACAATGAAGCACAAAATCAGATTGACAACATGCGAGCAAGAATGAAAACACAAAAAGACTCTACTAATACTAAGAAGACTAAAGATCAAACCAAAGATAATGGTGAACCACCTAAGAATGAGCACACGCCTATAAGCCGCACTTGTTATGCATGTAACAAGCATGGACACATAGCAAGGAGCTATACAAAGGTAAGACCTTTCAATGGTTACTGTTATTCATGCAATAAATTTGGTCATAGTGCTCTGAATTGTAAGACAAGCCAAAAGAACAAGACTCATAATCAAAGAAATTAGAATCAATCAAATGTAAGAAGCTCTTAGAATGTTACATGTCAGATATGTAACTATAATGGTCACTCAGCTAAACAATGTAAGATGGTGACTCATGTCAATGCACTGAGGAATATAAGGCCTCCAATCATTTGTCACTCTTGTAACAAAGATGGACACATTTGAAAGTTTTGTAGATCAAGGATGCAAGGTTAGGAAAGTCCCAAAAGGCTAGAAGAACCATTTTGGGATCCTGAAGGAGAAGTCAATTTTGTGAAAGCTTCAAAGGATGAAAACTTGATTTGGTCAGAAACAAAAAAGGACAAGGTTGATGAGTATGTATTGGATGCATCCATAGTGGATGGACCTACCACATCTGGATGAATGGCCCTTAGGGTAATAGGGGGAGCTAATTTAGCTCAAGACCCTTGTGTGGCTTGTATACTCACTCTCAGAGTATGTGCCTTTGGACTTAAGCTTTTGGAATCTATAAAAACCTTCATGCAAGAGCTCAATAGTTGATTGTTTATAGAATGAAAGATAGAAATTTCCAAGTGACAGCCTGGTTTACGCGACAAGCATTAATGGTAGAAATTATACTTTAAAGTACATAAAAGCTAGAAGATCTCTCATTGCATTCAAATTAAGAGTGATTGAAGAGAAATAGAGTCTGAGCAATTGGTTAAGAAGGATTGCAGTTTGATTCATCAAGTGATTTGCTGTGCATTTAATCAGTTGTGGAAACCCTAGTTTGTCGTGTCAATTCAGAATCTCTTGGAAACCTTTACAAAAGTGATACACAAGTAAGGGATGGCTACTCCCATAGTATTTGATATTGTAGAGAATAAAATATATGTGTTTAAGAGGCATCCATTTAAGTCTACACTAGATGACCTAGAAGGGGCATTCTCCCACATGCCTATGGGCATTATGCATGTTGAGGACATTAGGGAATACATCTACTGTAAGAAAGAACCTATAGGATTGGATAGATTAAGGGAACACATGGAAACCATGTTAAAACTAGAAAAAACCTTCTTGGATGAGTATGCGTAGTGGGATAATCACCTTATAGTTGAGTATGCTACGACATATGAGTTCTATGAATCAGAATGGATCAAGATTCTTTTGAGAAGGATTCATGATGACCTATTTTGGATAGGTGAAGTGCTGGTCAGAATTACCAGTGACCTAATTCATGAGATGATAGGGCTCTCAAGGACATGCATTGTCCTTCCAATGGGTAAAGATGTGAGGAAGATTGTTGAATAGACTTGCAAGTCAAGGAGTGATACGCATGGAATGACCATAGAGCCTATTGATAAAAATGACATCAAATTGATGTCTATGATACTTGGATATAGGTTTCAACACACCAGTAGGCTGAACAGTGTGTCTGTGGCCACAATTCTTGCATCCATAAGAATTGTTAATGAAAATGGAGAATTCAACCTATGTGAAATCTTTTGTGCATAGTTGATTGATAACATTAAGGAAATCAAGCATGATAAGACCAAAATATTCAGATTTGGGTCTTTGATCATCTATATGTACTTTCACATTGTTGGAAAAGTATCTAATTTGTATCTAGAAAAATCCATTCTCACAATGCCTTAGATATCTCTCAATGCATGTACTGAGAGCACCTTGAAGGATTACATGAAATTGGAGCTAAAGGCATTAAGGGCTAAGATGTAGATGAGGTATAGGATACCAGAGAAGATAGTGGAAAAGTACAAGGATACTATTTTCTTCATGGTTGAAATAGACACAACATGCATGGAGGTAGTTGAACCTAGAACAAAGTGGATTCATCCACTAGGATATGAAGTAGATGGAAAAGTTTTAGAAGCATATGCTCAAGTACTACTTTTAGCTCCTACTGACCCTAATGAGCCAAGATGGGGAACCTATGAGGAGAAGATAAGAGAAATTGATGTAGTCTTGAACATCATAGCAAAAAAAAGAAAATTTGCTAAGGTTACCTCAGAAATCTTGAGAATACATGGAGTGTCTGAAGAAGACCTAGACAAAGAAAGGGAACAAAAGATTTCCTTGGAATTAGAGAGTGTAGATGAAACAAAGGCAAAATCAAATGATCCCAAGGTAAAGAAGTTGAAGATAGAAAAATCTAATGAATAGAAGGGTAAAGCTAATGATACTCCTTCTGCACCCAAAGTAACCATTGACCTTACTACTCCTCCTGAGTATAAGGCAATGCTGAAGAGGAAGAAAGAGATCTACACTAGTCATCCATCCTTAAGAGTCACAAGGAACAAAAAGAACTCCCAAGCACCTCCTAAAGTAAGTTTCAAACCTAGTCTCAGTGTGCTAAGTGCAAGAATAATTGATGAGGTAAGAATTGATCAAGTAGGGAAGTTTTATGAAAAGTATAGTAAAATAGACAAATTTGAGATACATGGTATCATAGTCAAACACATCTTGAAGTTCAAGAAGACAGTCTTGGAACTTAAGACTATGATCCCTAATAATGTGTGGAACATCCTAGAATTCCAAAAGAGACATGCTATTGAAGAAGACCTACGGATAAAGGAAAATATTCTAGATGATACCCTTCCTATATTTTCTCTAGAGGAGAAGTCTTTTTTGTTAGACTTAGTGAAGCCACATCTCAAAACAAAGTCAAGGACTTTGCACATTATGGACAAGAACTATGATCTTGTTGCTAAGGAAATAGAGAAGCCATTCGAGAAAGTATTCATGAATAGGCACATGTATCTAGCCACTGTGCCCATAGCACAAGTACACATAAAGGAAGTCAAGGTGGGAGATCCCACTAATGCATCAGTGATAGGTCCTCAAGATTCAGCACTTGTAGTAGAAACAGAAGCAGAGGAAGATAAGTCTGCACCCATGACAAAGTCATTAAAATATAACACAATTATCATTGACAATGTAGAGATAGCCATGGCGGCCATTGACACTGAATTGGATAAGTTTGAAGAAGCTTTTGTGAGAACACAAGAAGCTGAAATTTTATGCAGCAACACACCTCTCACTCATCAAGAAGAAGTATTGATTGAAGATATAACAGATGAGAAAGAAGAAAAAAAGATGGAAGAGAAGAAAGAACAAGAAAAATAAAAATAGAAAAAGAAGAAGAAAAGAAAGAGATAGAAAAATAAGTAGAGAGAAATGAACCATCAGTTGAAATGCTCAAGGTAAAACAAGAAGTGATGGATAGCACTCCCATCACTCCCTCAATAGCATTGTTGTCAAGTTTGACACCTGACACAACTAGTTTAGACTCATGGGGAGAATAACACTTGATTAAGTGCAGCATCCTAGCTATGGAGAAGGCCAAGAAGAAACAAGTGATGAGGAATTTCCTCCTTGTAGAGTCAGTGCACATCCTGAACAATTTGTTTCTTGTAGACAAGAAAGTGTCCAAAGTACACTCCGTTGATGATGTAAGTTCAGTCCTTTCACAATTCAAAATATTTTTCTCTAGCCTGGAAGAATCTACATCCTTAGTTGTAGAGGAGATTTACTTGAAGAAGAGATTGAGTGAATTGGTTAGCAACTATGCACTTGACCTAACCTCACTAAAGTCTTGTCAAGCATCTTTGAAGGATTTTGTATCAAAAGGCATCAAAATCATTCCTGACTATATGAACCAGGACAAGTAGTCTAGTGAACTATACAAGAAGATTCAAGAGGTTGAAGCTATGATAGACAGTATAAGAAAATTAGTGGAAGATCCATCAGTGGATGTGAACATGTGCAAAAATGTCTACTAAGGTCAGATTGATAAAATTGAAAAGGAAGAAAAAGAGATGACTAAGATAAGCGGAAGGTAGACTTAGCTAAGGAATGCTCTTGCACCCTCATTAGACATACTAAATTAGAATATCACGAAGATTGATGCCACCATGGTGACATATGATCAATGTCCTAGCACTGATCTAGAGAAGATGGAGAAGCTTCAGTATGCTTTATGCGCCCATCTACAGATTGTAAATTCACTGATCACATTTTGGAAGGAGATCCAAAATCTGTAGATTGCATATCCAGATGTACTATCACAATAATTTTTTGTAGATTCAATTTTTGACACACCTTTTTCATTAATTTAAAAGGAGAAGTATGTATAGAATATGGATAATATATATGTATAAGGAGATATAAGATAGAAAGATATGTATAGGGAAACAAAAGTTTTTTGTATTAAGGACAGTTAGCAACTTGGACATGTTCCTTTGTTTCCATCAATGAAAAAGGGGAGATTGTGGGAAAGTTAGATATACTAGTGTATATGAATTAATATAGTGTTTTCGTTGTGGCAACAAAGTCATATATAAGTTTGGAGTCAGTGCACTTGATGTAAAGATCAGAAATCAGCTAAGTGTTGAAGACTGGATAGTGTATATAGCTCTTGAAGCTCAGGGCATCAGTACATGTGCGTATGACTAAGTTATGGTGTGCACCCTAGAAGTTAAGTTTTTTAGATTATATTCATGCTTAGTCTATCAGCGTATGATCAGATATGCAAGTATGCAAAGATACAGATAGTTGAAGTTACATAGCCAGTGTGTGCTAGTGAAGAACAGAGTAAGCAACCGACTGTTATCATTTTGAGTTTCGATTATATTCTAATGATGTGAAAGATATGCACCTATTGTAATTAGGTTTCTGACATGTATATATTTTTTTTGTAAACACGCTTTAGCCAATTCATTTGGAAGCATTGTATGTAATAGGTTTAAGGGCCGACCTAGTTGTTTATTTTGTATGCGCACATAAATATAAGATGTACCCATTGTAAATGATATGGAAGATGTAAAAGAGTTGTGATAAGTAGAGTAGAAGTGTTCAAAGAGTCTATAAGATGTATTAGAGCTTTGCAAGAAGTCAAAGTATCAGCACATGAAAGGAATTGATCTAACAAGCAGTGTATAGATATAGTGTGTATCTGAGATCAGAAGGTTGTAGCCTTCACCACTTGAGCAGTGAGCTCTAGGATAGTGCATCCACTCCCCTAATAGGGACTATTGTAAAAGACTCCTAACAGGGTCCGACCCTTGACCAGGTCTATTGTACTTAATACATTGTTAAGAAACTCCTAATAGGGTTAAGAATCTTCTAAAAAGGATCACAAAACACTAGTACAAAATATTAGTGGGTGTGAATTTCCATCGGCGTTTTTACCTATTTGGGTTTCCCCATAACCATATTAGCGTTATGTGTTGATTTCATGTTTCATGTTTATGTGGATGTTCATTTTAGTAGTTAATCATTTAAGTTGAATTTAAAGATTAAGTAAAAGGATAAATATTTAGTGAACACTGATTCACCCCCCCTCTTAGTGTTCCCATTCCTAACACATAGGAGATGGTAATTTGATCAAGGAATTTGAGAATATATTTAAACAAGATATGTCATTCAAAGAAGGGTTTTAACATTTGAAAGATATTGACATTATCAAGTAGCCACTTCATTACAAATTCCAAGATGATGAATGCACTAAGATCATTTTGAGTAGAATCCACAATGGTAAATTTTGGTTAGATGACAGAGTGATAGACATCACCACAAACCTTATTCATGAGGTAACCGATCTATCTAAATCTAGAGTAATTCATTTTAATGAGAAGAATGTTAAGAAAATTGTGTTAGATAACACTAGGTCATCCTACAATGGAAGAGGAATTATAATCAACAAGATCATACAGGATGATGTTAGATATGTGTGCAAGATCATAATATCTAAGTTTTGTGCTAATTCTAGAGAGGATAATATAGCATATGGCATGGTACATGTGGCTTATCTTATGTGTGTTTAGAAAGTTCAAGTTGACATGTGTGAGATTCTAAGAATTTAGTTGATAGAGAACCTTGAGAAGATCAAGAAAACTAAGAATTGAGATTTTATATTCTCATCACTGATCACATATATGTTTTTTCATTTGTTAAGGAGACTTACATATACTATTGCAGAAGATTGGAATGATAACATGAATACCATGGATAGAATCAACAAGGTGTACATAAGACACCCTATAGACAAAGTGAATGAGAGTGACACTTTGGTAATCATAACTTTTTAGAATCAAATGAGAAAAAGATCAGGGATTCCACCAGCTATTGTGGAGAAATACAATAAATAAAATATGGTTTTTTGTTGACACTGACTTTACTTTTATTGAAGCAGTTGAGCCTAGAGTGGAATTTGTAGATCAACTAGAATTTTTAGTCCTATATTTGGGACATATGAGGAGAAATTTGAGTCCAAAAAATTAGTAAAGGCACATAAGACAACTAAGAAAATAGTAGATAGTACTATTAAGAAAATTCTTAAAACATTAGCATGACAGAGCATGAATTTATAGTTACAAAGTAGACTTCATCAACAATAAGGGATATAGGATAGAAAGAAATCTTATTAGTTCCACCCCTTACATCAGTTGCAACACCTACTGAATAAATTTGGGACTTTGATGAAGATATTGAAGTAATGGAAGTAAAGGAAGTATGAAAAACCACTAGATTCTTTGAAAAGTCACTCCACTGGGAAAAAGAATAAAGGAAATGGCAAGCAGTTCAGGTAAGAGACAAAAGACAATATTTACCCCACTGCCAAGGAAAACATCAGAAGAAAAGGGAGAAGAAGAAATGGAAGCCTAAGATTGAAAAAGTGAATACCTTAATTATTAATGAAGGTGATTTCACCAAGATGAATAAATACTATGAGTTATACAATTTTTTTGAGAAAATGATTTTGGAGAATGATGTTGTTAGGCATATGATACTAGAAGATAATAAGTTTGATAGCATTAAAGGAATTATTCCTGATGACTTATATGAGAAATTAGTAAACCAAAAAAGGGAGCAACAAAAGAAGACAATGGAATTAGAGAAAGATATGTAAGGAAGTTATGTGATATAAAAGATGAAGAACAATTCAAGGAGATCATAAAGAATATTAGCACCCATCTAAGAAAGAAAATAAGAACTATACTAATCATGGGAGGTAACCATGAATAAATCAATAAGGAGATAGAGGAAGTAGTTGTGAAAGTCCTCACCTCCAGTCCTAGTGAGTGCATTGTTAGTAATGACTACTAAATTTTTGGCAGCCATTCTATAGTAGTTATTGTTGCATTCATGACTATGATTGTCATTGATGTCAGCACAGTGATCTTCTAGAGACTTGCAGAGAAGTAGATAGAGTTTGAATTAGCACACATGGGCTACTGCAGTTGGAGCTATGTGATGGTGAGGATATACTCTTTGATATGTTATATGTCTATGATTAAGAGAACAGATAGTAATTATTTTATTCATGGAAGTTATGAGCATTTTGGTGGAAGCAGTATTTAGGCAGTTTTCCTGAGTAGCGGTTTGTGGAAATCAAATGATATCTCCTAATCGGGATGGAATCTGGTTTTGTGCAGTTAAATGAAAGTTGAAGACACATTGATAGAGATGTGGATGAAAATGCAAACTTTGAGGTCATACAAATGAAGATTTACTGTATTTGGAAGCTGACAGTTTTGTGTAATTTTGATGTAGCGTGTGGAAACTTTTATTTTGTAATTGTATGCCGAATCATTTGTAATTATTTGAGTGTGGTATAAAGGAAGGAATGTGTTTCCTTCTTGTAATGTAGAAGAGGATAATTTTGTATGAACATGAAGTGAAGAAAAGAGCTAAATGTGAAAGTAAATTGTGAAAGAAGACATGCGAAGTATAGAGATCTGAAATTGAGATCTAGTGTAACAGTGAGTGCGATTTGGCACAATTAGAGAAGAGGTAACATATTATTCTATTGAGTAATACAAAGATTATTTGGATAGTGTGTTCAATGATCTTACCTTGAATTTGTTTGGGCAGTGGGTCCTTCTATCTTCCATAACTCTTAACAGGGTTAGAATCTTTTAACAGGGATTCAAAATCTCCTAACAAGGATTCATATGCACTGAATGTATTTCATAAGACTCCTAACAGAGTCCATCCTTTCACAAGGAATATTTGTATTAGTGAATATTTTGTGGGCATCATTCCCACTGGGGTTTACTCTTTGATCAAGAGGTTCCCTAGTCAACATATCTTGTGTCCTTGTGTTATTATGTATGAATATCTTTATATGGTTGGTAATTATATTGCTTACATGGTTTAATGCTGGTGAAGTTGATAAAAGTTATAATTATTTGATAACTGATTCATCCCCCCCCCCCTCTCTTAGTTATCTTGGTAGACTTTACTTTCTAACAATTGGTATCAGAGCGACAGGTCCTTGAAAAAGAAGTTTAATAGCTTAAGGAGATCCATGGCGAATTTTAGGAAAGAAAGCCCTAAGGTTGATGGAGTAAATTTTGACAGCTGGAAAGAAAAAGAGTTAGATTACATAATTGGATATGTGCATTTGAAGATATAAGAATGTTGGAAGATGAATCTGTTAGAAGCTATATTGGTAGAATGTCAAAAATTGTTACAGGTGGGTATGTGCAAGATCATGAGGGGCCAAAAAGTGGCGATGTCAGTTCAAAACTTTGACAATGTAGCTGATGAACTTTTTTTCACCCGAATTTGATAAAATGAAAAGGGTATCTGAAGGAGATTATCAACTTTCTATCGATATAATTGCTGTCAAATTTTGAATTCGGTAAGTAATTATTAGTTATTTTCTAATTGAGCTACCTCTAAAGTGTTGATTTATATACTGATTGGAAAATGACTATAACTTTCAAACGGTATAACATTTTTGAAATATGAAAAATGCGTCACATTCTATGCTTCACCTACTACAAGGAAAAATAAAAAAAATTTAAATTTTGTAAAGTTTTGAATGAGTTAAGGTGGTCAGACACAAGAGTTTTTTTATTTTGAAAATGTTGTAGCAAAAAATTCATAATTAATTATTTTTTTGGACTAAAATTACAAAAAAATATGCATCACATTTGGGCATGAGTCTACTACTTATATATAAAATCTTATAATAAAATATTATCATTTGATTATGATTAAGACATACACCTACTTCTTATTTTTTTCTTGAAATTTTTGTACTGCTGCATTGAAATCTATACTTTTCACCAATCATACTAACTTTTTCTCAAAAAAGGCCTAGTATTTTAGAGATTACATTCAATTTTCTATAGATTCTATTCTTACAACTTTTTGATAATAGGTTCATAGCTAGTTAAAATTTTCACGTCAAGTTGACTAACCCTGATTTCCTGATTTTTCATTGCCACTTAAGGGCATAGTTTGGCCCCTCATGATCTTGCACATACCCAAGTATAAAATCTTGTGGAGGAACAAAGATAGAGAATGAAGTGATATGGAAAATTCCGAGGACATTGACTCCTTTATTTAAGAAGACAACATAGATAATTGAACAAGTTATACCTTGTACTACAAACTTTACAAGAGAGACTCTTCTTGGAAGATTGGAAGCAACAAAGATGAACCTAAGGTTATCAGGGGACTTACCTTGAATGGAAATAGCATTCAGTGCTCTTAGTGTTTGCCCTACTTTGTCTAGAAGCATCAGTGTGAGCAAAGATATTGCTAGCATTAGTAGATCTAGAAATGAAGAAGACAAGAAGATTGAAGAAGGTATTGCCTTGATTGTGAAGAGAGAACCAGACGGTAAGAAAATTTTTAAATGTTGGACTTGTCAAGAATATGGTCATTTTGCATCTAAATGTCCTAAGAGAGTTAAAAAGTACAGAAATAATTTCAAACCTAGAAGATCTAAGGAATGTTATTATGCTAATGATGAAGATCTTGAAGCTAGTATAGAGAGATCCTTAAGTGAAAGTGATAATGAGAATAATGATGACATGGGATTTGTAGCAATTAAAGAAGAAAATTTTGAAACTGATGTCAAGGAAGAAAAAGCCTTAGTTTCTCAAGTTGAAAAGAAAGCTGATTGGATTATAGATAGTGGTTGGTCACATCATATGACTGGAGACATGAAAAAGTTCATAAAGTTAAACAAATATGATGGAGGAGTTGTTAGAGTTGGAAATAATGCACCTTGTTTGATTAAAGGTATAGGATCTATTACTCTCGATGGAAAGACTAATACTGATGATGTTTATTTTGTGGATGGATTGAAACATAATCTTTTGAGTGTTGGATAGTTAGTTGATAATGGATATAAAGTTTGGTTTACTGAGAAAACTTGTGTGATAAAGGATAAAGATGGAAATCTGATTGGAACTAGATCTAGAACCAGAGTTAATGTATTTTAGTTGAATCCTACTGAGATGACATGTTTGATTACTAAAATTGATGACAGTTAATTATGGCATAGATTTTTTCATCATATAAACTTTGAAAACATTGTGAAAGTAAGTACTACACTTGCAATAAGAGATTTGCCTAAAATTATGAAGCCTACTAACATGATTTGCAAAGAATGTGTGATGGCTAAATAGAAAAGAAGTTCTTTTCCTAGTAAGAAATTTACATTTGTAGAAAAGCTGCAAATTGTTCATACATATTTGAGTGGTCCTACCAAGACAAGAGGATTCTATGGAGAAAGGTATTTTATGATTCTTGTTGATGATTTTACAAGAATGACGTGGATTGCATTTCTTAAAGAAAAATTTGAAGCATTTGATAAGTTTAAGATTGTTAAGAATAAAGTTGAGAATGGATCTGGAATGAAGATTAAATATTTGAGATCTAATAGAGGTGGAGAATTTACTTCTAGAGATTTTAACACCTTTTTGTGAAGAAAATGGCATTAAGAGATAGTTCTCGGCCCCTAGAACACCTGAACAAAATGGTATTGTAGAAAGAAGTAATAGATCAGTGACTGAAGCAGAAAGAGCTATGTTATTTGAGAATTATTTGGAGAAGATACTCTAGAGAGAAGTAATGAACACAACAGTGTATACAATGAACATAGTACAAATCAGACCAGACACAGACAAGACACCTTATGAATTATGGTTTGGACATGCACCCGCAGTTAAGTATTTTAGAATTTTTGGAAGCAAATGTTATATAAAGAGAGATGATGATATTAGAAAGTTTGATCCTAGAAGTGATGAAGGTATATTTCTTGGATATTCTTTGAAAAGAAAATCCTGTAGATGTTACAATAAAATAAATAAGACTATTGTTGAAAGCACAAATGTTAAAGTTGATGAAAAGTTCAAAATTTAGGAAATAATGCTTGATTATGAATCAGATGAAGAAGCTCATCCTAAACCTAACACTAGATCTACTAAATTATTTTATGAAACTGACAATGATTTGTTGAATGAAAGCCACAGTGAAGTCATTGTAGAGCCTGCACCAAAAGTGAGATCTGAGACAGTGACACCTAGCAAGATTTTGTTAAAGAATCATCCTATTGGACAAATTATTGGAAGCATCAAAAGAGGAATTCTAACTCGGAATAAGGTACAAGAAAAGTTATGTTTGATTACTCAAATTGAACCTAAAACAACTAGTGAAGCTTGTGAAGATGAAAGTTGGACTAATGTTATGAAATAAGAACTAGATCAGATTGAAAAGAACAAGACATGGGAATTGGTCTCTAGACCTAAAGACAAGAATGTTATTGGAACTAAATGGGTATTTAGAAACAAGATGAATGAACAAGGAGAAGTAGTAAGAAACAAAGCAAGATTGGTATGTAAGGGATACTCATAGCAAGAAGGAATTGACTATGAAGAAACCTTTGCACCTGTTGCAAGAATTAAAGTTGTAAGAATTTTTTTGGCTTATGCAGCTTACAAGAAATTTAAAGTATATCAGATGGATGTGAAGTCAGCATTTTTGAATAGAGAATTGGAAGAAGAAGTCTACATTGAGCACCTTGAAGGTTTTCCTTTGACTTAAGAAGGAGACATGGTATGTAAACTAAAGAAAGCTTTGTATGGACTAAAACAAACACCTAGAACTTGGTATGCAAGATTGGACAAGTATTTGTTAAAGTTGGGATTTAAAAAAGGAACAGCTGATAGCAATCTGTACACAAAATAAATTGAAAATGGTTTGTTGGTTATAGTTATTTTTGTTGATGACATTATTTTTGGAGGAGAAGATGAAGCTAGTGACAAATTTTCTAATGAAATGAAGACTGAATTTGAAATGAGTATGATTGGTGAAATGAAATACTTTCTAGGATTATAGATAACATAGAACAATCATGGTATCTTTGTAAGTTAGACAAAGTACCTGAATGACTTGTTGAAAAGATTTGGAATGGAGAATTGTAAACCAATTGGAACACCTATGGTAACTAGACATAAGTTATCTAGCACAGATGAGACTCCTGCAATAGAACAAAAGAATTACAGATCCATGATTGGAGGACTACAATATTTGACACATACAAGACCTAATATCGCATATTCAATTTGAATTGTAGCAATATTTCAAGCTGAACCTAGAGAATAACATTATGCAATAGTAAAGAGGATATTGAGATATTTAAGAGGCACAATGGACTATGGATTATGGTATGAAAAATTTGATGATTTTACCCTATGTACATATACAGATGCTGATTGGGGAGGTAGTGTTGATGATAAGAAAAGCACTAGCGGTGGAGAATTTTTCCTTGGGGGGAGATTGGTTTCTTGGCTAAGCAAGAAGCAGAATTATATCTCACAAAGCACAACAAAAGTAGAATATGTATCAACAGCAAACAATTGTAACCAGATAATTTGGATGAAGAAAATGCTAAAAGATATTGGAATAAAGTTTGTTGAACCTATTGTCATACATTGCGACAACACCAGCATAGTTAGTATGTCTAAGAATCCTATATTACACTCTAAGACAAAGCATATAGAGATCAAGTATCATGTTGTAAGAGAGAAAGTTGCTAAGAAGGAAGTCAGACTTGAGTACATAAGTACAAAGGAGCAGATAGAAAATATATTTACAAAGCCTTTGCCTAAGGATACATTTGAGTATCTGAGAGGTATGCTTGGGGTTATGCCCCAGCCTACTTTTGAGAAGTGATGCATTTGGTTGCATCCATCTAGTGGTATATGAGCCTTATCTTTCTTCTGGACTAGATGTTGGTACTTCCTCTATGGGGGAGTATGTGTATCTGAGCTGAGTCATGAGGACTCTAGTGCATGTATTTTTTGAATAGTGTCTTTTGAAATTGGATTTGTTGTTGACATAGTGATGAAATTTATGTCATTGATGTCAATGGGGGAGAAGTGTACATGAAAAAAATCTATTTGTACTATCTAAATAGGAAAATGAAGCAAGATTTGATTCATGAAGATGTTTTGAAGCGGCAGTGTTGCAGTATTGGATTTATGGAACATTAGATTTTTTTTTCATCTATGTTTCCATCAATGCCAATGGAGAAGATTGTTAGGAATGAATGCTAAATGTTTGGTAGCCATTATGTAGTAGTTGTTGTTGCATTCATGACTAAGATTGGCATTGATGTCAACACAGTGATCTTTTGGAGACTTGCAGAGAAGCAAACAAAGTTTGAATTAGTGCACATGGGTTATTGCATTTGGAGCTTTGCAATTTTGAGGATATACTCTTTGATATGTTATATGTCTATGGTTAAGACCGTAGAGAGTAATTCTTTTATTCATGGAAGTTATTAGCATTTTGGTGGAAGCAGTATTCAAGTAGTGTTCTTGAGTAGCAGTTTGTGGAAATCGGATGATATCTCCTAATCAGGATGGAATCTAGTTTTGTGCAGTGAAAGGGATGTTCAAGACACATTGATAGTGATGTGGATGACAACACAAGCTTTGAGGTCACATGAATGAATATTTATTATATTTGGAAGCTGACAATTTTGTGTAATTTTGATGTAGCGTGTGGAAACTTTTATTTTGTAATTGTATGCCGACTCATTTGCAATTATTTGAGTGTGGTATAAAGGAAGGAATGTGTTTCCTTTTTGTAATGTAGAAGAGGATAGTTGTGTATGAATATAAAGTGAAGAAAAGAGCTAAATGTGAAAGCGAATTGTGAAGGAAGACATGCGAAGTACAGAGATCTAAAATCGAGATCTAGTGTAACAGTGAGTGCAGTTGGGCATAGTCAGAGAAGAGGTAACATATTATTCTTTTGAGTAATACAAAGATTATTTGGACAATGTGTTTAGTGATCTTACCCTGAAGCTGTTTGGGCAGTGGGTCCTTATGTCTTCCATAACTCTTAACAGGGTTAGAATCTTTTAACAAGGATTCAAAATATCCTAATAGGGATTCATATGTATTGAATGTATTTCATAAGACTCCTAATAGAGTCCATCCTTTCACAAGGAATATTCATATTAGTGCATCTTTTTTGGGCATCATTCCCACCAGGGTTTACTCTTTGATCAAGAGGTTCCCTAGTCAACATATCTTGTGTCATGGTGTTATTGTGTATGAATATCTTTCTATGGTTGGTAATTATATTTCTTACATGGTTTAATGTTGTTGAAGTTGATAAAAGTTATAATTATCTGATAACTTATTCGCCCCCCCCTCTCAGTTATCTTGGTGGACTTTACTTTCTAACACGCATAAGTGAGTCTGATCAAGCAGTTGAAGTAGAACACCAAACAAATCCATCACCAACACCACCACCATCTATTAATATTGAAGACAACTCTATGAATGTTGAAGGAATAAACATCACTTTGGATAGTGAAGAAAATTTGTTCAATGATCATGAGGACATTGTTGAAAATTCAACTAATGAGCAACAGGACATGGCAGAAAATGAGGAAGAAGTTGAGACAAGAAAGAAAGAAGAGGTAGAAGCAACACAAGAAGAACCATAGATTAATGTACCAATAGAAGAATAAGAAGCTCCATAGGAGCACACAGTAATCATTCTTGAGCCCAAGGAAGTAGTAGAAAAACCATAGATTGAATCAATATTTGCTAGTCTTGGATAAGAATTTGATGATGATGATCAAATAGAGATGATCTCATCTTTGAACAAGATTATTAGAAATAATAAGAAGGTAAAAAGCCTAGAAGGATCATTACTTGAGGTGACTGAGAAACTACAAAGCATAATATCTAGTCAAATCAGTGAGGCAGATCCTTAGGGAAAGGAAAAAGAGGCTGTGAAAGATTTTGATGCAGAATTCACTAACTTATCAGAGATAGCCACAATAAAAGCTTAAGCATCTCAAGAAGCTAAAATATTTCAAGATGTATGTCAGAATATCAGAAATGATATAGACAATCTAGATATTTGTATTAAAGAGTTAAGAATATTTTTGGAAAGAAGAAAAGCATTGTACATTCAGTGTACAAATTCAAAAAACCGTATATCAAAAATAACTAATAAAATGAAGATCAAAGAGGCAGAGATACAAGTGGTAGTAAACCTTATTTTAGGCCCTAATGTGAAGATCTCAAACATTGAAAGGAATATTAGTTAAATATATGATGATATGAGACTTCTGAATGATGAGAAGGAGAAGAGATTGAAGAGATTTTCTCTATTAAGAGAGCATGTATCAATAAAATTGATTATTTTTTAAACTCAATTAGAGGAATGTCTTTCTTCAAAGACATCTTATGGAAAATTTCACTATGTAAACCTAAAGGCATGTGAAATTACATCTTTTGGCCTATGTGTATTTCTAAGCATTTTAGATGCAGTAAAGAAATCATGGGATAAGGAGGTAGAGATTCTAAAGACAAATTTTATAGATTGTGTTGCTAGCGTACCGGCCTTGCAATTTTGAAATCTTAAGGTAAAATATTTTTGACATAAGTTTTTGACACCTTTTTCATTCTTGTCAAAGGGGGAGTAGTATTAGAAAAAAAATTATATGTATAGATAGTATATGTATAGCACATAGTATACTCTTAGGGGGAGTATAGATATTTCGAAGATATAACTATTTTGGAGATATAAGTAGTTGTATGAATTTATTCATGGCCATAATTTTGTAACCTAAAGTTTTTGGGACTTAGCCAATTTTATTATATGTTGCCACTAATGACAAAGGTGGGGATTGTTGGCAATTTGGCTGAGTAGAATTTTAGATTATTGTCATTATAGAAACATATAACCACCATGTTGATCGCATAATAGAAGAAAGAATTTTTGTATGAGCGCAAGGGAAAATTGGCTAAGTACAATAGTATTTACCATCCTAATTAGAGATAGTTTTGGCTAGTGATGTTCACAAAAGCAATTTTAGTTCATGCACACTTAAAGATGGATAGTTCTATGTATATAAAAGCTACATGTAAGAGCGCAAGTATGTGCAACATGTACGAAAGGAGATATTAGAGGATTACAAAGATAATGTTGAAGCTGACTTGAACAAAGGAAGAAGACAGAATGAGAATATTAGGTTAAGGGATTATTTTTTTTTATCAAAATAATGAGTTAACCATATAAGGGACGACATCCTAGATGTTAACCCTTAGGCAGCATGAATTAATTTTCTATTTTGGAAGAGTCTATGTTTAGTAAAGTTGACTAGAAGTTATTATTCATAATAACTTGTATATATGTAAGAAGCATGTAATCCAAAGAGATACCAATTCTTGTAATGTTGTAATGCTATAATGAGAATTTCTATATTGTAAGAAGAAAAGAAAGAAGACTCTGTGTATGAAAGTGAATAGCCTAGAAAGATAAATCATAATAGGAAAGCTATTCTGCAGTAGTAAAAGGTTATGCAATTTACCTTTGTATTCAGATATCATTGTATTTCATGTTTGGGAAGTGTGCTCATGTTGCAAAGATCCTATTTTTGCAATAAAAAATCCTAATAAGGTCGAGGCTTCTAACATGGCTTAGAGTCATTTAATCAGGATAGAGACACTATATATATGTAATAGACTCCTAGCATGGTCAACATCCTTAACTAGATACTTTTGATTAGTGGATCAATTATGGGTATCATCCCCAATGGGGTTTTCCCTTGGCCAAGGTTTCCTTGAGAACAAATGTGGTGTTATGATTTCATTTTCTTTATTGATATGCTTTCAAAAAATTTATTATATTTGTATGATTTAAAATTCTTTATCCATATGATTCTGATTTCAAAAGAGAGTTTGGTTATATTTGTAGACAATACCTTGATGATGATCCATCTACTACGGCTGAGGACTATAAAATGCAACACACTGATTATAAATGTTACTACTACAAGAATATTTCCTCTAAGAATTCTACTGCTGAAAATCAAAATTGCACTTCGGAGCAAGATCATGTTAATGATGAACCTTTGTCTTGTGATGGTCCCCTTCCATCCCCTACTTCTTCCAATACTCATACATCTCCTAAAGCTTCCAAGTCTTCCAAATCTTTCACAAATCCTTCATCCACCAAAGATCCTAATACTTTTCATGTAGTTCCCTATAGTTATCCTCAAGGGCTACCTCTTAAAGAAACTCAAGCTCACCTTCAATTTGTTGCAAATACTTCTAATGATGCTAAACTGAAAGATCTTAAGCCTTTGTCTACTATACTACCTACTTCAACTAATTCTTCACCATCTCTTCTAAAGTCTTCCATACAATCCCAACATGCTTCCTTGTCCTTAGAAGTGGCTCCATGTCAAGAGGACTTTAAAAATGATAAAGAAAAGAATATAAAAGAAGATCAAGATCAAGAACCCTCCATGTCATCCAATTATTTTCATGATGTCTCTGATCTGTTTCATGGTTCCTTTGATCCTCTACACTCTTCTGCATTCATTCCACCATCTCCTAAGCAAGATCAAGCTACTACTTGCACCATTGAGCTTATTGACGATCAAAATAACCTTACCACACTTGCGCTTTTCAAAGATGATGTTTCCATTAAGGTTATTAAAAATGGTGTTGTTACTTCTGATGTAAAGCCTATTGAAAATCAAAAGAAAGTTGATATGCTTATGCTACCCAATGATCCTTGTCAAGATCAAAGTCTTCCATCTTCTTGTTCTACCACTCCATGCTCGCTTCCACTTTCTACTCTTCCTAAGTCTTCACAAGCTTTGAATGATCCTATCAAAGAAGTTTCTCCTATTCAAGATGTCCACAATTCTATTGAAAATTCCAATGCTCACTCCAAATATGCTGATATCCTTGGTTGTCATATAGATGCTAATGAACTTATTGATTATCCTTTTGCATCTTCCATGTCCATCCTTGGACCTCCTCCACCACTGCTAAGGGCTTCATGTCTTCCTTCCATATTGGGCCCTTATGTCCCTTCACTTTCCCCTCCTAATTCTCCTAATTCATCATCCATCTTGGGTCCATACGCCTTCCATCTCCTATCTTTTCTCAAGATCAACATAGATGCATACCCTTGAATCCTTTTCATCCACTCACCCATCTAAACCAGTCATATCATTCTTCTTCTTCCACAAGTCCCAAGTCTTTTGGAAGTAACTTGAATGTTCAATACAAGAAAGAGAAGCAATACAAGAATCCATAAAAAAAAGAAGATCACCATGTCTCCTCTAATCGACATGGAAGCATAAAGTCAAAAGAGATATCTAAGAAGAAAACTACAAGACAAGTATGGGTTCCAAAATCCATCATTGAAGATATTCTCTCTAAATCATCAAAAGGAAATAAAAAGCTTAAGGCTATATGGATTCCAAAGTCTCTCTTGAAAGAGTCTAATATTGAGCAACGAGTGAAGTTGGCATTCAAGATTCCAAAGGCTTCCACTTCATCTTCTTCCAAAAACATTCTTCCATTCCATGTTCTTGAACCACAACCTCTGCTAAATATTCGCTATATTCCTTCTCGTATTCCTTCATTCACATTTCCTCCTTCCTCTCGCCACCCTTCAAGGTGTGTGCCAATGTTGATCTTGCCTTTCTTTCCATCTACCCTTTCACAATCCTTCCATTCATTATCCTTCTACCTTCTATCCTTTTTCCTCACTTGCCTATTCCTCCTATCTTCCAGCCTCACTTGCTTTACATAAAACCTTATCCTCCATTTTTCTCTTCCATCTTCCTTTCCCTATCAGCATCTTTTAGCATATCATTTTGAATCCTTGGCATATTATGGTTTATCCTTTCAAGGAGCATTATCTGAAAAGCTTGCCTTCTTCCAAAAAAAATGAAAAAAAAAAAAAAAAAATTTAAAAAATTAAAAACGTGCCTTGGTGAAAACCTGGAAACAGGCACCTTAGTAGCAAAAGTAAAGAGAAATAAATTCATCCTATGGTGAAAACCACTCCCTTGTGGCACCTTGGATAAGTACCATGATGAAAACCTGGCAATCAAGCATCATGCATAGTTCTTCTACATATTTCATCTATTCCATCTTCTCTCTTTGATCTTGACAATGTTGAACTATACACGAACAATTGACTATCTTGTGAGCTATATCATGATGGTCTTGCTTTCATTCCATTCACTTTTTAGCCTTCATATCTATTTTTCTCCATTCATTCTAGCTTGTCGCTATCCTCTTCCCCTTTGGTCTTAATCTAATAAAAAAGAGTAAAACACGATGCTATGAAGTCTCTTGACATGTCTACTCCTTTGGACTGCATCCTTTCCTACTCTTATACCATGCTTTTGAGGCTTATCCTATGCTATCCTTTCATTGCTTGTCCAAATATGCTTTTTATGACAATTTTTCCCTAGCTTGGGTACTCTTGAGGAGTTTGCCTTTGAGGATTTCTTCCCTTCATTCTCCTTCATTCTCTTGTCTTCCATCTCTTCCACTAGCTTGCTACTCCCTCTCATTCCCCACCTTGCTAGACGTTGGGACTGCACGATGTGATCTTGCTTAAAGAGTTTGATGCTCATTCTGTCTGGGGGCATCCTTTGTACATATTTATTGATCCTGAAAAAATTCCAAAAAAATTCATATATGATGCTGAAAAAATCCTAAAAAGCATAAAAAGTACTGAAAAAATGAGCATCCTAGTGAAAACCTAGCAATAGGTGCTTTGATGTCTCACCAAAAAAATCAAAAAATTCAAAACATCAAAAAAATAAATTGAAAAAGTGCCTTGGTGAAAACCTAGAAACAGGCACCTTGGTAGCAAAAATATAAAAAAAATTATAAAAAGTCCTGAAAAAATTGCAATAAATCTATCAAGTGGTGAAAACATGGAAACAGGTGTTGCTTGAGACCCTCTACACCTATGTCTATCAATCTTGCATGGCGCTCATTCGCTTCACTTCTCGCTTTGCCTCTCCTAGCCTGGAATTGACTCTTGTCTTAGTCTAAGGGGCATACGTTGTTTTAAGCTTATCTTGGGTCTCTTTGTGCATCTGGGTTTCTTAAGCACCTCACAAATGGTGTTTTTCAACATCACCCCAATTGTGTTTTTCAACACTACCCTAGCATCGAGTGTTTCTCAACACTTATCAGATGTCCTACCCGTAGTCTAGATGATGCAATATTTCTCACTGGTAGATGTGATACTCAAAGTTTGACTCTATGACCTACACACACACTTGACTTGCTGAGATTTGTTTGACTTTATTTCTTTGTGTGCTGTCTATGATGATTTCTTTGCTGAGTGTTCTCCCCCTATGATCATTTTCGATGATGCATAGCTAGAAGACTGAGGGAATGAGAACATGTTTTATTGCTTTTTCTTCTTGTGGGTATATTTTGTTGGTCCTAACTGTCATGAGCATTTATGCTAGTCTTACTTGACACTTTGGACCTACAAGGTATTATCCTTGACTATTTCACAAGTGCATGCTTATAGCTATCCTAACTTTTCATGTGTCTTGATGCTAGCATAATCTTGCCATATCAAACTTAGGTAATCTCACTGCACTAGTCATCTTGACCTACATGTCTTTGATGCCTAGGTGGGATTTCCACATTTCTATCTGATATAGATCATATTCAGATCCACATAGTTATACTATTGTGTATTGTATGATCTTGCGACACTACCAATAATGCTCGATGATGAATATTAGATGTCTATTAGCATTGTAACCTTGCAAGTAAACCACTTTTCATGTAGCTTGCATTCTTAGGTTCATGTTAGTTAGTTTTTCATCTTGCATATGGAGAGAGCTCTCCTTTCATCTTTCATGGACTTGTTAATCAACTATGCTCACCTTTCACTTCTTCTCAATCATGTCTTTCACTTCTAGTCTTTCATATCCCATCATTTTCCTTTCATTTTAGGATCGAAACCAAAATCCGAGTTCCCCTTGATTATTCCTGTCACCTTTCTCCTTCTACGTAGTTGGCTAACCTTTTAAGGCCTGATCCTTTGATCCTCTCTGGGGCATTCTTCACTTCTTCATCTCCATCTCTTTCAAACTTCTTGTCTTTCATTCACTTTCAAATCCCAAGTTCAAATCCCCCTCCGTGGTGTTTTTGGGTTGAGGGACCACTTGGTTCATGCCCCAGATCCCATGTGTGTGGGCATATCTTCACTACTTGATGGTTATTCTATTCTCTTTCTTCGATTATGATTTCTAGTGATTTGATCATGTTGCTCTTGCTTCTGCATTCCCTCCACCTGGATTTTGCTTTCGATCCCAAGGGGGCAGACACATCATATCTTATTGGCTATCTCTTTCCTAAGTGTTCAGTACTGTCACTACCAGGCTGACCATGCAGGATTTGCTATTTTTCTGCACTTCATTCTTTGGAGTCAGAATGCTATTGCTTGCCTTCTTGGCTATCTCTTGCTTTCTTGGCTGATCTGAGTTGCTTTGTGATCCCAAATCGATCTCACATTTCAACTTCATTCTTTGACTGCATGTGTTCCCAGATCGATCACACATTAGTCAAAGAGGGGCAAATGTATACACCTAAAAATGGTCACCTAGACTATTAGCCCCTTTTGCTAAATCATAAATTGCTTATTCTTGATCAAATCCTAGCTCTATCATTTATTCGATTATTTTCTATGGGCTAACCATTTTATCCTAAGTTTTTATTTATTTAAAAGGAATATTTCCTCCCCTTTTAATAAATAAAAAGCCCCCACTTTTCCTCTTATCCTAAGTTGCACAAATAAAGCATTATTCTTATTTTATAAAAAAGGGAAAAGCACTTTTTGTCTCATATGGACACAAAAGTCAACTCCTATTTTCTCATTGGGAGATATTTGTGCATATGGATTGCTCCTCTTTCAAGCTTCACCCTTGATTAAATCTTTTGCCTCTTAATCTCCATGGTCCATTCCTTCTCATTTCCTTTAAAAGGAGAGCTCTCTTCTTCATTCTAGATCCTCAACTTTTTATGCTAATATTATGCTGCAGGTTTTCTAGGTACACTTTGGAGCTTTTGAAGATTTGGAGCATTCTTAGCATCTACATCTCATTCTTGCATTCTTAGCTTAGCTTCATATTTATTCTTTTTTATATTAGCTTCATTTCTATGCTCTAGATTAGCTCACATAGATTAATTAGCTTGGGTTGTAACACTTGCATCTTTCATTTCCATAGCTTAGCTTGCATTTCCATTCTAGCATAGCATTGCATTGTATTTACATTCTTGATTCTTGGGTATATTGGCATTCTTTCCCTTGTCTTCATTTGAATCTCCCATTGCATGGTTTACTAGCAAGGTTATTGGCTTAATAGCTCTAGCTAAGAGCATTCTTAAAAACCCTTGCACTCCATGCCTAGGGAGCTATGGATCAATTTTTGAGACCTCATTCTTGAGTGTTCTTGAATGTAATGATTCATAGAAGTGTGACACATTTATAGCACACAGTTGCTTATCATCTTTTCTTGCTTGCACACTCTCTTTAGTTGTCTTAGAGTTTTCTCCCATTCCTAATTGTGTAGGCTTGGTAACTTTTGGAGGTGAGGTCTTCTCTGGCATGTCAGTCATAAGAATTTGATGCAATGCCTTATGTGTGTCTTCTATTACTTCCTCATACTTCCTTTCCATTATCTTTACAAGTTTGGCCTTTGTTCTCAATAGAGGTTTCAACTCTTTAATGATTCTCTCCCTTTCTTGTATGGATACTACATGCAACATATCTTCAATAGCCTTATTTATTATAGTCTCATCCTCTAAATGTGCTAATTTTTTTCTTATTTCCAACTTTCTATACAAGTCCTTAGGAATATTGCCTTCTATTTCTATAAAATTCTTCTTGTAGAATAACAAGTGCTTAATTACTATATCTTCAATTAATGACTAATTTTCAGAGTCATACCTCTCATAATACTTGTTTAGTGTCTTCAAGTTGCCATATCTTATTATCCTCTTTTGTAACATCTTGATATCTGGATTCCACATATCTTGTGGGTTCTTTTGTTCTTCTTTTTCCTCTTTATTCTCGGTGACCTAGTCTTATTTGTTCTTTGTTTCTACTTCTACCTTTTGTTTCTTAGGGCTTCTTGGTTTGTTAGATCATGTAGATCTCCTAGGTGTGTTCATGGGTACATCTAATTGTGTTATCTTCTCATGCGTAATTGATAAATAAATTATATTAGAGGTGGTACTTATTACCTTTTCTATTTTAGAGGGAGGAGGTGCCTCAATTTCCATGCTAGAGGACCCTTATGTCTTCTTTGTCCTCACTTCTTTTAGTTGTTCTTTGGTAATTCATGCCTTCATAGCTATTTCATCAACCATTTTCTCTATTTTTCTCTTCCTTGTTCCCTTGTCCTATTCTTCTCTAGCTTTTGCTAACTTCTCTTCATAGGTTCCCCATCTCTCTTCAGATGTATCTATTAATGATGCTAGTACATGTTCAACTTGCATTGTAAGAACCTCAGATCTAACCTCATACCCCATAGGGTAGCACCATTTCTTTATAGGCTCAATTTCTTCAAAGAATATACAGTTAGTTTTAACCATGAAATTGATTGTGTCTTTGTATTTCTCAACTAACTCCTCAAGTATCTTGTATCTCTCCTTCATTTTCCTTTGAATAATTTTAGTCATTACAAATAGCTCACCATTTACCCAATTTTTATTTTATCTTTGGTAGCTTTTTGAGATTTGTATACCAGTAGTTACACTATCCTTCCATGTTCTAGGGTGCATTCTAGGGAATTTGTGCTCAATATGGATGTACATGTGGATCAGAAGTGAACCAAACCTAAATGCTTTTGACTTATATTTCTTGATAATCCTCACATTCTCCAAGAACTATTTTTTTAGGACTTCACATAAGTTGTATTTTGTGTTTTCCTTAACCATTCTATTGGCCATCATGATTACCCATGCTAATATAGAATTGGGAATTTTGTTGTAGTACAACTTATATCCTAGTAGAATTTCTAAAAATCTCACATCTTTTTGAAAAATTTCATTCGCAGTCATCACTCTCTTATCTCATTTGGAATGAGTTAGGGTCTCTAATTGTTTCTTGATATTTTTATCAGCTATAGGGAGGGCTCTAGCATTGTCCAACCCATTTATTTCATGAATCAATTGACTAGATATCTTTACAGGCTTCTCTCCTATTGAGATGAATTTCTCATGGATTCTTCTTAGTATGATTTGGATCCACTTAGTCTCGCATAACTCATTTAGGAGGGTTAACTTAATGATAGATTGGTCTGTTGGAAATATTCAGGAATTAACCGAGTTACTGAGAGGGGAGGGGTGAATCAGTAACTCCAAATTTTCTTTCAATTTTAACATGTAATTTACTTTTAACCTTTGCATACAGAAAGCATGAAATTTAAAAGCATTCACAATAATGACACATAGATTTGGTTACCCAGAAACCTTCCAAAAGAAAGTAAAACTGGGGTGGGGATGAAACCCACAAAGCTTTAATACTGCAGAATAAAGTTGGCCGGTTAAGGCTTACAATTTGATCACTTCTGATGATCTGCCCTGTTAGGAGCAATAAGGATTGCTAAATCCACCCTGTTAAAGGATTTACAAACATACAATGAAGTATGCACTCGGTAAAGAGATTTTACAAAAGACTGTTAAGTCTACCCGGTTAAAGGATTTAGTACTGATTCACCTGTTAGGATGAAACAGTAGATCTCTTGCTTTGCAATTGGATTGCTGATTGAGATTCGCTGATGTACTGATCACCTTCTGTGATGAATTTGTCTTTGCTGTTCCTTATACTACTAAAGCCTTCTATAATTCGCTTATCTCTGCCTTTCTTTCTCTTTCACATATATATTTCTTTTATATCTTGACATTTTTACAACATTGTTTATATACAAGTCTTAAACAATTAATTACAATTATAATTACAAAGTCGGCTTGACAAATAAACATAAGTGCTACTAAGTCGGCCCAAGTATGGTTACACGGTTCCTGCAAACTGACTCGGTGACTTTCTGATACTCGGCATCCACTGCATTACTCGGCATCATCATGCACTCGGTAGAAGTGAAGGCACGGTTCATACTGATCACTCCGTAGGTTTTGAACTCGGTAAATACTGGTGACTCGGTAGACATGATGTTACTCGGTTTACACTGTCCTGTTCAGTTTGTACTAACTTGCTCAGTTTGCACTGTCTGCTTGGTTTGCACTGTCTGCTCGGTTTGCACTATCTGCTCGGTTTGCACTGTCTGCTCAGTTTTCACTATCTACTCAGTTTGCACTGTCTACTCGGTTTGCACTGTCTGCTCGGTTTGCACTGTCTGCTCGGTTTGCACTGTCTGCTCGGTTTGCACTGAGAACGCAAATAAGTGTTGTCACTAGTGGCAATTCTGCTTAATGCCAACAATCTCCCCCTTTGGCATTAGTGACAAAAACACTTATTGGCCAAAACTTATATACATGAATCATGCTGAGTTTTATTTTGATTTTTCAAAATATAGATTTTTATACATTGTCTCCCCCTTTCAATGTGCTTACTGTTTCTATACAAATCTTCTTCTATACATATCTCCCCCTTTTTGACGATAATGTCAAAGGTGTGTATACAAGTTATTTACAGAGAGAATCCAAAATTTGATAGAAAATCAGAATGTACCTTCATTATTAGTGCCAGGGTTCTGTCCCAACTTTCTTGTAGAATCTTACATGTTTGTATAGCAATTTGGACTTCTGCAGAGAGTTCAATCATGTGATCTGCTATAGAGAACTGATTGTCATGAATCAATGTTTTGGAATGTTCAATGTGCTTATACATTGTATTCATGATGGGAAGGATCATGTGTTGGATGTCTAGCAGTGTGGACCGGATCCTTGTGTCTTCTTTCAGTAGATCAGACTGCATATTTGATAGGTGTGAAATTTTCATGTGATGAGCAGAGCTTGAACTTGGTTCAAGTTGCAGCTTCTGTATGCTAATATTCATGTCCTCATCCATTTTATTCATTTTATCCTTAACATCCTTTGTGAACTCGGCAATGTTGCACAGTCTGGCCAAAAGAGAGGTAGCATTCGAATAGATATGTGCTGAGCAATGTGCTCAAGCACTTTATTGTTGAATCTCTTCTCGACTCTTTCAACTAATTTTTCTATCCCAGATGAATCCTCATTGTATTTATCAACTGCTTCTGCTAATTGTAACAAAACATGTTGGGAGGAGTCTACTTTAATGCCTAATGCATCAGACAAAATGTCCTTAGCATCCTTGATGATTTGATATTCCTTGTCTCTCTCCTCTTTAAGCTTCTTTTGTTTTTCTTTCCTTTGGAGGATCTCACCTATATTTTGCATTTGGTCCGCTGATAGATTTGCAAAATCTAATGTAGGAATCTCTATCTCTTCATCTAGGTCTATATCCTCTACTACATTCTTACCCAAAAATTTTATACTCAGTAGAGCCTTAGGCTTATCTGAACTTAATGCTTTGGTAGTAGTGACAGTAGATAAAGTAGGGCTGGCTATAGATACTAGTATACTTTCTACTGGAGAGCTTAAAATATTTACACTTGAAGATTCAAAAATTGGAAAACTTACTGCTGGAAAACTTGATGATGCGGGAGACTACAACTCGGTAGAAGAAATGGTAGCTGCTTCTGTTGTTGCTATGGATGATTGGACAAATGTGGAAGTTGTCACAACCATGCTTGAAGGTGTCTCCGGGTTGGATATAGAAACTTTTACTGGAGAGGTAGGAAGGGATGCAATGACTTCTGCTGCTATCCTCATAGTATCATCTACCTCAGTGTCTTCTTCTTGTTCATCACTGTCATCTTCAATATCTTTTATTATTACTGTTTCAATACTCGGTTGGTGAAGGTGGTATATGTTCTTCCATGTAGCATTTTCATCCTTCACAACCGATTCAATATTGTTGATCAAAATCAAACAAGTATTGAACTTCAATGTCATCTTATTTTCATTTTCTTTTAATGTTTTCTTTACTTCATTATTTTTCAAGCTCGGCATCAACTATCTCAGGGTTTGATCAAATATGTCTATCACAATTTGCTTTTCATTGCTCCATCTCATTTTTATTGGATTTAATAGAACTGCTGGAACCTGTGGGGCTATTTCTTCAGGAGAGTATTTCCACTGTCCCATCTTTTCAATAACAGCATCTTCTATTTCCTTCTGTTCTGTTTCCGATCTGGTTTCATATTTTAAGGATTTTATGTTACTTACTCCAGATCCTGATCCGTCTCTAAAGAGTTTGAGCTTTTCTTGAAGGTTTAGAGGAGGCCTTTTGAATACTATGTCTTTATCTGCCTTGTCTGCCTTGTCTGCCTTGCCTCTTGTATTTCTCCTTGTAAATACAGCAGTAGGAGGCTTAGGTGCCTTAGTGATGAAAACCTTTCCTTTCTTCTTTGCAGGTTCTGGTTCCTCTATTTTCTCTTCCTTTTCCTCTTCTTCTTCATCTTTTTCTTCTTTTTCCTTGGTTATCATTTGCATTTTGGCTATCCTCTTCTTTCCTTTGTTTACCGCCTCTGGAAGCTTTATGCTTAGTTCAATTCTCACCTTAGCTTCATCATATGTTCCAAAATATGGAGCTTTGGGATTGACAGGCTGATTAAGAAGAGCTTCAATGATATTCTTGGTTTCATCAATATTTACCTCATAAGGAAGAGGTTTTACATATACAGTCCTCGGTTTAACTGCTTGAATATATATATTATCACAATCCACCATAAAACAAATGTCATCTTTGTAATCTTCCACCAACTTCTGTGGAATCTAGAATCTGTCATTCATTTTCTCTTTGAAAGACTCAAAATAATTATCCATGATGCTTTCAAAATTTTCACCCATTTCTGAGATGTATTCATTTATTTCATAGAGGACTGGCACATCTTTTCTCCATACAAATTTTCCTTTAGAAGGGAAGAATTTCTGAACATAGAAGAATAAACAGACCAATAAGGATCCAAACTTACATGGATTGTTTTTGGAAGTTTTAATGCTTTCCATGTTTTTGTTAAACTGCTTTAACAATAAGTCTGCTAGGTCAAATGTTAAGTTATTCTTGACCACTTTGTATGCTAGGTCAATAGCTTCACAGGAGACACTGTTCTGTCGACTAGAACTATAAATCTTATGGGCAATAATGTGTGTACCAAACTTCAGTTCCGCATCGGTAATGCTGCTAACTTTCATGCCTCTACCGTCCCACTCGGCTAGGGTTTTCTTCTCTAGTTCCATCCGACCTAGGGTTTTGGTAGTTTTTGCTTTGTTCAACATGGGAAGACCGGTGACTTGTTGAATCATCCTTTTTGTGATCTCAATAGGTTGCTCAAGACAAATCTTGCCATCATGTACACGGCTGAGAATGTATCTAACCCATTTATCTTGAAAGTTTCAAGGTAGATGTGCAATGTGAACTAAACCTTTATCTTCCAGATGTTTGTGCTCGGGTTTCAGAATACCATCCACACACAGTTCCTCACGCACAATATCTAGTTCTAGGTTCTCCATTTCATGAATTGAATAGTTAAAATGATTGCGGATATCGTTAATAAGCAGTACCTTAGGAGGAATCTGAGATTGAGCTCCGTTCGGATCTAGGGCTGCTGCAATTGCGGGCACGATCTTGAAATCTAGTGCTTTCCATTCCCCTTGGACTAACATATCAGATCCTTTCTTCGCTGAAGTGCTGGATGATGCCATGATAGATCACAGAAAATTCCTTTCGCAAAAGTATTGAATCGCTGGGTTGCTCTTGAAATTTTCTGCTCTCAAAGTGCTAAAGGTTCGCGGTGAAGAATGAGTTCGATTACTTGCTTTTTGTTTACAACTCTGTCATTAATGCTTAGTACAAATTAGGGTATGAATTCTGACAGACTGTCACCCACTAAGAATTAATTGCTTGGTAAAGACTTCGCAACTCGGTGAACTCAAGAATTCATATTGCTCCGACCTCGCTCGGTGAAGACTGATGCCGACCTTTCTCGGTGAAGACTGATACCGACCTTGCTCGGTGAAGACTGATACCGACCTCCCTGCATCTTGCATGATGATTTAGATCTTTCTTTTCATTTCGGTTCTGGAACTGCTTGAAATTGGTCTATGAGAATACAGTTCCAGTGCTTTCTTGGAAATTTAGTTTGAGTCGGTAGAGCCATCCATTCCATTACTTGGACTGGATTGCTCGGTAGCTTTAGGAATCCATTTTTGTCTCACCTGTTTCCTGACCTTAGTTGCTTCATTCTTCTTTCCATCTTCAACTTCACTAGCATTCATGCAGTTTCTGGCTATGTGACTGAGTTTAGTGCATTTGAAGCATCTTACGGTAGTATCTCTTTTCCTTAGATGATGTTTTATGCAATTCATGCCAATGTGTCCATATTCTCCACAGTAATGACATCTACACCAGGTGTTGTAGTCCCATCCAAACATTGCTTTCATAATTTGTTCTGCTGGATTAAATGTCTTGGATCTGCACTCCGATGCCTTGTGACCTTGTTTGTTGCACTTGTGACAATTACCTCTGAATCTAGGTTTTTCCCTGCATTCATTTGCTTTGTGACCAGGTTGATTGCAGCTATAACATTTTCCATTGAATTCTGCTTTTTCATTGTTCCAACATTTATTTGAAGTATGTCCTATTTTACCACAATGATTACAAGTAGGTTTTTGATTTCTTTGAGTACCTTGCTTAGAGGATTCGCCTTCTCCTTTGTATCCAAGTCCTACTTTTCCTTTTTGCCTATGAAGATTTTGCTCATACAGCTGATTCAAGTCTTCTTGGCTTTTCAGCATTCCTTCATTGATTTGTTTTTCAGCGTTTAGGTCATCCACCAATCTTAGATTGATTTCCTTTTCAGATCTTAGTTCTTCTCTTGTGCTTTCTATTTCTGATCTTAGATTCAGAATTTCCTCATTTGTATGAGAGATCTGATCAATTAGGTTTTCTAGCTGAAGGGTTTTATTTTGGACTTCAATCTTTCTTCCATCTAATTCATCTTTCAACTTGTTTCTTTGTTCCAAGATCTCACAGAATCTTGTAGAGTGTAGCTCTTGTTCTCTTTTCAATTTTCTCACTTCTTCCTGTAGAGACCCATTCTTTTCTAGGAGTTCTTTGACAGCATTGTTTGCTTCATCTGAGTTATTTGAGGGAAAAAGATCTTCAATCTTTTCTTCAATGTAATTCTGATCATTCATTTGATTTGCAAGTTCCTTCCTTCTTCTTAGGGATTGGGAAAGATGTTCTTTTGCTTCTTTGAGTTTAGCTATGGCCATTTCCAGATCTAGCTTTTCATTTTCAATCACCTTGTTCAGTTTGAATACCTCCATTGTCCTGGATCTTTGCTCAAGCTAGTTAAGCTTTATATTGAGAACCAATGCTGCTCTGATACCAATTGTTGGAAATATTCAGGAATTAACCGAGTTACTGAGAGGGGAGGGGTGAATCAGTAACTCCAAATTTTCTTTCAATTTTAACATGTAATTTACTTTTAACCTTTGCATACAGAAAGCATGAAATTTAAAAGCATTCACAATAATGACACATAGATTTGGTTACCCAGAAACCTTCCAAAAGAAAGTAAAACTGGGGTGGGGATGAAACCCACAAAGCTTTAATACTGTAGAATAAAGTTGGCCGGTTAAGGCTTACAATTTGATCACTTCTGATGATCTGCCCTGTTAGGAGCAATAAGGATTTCTAAATCCACCCTGTTAAAGGATTTACAAACATACAATGAAGTATGCACTCGGTAAAGAGATTTTACAAAAGACTGTTAAGTCTACCCGGTTAAAGGATTTAGTACTGATTCACCTGTTAGGATGAAACAGTAGATCTCTTGCTTTGCAACTGGATTGCTGATTGAGATTCGCTGATGTACTGATCACCTTCTGTGATGAATTAGTCTTTGATGTTCCTTATACTGCTGAAGCCTTCTGTAATTTGCTTATCTCTGCCTTTCTTTCTCTTTCACATATATATTTCTTTTATATCTTGACATTTTTACAACATTGTTTATATACAAGTCTTAAACAATTAATTACAATTATAATTACAAAGTCGGCTTGACAAATAAACATAAGTGCTACTAAGTCGGCCCAAGTATGGTTACATGGTTCCTGCAAACTGACTCGGTGACTTTCTAATACTCGGCGTCCACTGCATTACTCGGCATCGTCATGCACTCGGTAGAAGTGAAGGCACGGTTCATACTGATCACTCGGTAGGTTTTGAACTCGGTAAATACTGGTGACTCGGTAGACATGATGTTACTCAGTTTACACTGTCCTGTTCGGTTTGTACTAACTTGCTCGGTTTGCACTGTCTGCTCGGTTTGCACTGTCTGCTCGGTTTGCACTGAGAACGCAAATAAGTGTTGTCACTAGTGGCAATTCTGCTTAATGCCAACATGGTCTTCCAAATATTTGAACTCTTCTTTCATTTTACCATCAAACTCTATCATTTCATCTATCTCCAAATATGTCTCTACATTTCCTATGGTCTCATACTTACAGTGAATGTAAGCGCTAATATCTTCAACATGTAACACACCATATGGGGTTTGCAAAAATGCTCCTTCCAGATCATCCTCACAAGACTTAAAAGGGTGATTCTTAAATCTGTATCTTGGCATATCAACTACATCATAGATCATAGGTGCATCTATATCTTCATGAAAGAGTATATGATCTAAATAACTTTAATACACCAAAATTCAGAACCTCTTCTTAAATTGATCATGCAATGTGGTTGCCAAATGGCTATAGTGCTTCTAAACTCTAATCTCCTTTGTCACTGATTATCAAATGGTGAGGAAGTGATATGCTTTAAGGTATTTTATCCAGTGCTATTTGAGTAAGTGCATTAATCATAGTTAGCTCAACTTTGCACACTATCCAATCAAACATAAATCTCACAATCATAGGATATGAATCTCCAAGTGTTGTGATCACAAAAAAAATATCCATAGTGTCTATACATACCATATCTAAGCTCACATGAGCTTATTCCACATAATCAGGGGTTGGATATAATCTATTATATGTATCCAATGCTCCCTTCTAGGTCGATGTAGTAATGTCAACATCATGTGAAGAAATAGTAGCATCTATTGTCTCTCCCCGAACCAATTCCTTATTGAAATATTTTACCTTCCATATCATTATCTTCATTTGATGGTTTCTTGAAATGATTCTTGAAATCATCTATGTACTCATTAAGACTTTTACCACTGTCACCAATATTCTTCTTTATAACCATAGGTGGTGGTCCTCTTCTATTATTCATTCCCTTATACTCACAAAACTTCACTATGTGTCCTAAGTTGTTGCATTTGAAACATGTAGGTGGTCGTCTATCCTAATTAACCTGCAACTTACAATATCTAGTAGTATGACCCAAGTTATTATATTTTTAGCATGTGATCTTTTCTATATTTATTCTTCTCTAATATAATCTTGTCTATTTCTAGACTGATCGGGTTTCCTACATTGTTCTTTCTTCTATCCATATGGATAATAATTGTAACAATAACCAATAAAGGGTTTGAGAGTACTTTTACCTCTACAATCTCTTTTCATGTGTCCAAATTTTTTGTATCCAAAGCATCTACCTCTAAAATGTCTAATCTGATCTTTAGATTCTTCAAAAGTGGATCTGTCTTCATTCTTCACTTCCTATGATTCATCATGCATCTTAGAGAATTCTCCTTCATTGTATCAAATTCCAATCATGTCTCCTTTAGGTTCCTATCTTTCTCTTTTTTCATCAATTTTATCACTGCTCGTGTGTAACTTCTCAATGCATAATTTGGATTGAGTGAGTTCACCTTTAATGATCTAATTTTACTTCTCTAATTCTTGACATTTATCCTTGTAGTGATCAAGTTCAGTCTTCATCTTTCCTATCTATATATTTTCTTCTTTAAAGCCTCTTCAACTTTGTATCTTGCATCCTTTTCATGTTGAATCTCTTTAATCATCATAATATTAATTTGTTGTTTTTATTTCTCTATCTTCTTTACCTATTCTGATGTATCATTCTCTGAATCCTCTTTGATCTTATACATAAGGTCTTGTCGAGCTGACTTCTTGAAAGTTCAACATGTTCCTTTAGTTTCTTAATGAAACCTTCTTCTCTTCTTAATTTGAATTTCAATTCTCCATTCTCAACCTTTTCTTTGTTTGGGTCATCAAGTGCTACTTCAAAGTTCTCTTAGAAAATTTTTGAATCCATTCTTATCTCCCTTAAGTTATTATTAGGATTTCCCTCCAAGGGCCAATAGCTCTGATACCAATTGTTAGGATTAAGTAATACTGAGAGGGGGGGTGAATAAGTATTACAACACTTCAATTTAAACTTAAATAAATAGAAAATAAACCATATGAATGCTTAAATGAAAAGAACATAAAAACATAGCACATAACTCATAACACTATTATTTGTTTTCAAGGAAACCCTACCCAAGGGAAAACCCCAGTGGGGATGGTACCCACAACTATGCACTAAAATATAGAATCCCTGTTAGGAGATCTAGCCCTATTAGGAGTTGAGTATTACATAGTACATTTCCTTGTTAGAGGAATGGAAACCCTGTTAGGAGTATAAAAAAACCTTGTTAAAGGTGTGGTGAGCTTACAACTCTTAGAATAAAAATTTTGTTACAAAAGTATTCTTCAATGATGAACAATACAAGCATCTTCTATGCTTTGATAGTTGCATTTATGTTTCACAATAGCCTCTATCAATCACTAATCTTGCATATGCTATCAGTCATCACTAATATCCTAGATTTGCATCCATCAAACATACATGTCTGTCCCTCTTATCACTTCCATAAAACACTCTATACTTATATAAATTCTTCCATCAAATACAGTACAAAACATAATATTTATTTATACAAAAGATAAATGTAGAGTCGGTGATCTTGTATCACCAAAGTGTTAGCAATGTAAAATTTTTATCTGACTTAGCACATTACCATTTCATCTATCCTTACCCTAATCATCACGACTATTCATATGCCTTATTTTACTATTTTTATGTCTTTGCATGCCTTCATAACACTGTAACTTACTGATATCAATAAAAAAACACATCCGATCTTAACTAAAGGTCATACATATCAAAAAATGTCTTCCTCTAATTTTGCAAGCCATAATATATCATATATCACCTTTTCTAAACAAAATTGTAATGCAGTATACTGTAAATCTGATTTTGTACTTAGTCATTTTCATGGCTATGTCTCCAATACTTATACTCACTTCATGTGATCACTACAACATAAGCGTTACCATAAATGACAACCCTTAAGTGATCCATAGTGCTCTCAAAACATCACTTGCCAACACTTATTTGGTACTACTGGTGATCCCAAGTAACATATTTTTTTTTTAGATCTACATTTTAAGAAGCCTTAAAGGGTATCTAAAACACTATTAGGTCAGTGGGATTTCTTTTTTTATAAGAAGTTATGATCAGTTTTGTCTCTAGATCCCTTATTTTGTTTTTCTAGCCTATAAGGAAAGGTGACTTTGTGAAGGGAATGTATGGAATTTGAGAAGTATCATGCTGATGGGGGAGTTTTTAAACAAATAATATAATATTACTTGTTTATTCTAAAGTAGTAGATTTTCAAGAGGTTTATCATGAGAGAGAAGTGTTTCGCGTGGTTATTTTATTTATTAAGAAATGGTTTTGAGTCCATTGTTGTGAAAAATTCCTATTAGGCATTTCCATGTCTACAAGTTGTTGATTGTGAGTAGCACCTCTGTATCAAATTGGTATCAGAGCTTAAAAGATATAGTCAAAAGATATTTTTTTGGTTGTTTGGTTGTGATTTTGTGTTTATGTGCATTGAGAGAACTTAGTTTCCAAAAGAATAGGTAAAGAAGAGAAGAGAGCTAGGTGAGGCAAAGACAATGTGGAAGCAAGGTTAAAGGGAATTTCTTGAGGAGAAGATGGATTCATTGGAGAGGTATTTTTAGGGTGACATTTCATCAAATAAGAAACATGAAAATTAGAGACAAGAAGAAAAAGTGAGGAAGATGAAAGAGGAAGAGATGAGGAAATTAGAAGTTGAGAAAGAAATAAGAGAGTTAAGGAAGATTGCAAAAGAGATGAAGAGAAGTATGTAAGAGTTGGGAAAAATGATTGAGATGCAAAAACAAAGGTGGCATTTGACAGTTGAAAAGAGATTTGTGTGGCCTACTCAAAGGATCATTTACAAAATAAGACAAATGAAAGTATTAGAACCTGATGTAAAGACAAAAGAACAATTGATGGAAAAGGGTAATGAATAAAAAAAGGAACATAAAGGAGAAGATATAGATGTAAGGAAAACTTTCAATGATGAAGAAGAAGATTTATGGAAAATATAATTATCCATTGAGGAAGAATAGAAAAGTAAGGTTCAAGTTTAACAAGTTGAGGTCTTGTTGAAAGAAGAAGAATGCATGGAGGATGATTTTGATGATAAAATTAATATTTTTATGAGCTAGTAGTAGTTGTTGTCATGTTGCTAGAGACACCAACAAGATTTGAGAAGAAAAATGAATATTTCATGTATGGCATTGATACTAATAAATTTTTATTTGTCAATGAAATTTTTATATTATTTTACATTAAAAGAGAATCATATTGAAAGAGACAACAATTTCCCTTGAACAGGTCCAAGTAGTTGAGAAAGGAGATAGGAAAGCCAAGAGTGAAGATAAAGCTAAGTATTGGTACAAGTTAAAGTGTTGATGCATGTTTCAAAAAGGTAGTATATTGGAAGTGCACACCAAATGAAATAAACATTTGGAGACTAGAAAAGGATTATATCAAATTTAATTTTTTTTAGGTCCTCACTCAAGGGACTTGAGTTTTATTTCCAAGGGGAGTATGGTGGAAGGACACCTAGCCTTGCATTTCTAATGTGGTAAAATAATGGGTTTGGATGTTTTGAGCCATTTTGGAATTTTATTAAGGTCTAATAGACCATATTGAACTTTATTTGGTCTACTTTGTGTCCTAAAAAGGTCATCTTGAAGTCATATGTCAAATTTTGCAAAAAATGCAAAATTTTGTCACTATTGTCATGTGAATGCCAAAAGTTAGCTAATTGCTCCCAATGGCATTTTATCTTTATATTAAAGTCTATTAGGACTATTTAAACATAATTCTAATAATATTAAGTTAAAAGGGTCTTAATTACATGCCATTGGAAAGCGCTGGGATAGTTTTTCATTGATTGACAAAAATGTTGTCATTTTGCAAATTGAAAAATAGCATCAAATTGCAAAAAAGTGGGAAATTGAAGACCCAAAGGTTGAAATGAGGTAGTTAGATATTTTGAAAATTTTTAACAAACATATAAGGAATTTCACAGTCAAATACAAGGGTGATTATTAGTTCGTAAGTGTCTTGATAAAAATATTCATTGAAAATGTTGTCTCTAACATATTTTTTCCCTTGTTCTATGACTAAACTACAACAAATTATGTGATCTTGTTTAATATAATTTTAAATTTTTCTAATTTTTGGATAATAGAAAAATGAATCAACTTTAATTTTGGACTATTTTTAATGGTTTCCACGAAGTTTCAAGAGATTTATAGCAAGTTATCTAAAAACAAGTTCAAGATTGGCTAGGCTAAATAGGAAGCACAAAAAAATGAATAAAATTGACTTCCTACACTAGACAAGGCCAAAAGTAAGATAAATGGCATTAGTTTAGGTATAAATTTTTATTCTAAAGCCTTAGGTTTCAATCTTGTAGGTTTCATATATATTTTGATGATGTCTTGACATTGTCACTTTGTGTTTTAGAATGGTAAAATAAGGAAAAAGTCTAATTCTGGGTTATTAATTGATGCATTCATGGGTGAGATGGTGCGGTGAGTGTTGGGAAAGGATGTGAAGATTATTTTTAATGTTTTTTTATAAGTGGAAGGATAAGATCAGGCCTTCAATATAGTTTTATAATAAACCCTCCTTGAAAGAGGCAAAAATGAGGGTATTCTGATTTGTTCAGTTTATGGGGGTTTCAAACTTTGCAAATTGTTGGTTTTGGTCTGTTGAGACATGTGAAGAAGATCTGAGAATAATTGTGAATTTTGGAGAAGGTTTTAATTGTAGTCCCTTTCTAAAAGTGCCCTAATTGGCCTTCCAAGACAATAAATTACTCCCTATTTGGTGGTGTTGGTCCCAAGTAACATTTGTTCATTTTGAGATATGTTTTAAGAATATTGAAAGGGTATCTTAAAAACTATTAGGTTTGTGGCATTCATTTGTTTATAATAAGTTATGATCATTTTTGTCTCTTGATAGGGCTATAGGAAACTAGGATTGGTCATGTGGAAATTATGATGTAGTTAAAGAAATTATTATTTGTGAGAGTTGCTAAGGTATTTAAATGTTATGCTTTGGGGGTTATAATGCGTTCCTAATATTTTTTTGGTCTTGTTAACAACAGAACCCTTATTTTATATTTTTAGTCTGTAAGGCATGGTTAAAGAGAAGGCATGGAATTTGAGAAGCCTCATGGTGATGGGGGAGTTTTAAAACAAATGATATGAAATTACTTGTTAATTATAAAGTAGTGAGTTTTCAAGAAGTTGTTCATGAAAGATTAGTGTTTCATAGGGTTACTTTCTTGGTTAAGGAAAGTTTTCTATTATTATGAAATATATACAACCTAAGGAAGGTTTACTTGCTTGGTTAAGGAAAGGTTTTGAGCTTGTTATTGTGAAATGTTACTAGGCATTGAAATATATGTAAGTTGTTGATGGTGATCCCTACCTGTCCATTAATATTCAAAGAAGAGAATTTATTCATAAATTTAAAGATGTGCAGTTTTTTGAAGAAGAGAATGGTATATTTGGGATATGTTATCTCACCAAAGTGATAAAAATAGACTAAAAGAAGGTATGTCCATAATAGAGTGGCCCACATGAAGGACTGTACATGAAGATACATGTTCTCATTGCTTAGATATTTATATCTAAGGTTTATTTAAAATTTTAGTAGGATATGAGCACCCATAACTAAATCCATAAGAATAGAAAAAAGCAAATTTAAGTGAATATTAGCAAAATATAAGTGTTTAGGGATCTTGAAGGAGAGGGTCATTGAGGAACCAATATTCGCATTACCTAACCTAAAAAATGTAATTCAAGTGGATTGAGATAATATTGGGATAGCCATAATATTCATTTTAGGTAAAGATGGTATATAGATTACATATGTTAGTGAAAATATTAATGATACAAGTAAGATGTATTCAATTTATGAATAAGAACTATACGCTATAATGAAATCTTTAAAAAAGAATTTTTGTTATTTTCTACCTAAGGAATTGTTGGCAAGTGGTCAGCACATGCACACATATTCACATGTAGGAACATGCACATATATGGAATGTTTTCATTTATGGAAACACTTATCATTTTTATGATCACACATATTGGATATCATGAATATGTTTGAATGCAGTTGTTGAATAGAAAAATGCCTAAGTCCAAAAATTGTTCCACTAGCCCAGTCTGATAGAAAATGTTAGCGAGCTTCAAAAAAGTTGTATTGAGACTTGTGATCTTAAGGAAAGACTTATAGGACACTAATGTACACATGTGTGAGGTCCTACATGTGAACCCTAAAGGATTAGAGAGATATGTTTAGTTGATCGGATGTGAAGATAATAAATAGAACATTACTTATTAGCAATCACTAAGGACAACTTTGTGAACAATTGGAAAATTATTTTTGGATGCTATCTTGGATCTAAGGTGGAATGAGGGTGTTAATGAAGTTCGCAAGTGCACTTTAATTAATATGATGTTTAGCTAGAGTAATGCCAAGTAGATTTTTTAATTATACTTCTAACATGGTATAAGTATACATACACTTTTGTATAAGTGTGTGACGATGTGATATATGATATGGATGGATGCTAGATTTAAATTGTGAAGGCATCTAAGAGGAAGTGCAAAGATCAAGAGGAATGGGAACAAGATGATTTCTTCAAGGAATACTTTTTTGACTCTTTGTATTTAGGAAAAAAGATTTTTTGTAAGTGTTGTTGCACCTATTGTACACCCCTAATAGGGTTTGTTTTCCTTTAATAGGGATAGGACCTTTAACAGGGTTGATTCGTTAACAAAGATCTTATTTTATACATCCCCTAATAGGGATCTACCTATATTGTAATAATCATCTCCTAACAGGGCTAGAACTCCTAACAGGGTTTTAAGATTCATAGTGTAGAACTTAGTGGGTACAATCCCCACTAGGGTTTTTCCCATCAATAGAGTTTCCTCAAAAACAAATATGGTGTTATGAGCTCTTCTATGTTTATCCTTGTTGCATGGCTATTCATTTTATATTATATCTTTATTTGTTTGTTCAAGAAGTTAAATAATTTAATTGAGCACTGTAACACTGATTCACCCCCGCCCCCTTTGAGTGTTACCAAATCCTAAAAATTGGTATCAGAACCTCAGGTCCTTGAAAGAAAAGCTTAATAGATTTGGGGAGATTGAGATAGATTTGGAAAAATTGAATAAGAATTATGAAATGGATTTAGAAGATGTGGAAATTTCTAATGCAAAAAGAGTAGATCTGATGTACAAGCTAAGGAAGGTATATGACTTTATCAATAAATTGAAGAAACAACTTGACCATGAGAGAAAATTGAGAGACGGTCTTATTGAAGAAAAAACTAAAGAATGATCATACCAAGATCAGATTGAGCAGTTGAAGCATGAAAATAATTCCTTGAAGGATGAATTAGAGATCACAAAATTAAACTTGGTGATAGAACTTGATGCTGAAAAAGAAGAAAATGAAAAATTGAAAAATGAACTATCAAGTACATGGGATATGTTGCAAACTTTGGAAAGTGAACTGAGTGCACTTAATAAAAAATATGACAAGGTAGAGAAATACTACATCACCTTTATTGGTGAACTTGATTAGAGTAAAATTTTCATAGAAAAACTTCACGAGAGAAAAAATAAATTGGATGAAGAAATTGACATACAGAAGCCTGTTGGAGATAAGATAGGAGAAGGATTCAATGATAATCTAGATCAGAGGAAGGATAGAGTTGTGGTGAATCTTGATTCACCTATGAAGTTTGAATCTGAGGTTATGATAGTAGAACTTAAGATACATTCTTGCAAGGACAATGACAAGGATTACAGGCATGAAGATAAATCAAAGAAACCAACTGAAAATTGTATTCCTAAGCCCAAGTTTACTAGTTTTTGTTTTAATTTCTATTTCTATGGATACAAGATGAACTATTGTAGAAAACTAGATATAACATCTAGAAGACCAACATATGATCACTTAGATTATTTCCTTAAGAAGCAAAAGGAGAAAAGTTTGAATGAGGAAAAGATAGAAAAAGGTAAATGTAGTAAAGATGAAAAACATAGACATTCCAAGGTTAAGGAAAGAAGTAAAGAAAATGATATTGTCCAAGATGGTGTTTTTAATAAAAATGATGACAAGAGCATTGAAGAAATTAAGAAACCTATTACCAGACCTAGAAAGATTGTATGTTACAAATGTAATAACTTTGGTCATATTTCCAAGTATTGTAAGTTACAGATTGATTATAGTCAATTGAAACCTAAGAAGAACATGACATGTTTAAAAAGTAACAATGATGGACATATAGAGAATTATTGCATATTTAGAGGACCAATGAAGAAGTATTTCAGATCATTCACAAAGGAAAAAGAATTGAATGAAGAAGATAGAGAGCTAGAAAAACTAAAAGAAAAATTTAAAGAGAAATGGATCAAACAGAATGAACCTATGGAATTTCAAGTTGAGAAAGATGAAGAGTAGAGTGCAAGCATTCACAAGAGTCCTAAGAGTCTTGTTGAATCATTTCTAGGGTGCATTTATTTTCCATCTTTATGATGGGTAATGTATACCTTAGAGGGAGCATGACAGATTAACACTAGTAAGCTACAAAGCCCCTATATAGATTAGTTAAGTTGTGTGAGCTTGAAGACAACTTATTTATTGTGTCATGTGATCTTGGACAAGATTGCATTAGGTTTGGAGATGTCTATGAGAAGGTCTACCAGTCTACGCCAACACTATTTTCTTGTATCTTTATGGGTATTTTTTGGGAGTTGTGCCAAATTATCTATAAGGGTAATACTATGGTCAAATTAACTGCCATTTACATTGAGATCAGAGAGCATTGAAGATCTTTTAATAGTAGTTGGAGCTTGAAGTAATTGTAGGTGTGTTCACAAAATCCTCACTCGGTTGTGCAAGCTAGCTATTTGTGATTATCTCAAGAAATATTTGTCAATTCTAGTAACAAATTTAAGAGTCATCCTTTAAAATCTACCAAAGAGGATCAAGAGGGTGCATTTTTTCACACCCGAGTTGGTGTTCTTCATATTGAAGACATCAGGGCATACATACATAATAAGATTGAATTTATAGGTACATCAAATATCTATGCTAAAATGATATGGTTATACAAAGAAGAAAAAATCCTACGAGAAGAATGTGGAAAAGTTAACAGGTCTCCAGTAGTCAAATACATGGAGAGATTTGAATTTGATGAATTAGACTAGATTAAGATTGTGTTAAGTAGGATTCATGATAAATTCATATGGATTGGTGGAACCCATACCAATATTACCAAGGAATGATTACATGAAATCACCGGATTGCCTATGATAGGTAAAATACCTACTGTAGAAAAGAACATAAGCTTTGAAGTGGAGAAGTTAACTAAAAGAAAGTGGAACAAAAGATCCATGACTATAAATGACATCACACAAGAAGATGTCAAACTAATAGAAATGATATTGGGATACAAGTTCCAATGTACTAGAAGAATAAATAGTGTGTCATCGGTTTTTGTCCACATATCTTACAATATGGTAATTAAGGATGAATAATATGACCTGTCCAAGGTACTAAGGCAGTAGCTGATGGAAAATCTAGCAAGAATAAAGAGAAATAAGATAACACATTTTAGATTTTGATCACTAATTATGTATATACACATTTATGTTATGAGAATATTTCCTAACATGTACCTATGGAGATCTGATAGATGCTCAATATAGATGATTAATGACTGTTATAGAAGAAGTGATGAGAAAAAGAGGTATGCTGAGATTGTGGGAATGATGCAACTCTTTTCAAAAACAAATGCATGAAAGGGAAAGAATCCCTTGGAGGCTAGTTGACAAGTACAAATATGACATCATTTTCAAGGTGGAAATTGATAGCACATGCTTTGAGGTAGTGGAACCTAGAACTTCATGGGCTACTCCCGGGATATGAAATTTACTACACCTTTTTAGAGATTCACATTGAACATGTTTTGTAGTCCCCTAAAGACCCCAATGTTCCTAAATGGAGAACATATGAAGAAAAATAAACAACACTAAAAGAAGAATTGGTAAAGAGGAGAAGGGAGAAGAAAGTTGAGTCCCTTGTTGACAAAATTACAAGGCATCATGGAATATCAGAAGAAGAGTTTCTTGAAATAACTAAGAGGGGGCTGAATCAATTATCCATAGTCCCAATCATAAAATGTATATCCAAAAACAATTTACTAAAACTTCTGCAACTCGGTAACATAAAATAGTATTATGTCTGTGCTTTTACCGATTACCAGTTAATAACATATAGTGATTATTGATCAAATCCAATATGCAACATGTAAAGTATGAAAACAAACAATCATTGCAGTCAAAACATAACACATGAGATTTAATGTGGAAACCTTGTAAAGGGAAAAACCACCTAGGACTGGCCACCCAAAAATTGTTCACTCTTCTGAAGTGAGGTTGGTGAAGACCCAACCCTATTAAAGGTTACAAACACACTGTGAGGTGTGACCTTGTTAGATTATTTTAGACCCACTGTTATCATCCAACCAGCATTCACTCTGGGGTTGACAGGATAACAAATGTACACTCTATGAATGACATTACAAGACTTTCTAGTCCACTCTGTTAAGAGATTTATCTATTTACAATGGTTAAAATGTAACAACAGGTGATCTGATTACAACATAACTTCAATTGCATATTATCAGATCTATGTTAAACTCATTCAAATCCTCTAATCAATATATCAATTCTATTTCAATCAATATTTAGTAACTTATTGTCTCTCAGTTATAGCTTTCTGACGCTCAGTAATCTCTGTAGTTCAGTTCTCCTTAACTAGTCTGATTAGGCATGCATGAAGCTTCTTCACATGATATCTCTGCAGTCTCCTTCTTTCAACATGAGTCTCATAATGAAACCCTAGTGTCTTAAATAGGGTAAGTGCACAAATATGGGGGACCAAAAAGATGCCACTTTTCTTTTTGGCCCCCCATCACGCATAGTGCACATGCACTAAAGGGCGCATGCCCTATGGCTTGGGTTGCCCAAGCCTTAGGCTTGGGCAATCCAAAACAAAGTGCGTGCACCCTATAGGGCACACACACTTTGGAAAAAAAAAATTTAGTGTTTTTGAAAGGGCATACACCATATAGGGTGCATGCCCTTTGACAAACCCCTCTTAAAGCTTGTTGCGTGGGTTTGAAAGCTCATTTTTCTTTCTCAAACCCATGTTTTCAGCAAAGAAGGGATTCTACAGCACACGTGCACTATTATTTTGGCTTGTGAACCAATTGTTTTTGTTCATCCATCCATCAAATGGCTCCACGACATCATCAAGTTTGATCTAGAAGAAGAGGTAAGTGTTTTTATAGCCACTGCCTCTTATTTGTTTTAAAATTTCAGTTTTGTTGCAATTTGTTTTGTTAAAATTTGTTTTTGTTTAAATTTGTTGTGTAATGAAGATTTTAAATTGTAGTTTTTTTAATTGCCAAGAAGAAATAATCTCCCTCAACTAAACTCTCCACCAAACCCTCTGTCTCCTCATGAAGAACAAAATAAAGAACCGAATGAAGAAACAAATGAAGAAAATGAACCTCAATTGCCTCCACCAATCGAGAAACCTCCTCCTAGAACACAACAAAATTTGATGAACCAAATTGAAAGAGGGAAAAAAGAATTAGAATCTTAAATTAATAGGTTAAAAGATTCTAGTGGTACAAATCCTAGAAGGGAAAGACATGCAAAATCATTGGAAGCAATCTTGACCAACATAAGCATGGTTAGTGGACAAATTAATTTATGGCAGGATAAAAGAGAAGAACAAAAACAATATTATGCAAATAAATTTTCTTATGCTGACATAAAAAAGAAAAAATCACAAAAGATGACATTTGCTAGCTATTTAAAAAACTAGGGGACATAGATACTCTTAGAACTACAACAAGGAGGTTCACAATTCATTGGTACATAAATGAAGACATTAAAAACAATTTTTGGGAGAGATGGTGGATGGTCTTTGATTTGCATCCTTGTAACAATCATGAGGTTCCTATATATTTCTTGAGGAAACTCTATTGTGAGTTTGTACTCAAGGAGGTGCCAAATTATTTTCACATTCTGGATTCTCAGGGTAGAGGAGGGGGGTCATCATTTGATCAAGAGAGGGCACATCATGACCCTAAACCACCTAGGGCTGCTATTGGAAAGCCATAGGTGGATCATGTTAGTATTCCTTCCATTGTGAAGGAACATGTAGAGGTAGACACACTAGGCATGATTAGTGCTCTGACAGAGACTCTCATTTAGTGTGCCACTCCTTTAGTTGAGGGTGACTATGGTCAATCCTTGAGGGGGCATGTTTTTTGGTCATGTGGATGCTTGTGCACATTTGGTACTGGTGAGAGAGAGGAAGAGGATTTTGGATTGATAACTGATATCTTTCTAAATACAACATTTGGCATTGACACATAGGTAAATATTTCCAAGTTCATTAAATTGCTTTGATCATATTTCATTTATAAAAGAATAACTATTTAATTTAGTATCTATTGTTTATGATGAAAATTCAGGGCAAGAGTGTTAGTGGTAGTGGTGGTGGTAGTGGAAGTGGCAATGATCCTAATGTACCCTTTTACACATCATCATCAATTCCACAAGTATGTATCGAATAAAATATTTTAATTAACATATTTGATTATTATGTAATTATATGAATAATTGTATCATAACTTATTGTGCATATGCATTAGATGTGCACTAGTGGACCATGGACATTCACAATAGATAGTGAAGGGCATCGTGCAACTTTCCTTGAGGTATCTTTATTTGCATATTAATTTGATTTACTTGATTATATTTAATTAATGAATGAATGACTACATTACTATAGAAATTATGATAAAAATCTAGAGGCATGATGATTACATTCTTTCACCTAGGTTTTTGAGGTCACCATTGAGTCCATGGGTATATATGTAATAATGCATTATAATTAACATGTCAATAGTACATTCTTATATGAATGGTTATCTTATAATTTTCCATGTACATGTACACTAGTTGAGTGTTGGAGCTTTGACTTCGACACCGCACACTGGAGGATGTAGTCGAACCTTCACGGAGGTATCATTTACTCATTAGTAGGGTTGTAAAAAATATATGTAATCTTGATAACTGCATAATATTTTTTTTGTTTCATTTTCAACTTTTGACATCAGAGACTCCTCCTTCTATCCATGATACTTTGGATCATGGAGTAGCTACATTAGTAGCTAGTTATGAAGCACTGACTGAGGTATGAAAGAGATCAATTAACTTTAATTGTTATTTTAATAGTTTGTATTGAATTTTATAATGATATTCATGTATGTATTTTAATTATTATTTTGATCATTCTTGTAGGGACTTATTACTCCAGATCGGTAGCATGCACCTTTAGTGGATGAACATAGTGACTATTTGCTAGCGGTAAGCGAATATTCAATTTTATGTCATTATATAATTCAATTTTGACATATATTAGTTATCTCTATCTAAATTTTTATTTTATCAGGTCGAGCTATAGAAGAGTCTAGACATGAGGATGAGTGAGCGCACTCAGAAGACTACAACATCCACTACATCTCCATCAATGCGACGATTGAAGACAAATCAGGATTTTTTTTCTTCCCCTAGCGGGAAAGGACTAGATTAGGGATATGGATTGTATGCCTATATGGCATTAGTGGACATATTTTTTGTATATTGTATAAGTGATACATTGTACATCCATTTGGCTTTGAGAAAGCTAGTTTTACTATATTGAATATATTCAATGTATGACATTATTGGACATACATATTTGGCTTCATGCCCTACGAATTTTATTTTTTTATGTTTTAGGTATGCAATTCATGTGTTTGGTGTATTGATGTATACTAATTTATGTTTATGTGGATGTCTTATGGTTTTTAAATTTTCCATGCCTTATAGTTATGCTTGTATGTTTATTAATGTATGTTTAACTTGCTGACTGTGCTACAAATGTTAGTCACTATCCTCAATAACAGTCAATTCTTTAATTGTAATAATAACAAAAGTAATGAAATGAATGCAGAAATCTATAAATATAATATAAGGCAATATTTATACGTCACATCCTATCCAAGATCATGTGGAATCAAACATTTATATTCATTAGTGTGTTCCCTATTCTACGAGACAGTCACAATATAAAGACATGACCTTGAATAGGTGAGGCAGTATATGGAAAGGTTGTTGTCTACTGAACCCAATACCAGGCCTATTTTGATTTGTGGGTACCCTAATGTTGGAAAGAGTTCTTTTATTAATAAGATTACTACTGCAAATGTGGATATGCAACCTTATTCTTTTACAAACTAAATTCTAATTGTCCCCTAACTGACTAATTGTTAATGACAAACACTAGAATACATATTTGCACTCATCCTACTGCTCACCTCGGAGTCATCGATGTCATTCGAATGATTGTGTGTGCCAAAAAAGGTTGTCAATAGCATTTATCCGGCCATTCAAAGTTGTTGGAAGAAACGGTTTGATGCTACGATTGATGGTTGGAAAGATATGCAATGTTGGTCATTTGAATTGAGGAACACTTTAAGTTCTGACATTGACTGAGACTCTGTTGCCAATTTTAAATGAAGTTGAATCTCTATAAACCAAGACAGGCTTTTGTAGGCCCTAAAAACATAGTCTCATAGCATGTGACAAATTGATTCTACCTCGTACGAGCTCTAAGATATGACCCCACAAAGATCACTAATTTCATGTTGAATGGACCTTGAGGGACAATTCGACATAGAGTCATCGGTGGGTATTGAATGAATATGCATGGTGAATGAGGTTTCCCATAGTGTTTACCCAACCATTTGGAGCTTTCAAAATAGACAATTCAATACTATGACTAATGGTTGGAAAGATATGCAATGTTGGCCATTTTCCACTGAGGAACACTGTCAATTATAACATCAACCAAGAATATGTTGCCAAATATAAATGAACTTGAATCTCTAAAAATTGAGATAGACTATTGTAGGCCTTGACAAAATAGTCTCGTAGCACCTGACAGATCCATGCTACCTTGCACGAGCTTTGAGATATGACCCCACAAAGATTGCTGATTTCATGCATTTGGGACCTTGAGGGACACTTCAGCCTAGAGTCATCAGCGGGCATCAAAGGACTATACGTGCCAAATGAGGTTGCCACTAGCATTTAGCCATCCATTTAGAGCTATTGGAATAGACGGTTCATTGCTATGACTAATGGTTGGAAGGATATGAAATGTTGGCTATTTGAACTGAGGAACACTTTGAGTTCTAACATCGACTGAGAATGTGTTGCTGATTTTAAATGAACTTGAATCTCTGAGAATTAAGACATGATTTTGTATAACCTAGCAACATGGTCCCATAGCAACTGATAGATTGATTCTACATCACACAAGCTTTGAGATATGACCTCGTAAAGATTTCCCATTTCATGCTCAAGGGACCTTGAGGGACACTTCGACATGAAGTCAATGGCATGGATCCAATGAATGTGTGTGGTAAATGAGGTTGCCACTATCATTTACTCAGCCATTTAGACCTATTGGAATAGATGGTTCGATGCTATGACTAATGGTTGGAAAGATATGCAACATTGGCCATTTGAACTGAGGAACACTTTGAGTTCTGACATCGACCAAGAATGTGTTGCCGATTTTAAAAGAAGTTGAATCTCTAAAAATTGAGATAGACTTTTGTAGGCCCCAACAACATGGTCCCTTAGCACCTAATGGATTGATTCTAACTCGCACAAGCTCTGAGATATGACCCTGGAAAGATCACTGATTTCATGTTGAAGGAACCTTGAGGGACACTTTGGCATGAAGTCTTTGGTAGGGATCAAATGATTGTGCATGGTGAACAAGGTTTCCACTAGCATTTACCCAGCCATTTGGGGCTTTTGGAACAAATGGTTTGATGCTATGAATGACGGTTGGAAAGATACACAACATAGGCTATTTGAAGTGAGGAACACTTTGAGTTCTGAGATCGACCAAGAATGTGTTGCCAAATTTAAACAAAGTTGAATATCTAAAAACTAAGACAATCTTTTGTAGGCCTTGATAACACAGTCCCATAGCACCTAATAGATCAATTCTACCTTGCATGAGCTCTGAGATATGACTCAGAAAAGATCATCAATTTCATGCTGAAGGGACCTTGAGGGACACTTCAGCACAGAGTCATCAGCGGGGATCAAATGACTGTGTGTGTTGAATGAGGTTTCCACTAGCATTTACCTGACCATTCAGAGTTGTTGGAATAGACAGTTTGATGCTATGATTGATGGTTGGAAAGATATGCAATGTTGGTTGTTTAAACTAAAGAACACTATGAGTTCTTGCATTAACTGAGAATGTGTTGGCAATTTTAAACGAAGTTGAATCTCTCAAAATTGAGATAGGATTTTGTAGGCCTCGACAATATAGTCTAGTAGCACTTGATGGATTGATTCTACCTCACATGAGCTCTGAGATATGACCCCACAAAGATTATCAATTTCATGCTGAAGGGACCTTGAGGGACACTTCAGCATGAAGTTGTCGGCAAGGATCGAATGACTGTGCATGGCGAACGAGGTGCCCACTAGCATTTAACCAGCCATTCAGAGCTATTGGAATAGATGGTTTGATGCTATGACTGATGGTTGGAAAGATACGCAACATTTTTTGTTTGAATTGAGGAACACTTTGAGTTTTGGAAACGACAGAGAATTTTTTGTTGATTTTAAACGAAGTTGAATCTCTCAAAACTGAGATAGATTTTTGTAGGCCCCAACAACATGGTCCCGTAGTACCTGATATATCAATTCTACCTCACATGAGATTTGAGATATGAATCCACAAATATCATCAATTTTATGCTAAAGGGACCTGGAGGGACACTTCGGCATGAAGTTGTCGATGGGGATCGAATGACTATGCATACTGAATGAGGAGGCCACTAGCATTTACCTAGCCATTCGGAGCTATTGGAATAGATGGTTTGATGCTATGACTGACAATTGGAAAGATACCCAACATTGGCCATTTGAACCGAGGAACATTTTGAGTTCTGGCATCGACTGAGAATGTGTTGCTGATTTCAAATGAAGTTGAATCTCTAAAAACTGAGATAGGATTTTGTAGGCTTTGACAACATAGTCCTACAGCACCTGATGGACTGATTCTCCCTTGCATGAGCTTCATGATATGACCCCACAAAGATCACTAATTTCATGTTGAAGAGACCTTGAGGGACACTTCAATATGGAGTCATCGGTGAGGATTGAATGACTATGTGTGCCGAATGAGGTTTCCACTAGCATTTACCAGACCATTTAGAGCTGTTGGAATACACAGTTTGATGCTATGACCAATGATTGGAAAGATACACAACATTGACCATTTGAACTAAGGAACACTGCTAGTTCTAGCTTCAACCGAGAATGTGTTGCCGATTTTAAACGAACTTGAATCTCTGAAAATCAAGATAGACTTTTGTAGGCCCCAATAACATGGTCCTATAGCACCTAACAGATTGATTCTACCTTGCATGAACTCTGAGATATGACCCCTCAAATATCATCAATTTCATGTTGAAGGGACCTTGAGGGACACTTTGGCATGGAGTCATTGACGGGGATCAAACGAGGTGCCCACTAGTGTTTTACCAGCCTTTTGAAGTTGTTAGAATAGACGATTCAATGCTATGACCAATGGTTGGAAAGATACGCAATGTTGGCCATTTGAAATGAGCAACACTTTGAGTTATGGCATCAACCGAGAATGTGTTGCTGATTTTAAATAAAGTTGAATCTTTCAAAATCGAGATAGGCTTTTGTAGGCCCCAACAACATGGTCTTGTAGCACCTAATAGATCGATTCTATCTCACACAAGCTCTAAGATATGACCCTGCAAATATCATTAATTTTATGCTAAAGGGACCTTGAGGGACACTTCGACATGAAGTTGTCGATGGGGATTGAATGACTATGCGTGCCAATGAGGTGGCCACTAGTGTTTACCCAGCCATTCAGAGCTATTGGAATAGACAGTTCAATGCCATGACTGACAGTTGGAAAGATACCCAACATTGGCCATTTGAACTGAGGAACACTTTGAGTTCTAGCATCGAATGAGAATGTGTTGTGGATTTTAAATGAAGTTGAATCTCTAAAAACTGAGACATTTCTTTATAGGCCCCGACAATATAATCCCATAGCACTTGATAGATCAATTCTACCTTGCACAAGCTCCAAGATATGACCCCACAAAGATCATCAATTTCATGCTGAAGGGACCTCGAGGGACACTTCAGCACAGAGTCATCGATGGGGATCAAGCGATGGTGTGTGCTGAAAGAGGTTGCCACTAGCATTTACTAGGTCATTCAAAGCTATTGGAATAGATGGTTCGATGCTATGACTGATGGTTGGAAAGATACGCAATGTTGGTCATTTGAACTAAGGAACACTATGAGTTCTAGCTTCGACCAAGAATGTGTTGCCAATTTTAAATGAAGTTGAATGTTTGAAAACTAAGATAGGATTTTATAGGCCCTAACAACATAGTCCTATAGCACCTGATGGATCGATTCTACCTCAAATGATATTTGAGATATGACCCCGCAAAGATCGCCGATTTCATGTTGAAGGGACCTTGAGGGACACTTCTACATGAAGTCATCGGCGGGGATCAAATGAATGTGCGTGCTAAATGAGGTAGCCACTAGCATTTACCTAACCATTCAGAGCTATTAGAATAGATGGTTTGATGCTACGATCGATGGTTGGAAAGATATGCAATGTTGGCCATTTGAACTAAGGAACACTTTAAGTTCTAGCATCGACCAAGAATGTGTTACTGATATTAAATGAAGCTAAATCTCTCAATACTGAGACATGCTTTTGTAGGCCCCAACACGGTCTCATAGAACCTGACAGATTGATTCTACTTTGCATGAGCTCTGAGATATGACCCCGCAAAGATCATCGATTTCATGCTAAATGGACCTTGAGGGACACTTCAGAATGGAGTTTTCAGCGGGGATTGAATGACTATGCATGCCGAATGAGCTTGCCAGTAGCGTTTACCTATCCATTTAGAGCTATTGGAATAGACGGTTCAATGCTACGACCGATGGTTGGAAAGATATGCAGTGTTGGCCATTTGAACTGAGGAATACTTTGAGTTCTGGCATCGACTGAGAATGTGTTTCTGATTTTAAATGAAGTTGAATCTGTCAAAACTGAGATAGGCTTTTGTAGGCCCTAATAACATGATCCCATAGCACCTAATGGATCAATTCTACCTCACATGAGCTCCAAGATATGACCCCACAAATATCACCAATTTCATGCTGAAGGGACCTTGAGGGACACTTCAGCATGAAGTCGTCAGCGGGGATCGAATGACTATGCATACCGAACAAGGTTGCCAGTAGTATTTACCCAACCATTCAGAGCTATTGGAATAGATGGTTTGATGCTATGACTAATGGTTGGAAAGATACGCAACATTGGCCATTTGAATTGAGGAACACTTTAAGTTCTGGCATCGACTGAGAATGTGTTGCTGATTTTAAACAAAGTTGAATCTCTCAAAACTAAGATAGGCTTTTGTAGGTCCCAAAAACATGGTGCTATAGCACTTGATGGATCGATTTGACCTTGCATGAGCTCCAAGATATGACCTCACAAAGATTACTGATTTCATGTTGAATGGACCTTGAGGGACACTTCAGCATGGAGTCATCAATGGGGATTGAACAACTGTGCCTGCTATAGAAGATTTCCACTAGCATTTACCTGGCCATTCAGACTTGTTGGAAGAGACAGATCAATGCTATGATCGATGGTTGGAAAGATACACAACATTGGCCATTTGAACTGAGGAACACTATGAGTTCTGACATTGATCGATAATGTGTTGCCGATTTTGAATGAACTTGAATCTCTAACAACTGAGATAGGCTTTTGTATGCCTTGAAAACAAGGTCCCATAGCAACTAATGGATCCATGCTACCTCACATGAGCTCCAATATAGGACCCCGAAGAAACTATTGATTTCATGCTCAAGGGACCTTGAGGGACACTTCAGCACAGAGTCGTTGGCGGGGATCGAATGACTCTTCTTACTGAATGAGGTTGCCACTAGTGTTTACCCAACCATTCAGAATTGTTGGAATAGATGGTTCAATGCTACGATTGATAGTTGGAAAGATACACAATATTTTCCATTTGAATTGAGGAACATTGTGAGTTCTGACATTGACCAAGAATGTGTTGCCAATTTTAAACAAACTTGAATCTTTAAAAACTAAGATAGGCTTTTGTAGGCCCTAGAAACATAGTCTCATAGAAAATAATGGATCTATCCTACCTCTCATGAGCTCTGAGATATGACCCCACAAAGATTTCTGATTTCATGCTCAAGGGACCTTGAGGGACACTTCAGCATGGAATCATGGGCGGGGATCGAATGACTATGCATGCTGAACGAGGTTTCCACTAGCGTTTACCCAGCAATTCAGAGTTGTTGGAATAGAAAGATCAATGCTAGAATTGATGGTTGTTAATATACGCAACATTGGTCATTTTAACTGAGGAACACTATGAGTTCTAAAATCGACTAGAAATGTGTTGCCAATTTTAAATGAACTTGAATCTCTAAAAAGGATATATGCTTTTGTAGGCCTCGACAACATAGTCCCATAGCAACTAACAGATCCATGCTACCTTTCATGAGCTCCGAGATACGACCCCACAAAGATCTTCGATTTCATGCTTAAGGGACCTTGAGGGACACTTCATCATGGAGTCATCGACGGTGATCAAACAACTATGCATGGAGAATGAGGTTGCCGCTAGCATTTACCCAACCATTTGGAGTTGTTGTAATGGACAGATTGATGCTATGACTGATGGTTGGAAAGATAGAAGAAAAAATTCTCATTTGAGAACATAATTTTAGGACCTATAATAAACTCAATCCTTGTCATTATAATCATATTTGGACAATCTCACTGATTGAGCTCCTCATTCTTTTACAAGTCATTCATATATATATATATATATATATATATATATATATATATATATATATATATATATATATATATATATATATATATATATATATATATATATATATATATATATATATATATTGTATCATCTTAAAATGGAAGCACTTCCATTTTAAGAGTTTTTAGCCCTCTAAGTAAGTGGTTTGGGGTCATGTTAAGCACCTTGATTGGGTCTTTGCATGTATTTGGCTTTCTCCCCACTTTCTACTTCTCCGCACTTGATTTCTTTATTCTAGGTGAAATTAGGGTTAAGGTCTTAAGGACTTTCCTAATTTTCCTTCTTCTATGGCTCTATTTTCTAGGTAGGGTTTAGAAATGAGACCTCCTAGTCCTTCATCACATCATTTAGAATATTTTTTGTCTGTTCCTAACACTGGGTCCTGTTCTAACATCAACTTCTGCATTTCTGGCACCCCTGGAACTTCTATTGCAGAACCTAGCAAAGTTAGGGTTTGAGGTTAAAGTCAACCTTGACCCTAACTAGGTCAGGGTCGACCTCAACCTTGACCTCTTCCTACCATAATTTCAAAGTTTCATTTGCCGGTAATTTAGTTTTCGGGAAAGTTATTTCCTACTTCCGGGTCGGCTGTTTTGGGCTCCAAAATGGTAAATCCTTTGATGGTATTTAATCAAGGTATAATTTCTAAAGGTGAGGACCTAATTGAGATTTAATTCTTCAAGGTGGCCCATCTAGAGGAGTGTGCCCTACATAACTATAAAAGGAGGCCTTCCTCTCTCATTTTTCATATCAAGTTGACATCACTCAATCAAGCAAGTCTTCAAGCATTCAAGTGTTCAAGTATTCATCCATCAAGAAGTTCCATTGTTAGCTATTGAGGGATTCAATATCCTTGGAGCCCCCTTGAAGAACCATCAACCTTCTCATATGTAAAGATCAAATCAAGATTGGTGTTGAAGATCAAAATACCATTGATTGGAGACATCCTACATTCATTGAAGCATTCTTACTTGTGGATTTGAGGATTCAAATCCTCTACAAGGACTTCAACATAAGCGAGGTGATTTGTTTCAATTAATTTGTTTATGCACCATATATTTCAATTCAATTTCAAGGTTAATTCTTAAATTGGGGTTTGACTAAGGCAAACCCCTCAAACAACCAAAAACCCTCATTTTCTTGTAGGTACAGGTGTGAAATCTTGAATCTAAGAGTGAATTCGGATACCCTTTTCGACAATCTTTTAGGATCTGCGAACAGAATCAAAATCGGACTTCAAATAAATAATGTGGTCTTTGACCTTTTAAAAGGTCAAAGTCGACCTGTGTGAATTTGGAGAAAAGATTTATGGGTTTTGTCCACCTTGACATTTCCAATCTAGAATAGGTGACAAAATTTTTAGAAAGTTCATATGGAAGCCAAAATTCAGCATTTTCTAGATCTGCCCTAATTCAAGGTTAGTATTTGCACTTCAATTATTTCAGTTTTCAAGCTTAATCCAACTATAGGGAAGTATAGGATTTATTCTTTCTTTCATATTCTTCATAGATTGATTCAATTGTGTATTAACCTCTTGGTTGATCAAATTGGATCTCTGATGTAGGAGCATCCTGGGTGTAAGAGCAATCTTGCATCACCCAAAAAAATATTTTTGTTTTTATTTTCAATAAGGGCTATTTTGTGCAGAGCTGCTATTTATGGAAAGTTACTATTTTTTTTGGTAATTTTCGTATGTGCTTAGAATGATCTGATTTCTTTCTTGGAGGTTCATTTTGGTCATATAAGTCTGCCAGTAAAGTTTCATTGCCAGATCAAGTGTATATTGGAAGATATTGAAGATTTTCGGTATTGGCAGCAGGGTACAAAAACTTTAAACTCAGTTTTGAAAGCTTTAGAGGTCCCAGATGAGGTTGAAAATTTGGGTGATGAGCGCATGCACCGGTCAAACTTGTAGAGCACTTCGTGGCATTTCTGAAATGGGGTTATAATAGCCGATCGGGTCAACTGGTGATGACTTATGGTCTTTGGAAGTTGAACCACCTGAAATGGCGAAAAATAATTTTCTTCAAAATTTCTGTTCGGGTTTCAAAGGTTATCTTGAGCCGACTATGATGTAATAAAATGTAAAATAAAATAATTCTAAATTTGGTCAGCCTTATTGGCTAAAATTCTGGAACCTTCCCAGGTGGTGGAAATTGCCTATATAAGGAAGGCTGTATTATTGTCTTAGGCAGTTCAGAATAGTTCTGGGTAGTAGATCTATGTAATAGTTCGAGGCTTTGTCCTACAGAATATTGTAAGGGAATGCCCATGTGGCTTTGCATATTATAATTCCAAAAGTTTGTAATTCCACATTTGTGGAGATAATAAGAAGCCAATTTTCTATTCTTGCATATTGTTGTTGTTTCTCTATTTCTATTATGTGTTTGTGGTATTAAGGAGAGCACCCTTCATCAAGTGGTATTAGAGCAGGAGTTCCTGAGTGTGTAAATAGATCGCCGACTGTGAGGCAGTTTGCACCAGGACTGTGGTTAGGGTTTCAGTGCGCATCGCGAAAATGCCTCCACGAAGAGAATGTGGTGGAAGAGCTGGTGCTATGACACCTGAGGTTAGAGAGCTACAGAGATAAGTGTGAGCATTGCAAGAAGAGATTCGTAGAGGAATGAATCTTAATGTCAGAGATGAAAGCAAGGATGAAGCCAAAGAAGAATATCAAGAAGGAGAAGCTGAAATTGTGAACCAGGAGGAAGAAAGACTTTTTCGGGCAATTTCCAAGATTGGGAAAAGACCTAAGATTGAGGTTCCTACATTTTTTAGAAATCTTAACCCAGAGGAATTGATCGACTGGATCAATGAATGTGAGGAATATTTTGAGTACGAAGATGTTGAGGATCCTGATAGGGTCAAATTTGTGAAGGCCAGACTGAAAGGTCATGTGAAGATCTGGTGGCAAGAAATTCAATTGGAGTGAAATGGAAGAGGGAAAGATAAAATCACAAGATGGGATCGGATGGTGGATAAATTGAAGTGACAGTTCATTCTTGTTGATTATGAGCTTGACCTACTATAGAAAATGCAAAGTTTGAAGCAAGCAGGAAGATCTATTCAGGAGTATACAGAGGAGTTCTATCGACTCCTCATTAGAACAGGCCATGCAGAAGCTGATAAGGAGAAAGTTGCCTAATACCTTAATGGGTTAAGGCCAAGCATTCAGGAGGAGTTGAATCTAGTTCGAATGAACAATATTGAGGAGGCATACCAATTTGCCCTAAAAGTAGAGGAAAAGCTGAACAAGAAGTTTGAGAGCAGACAAAATGGAAGAGGTCATGGTGGAAGATCTGGTGGACGGTCATATGGTGGCCAAAATGAAGATCCGAAAAAGAGGGATGAGGTGAGTAGCAGTCAGAATCAGAGAGGAAATAATTCCAATCATTTCCAGGATCAGAGTAATAGAGATCAGAGAGGAAGAGGAAGAGGACAAAGATCTAGAAGAGGAGGCCTCTGTGGAACATGTTTTCACTATGGAGAAGAAGGTCATAGGGCATTTGAATGTCCTCAGCGCCAAGGCTAAATAGATAGGAGAAATGAAGGCCAGGCTAGAATTGCACATGTAGATGAAGATGCTAGATCATCAAATTCTAAACATGCTAAAAGAGGAGAAATGCTAATTAATAGAAGAGTCTTGCTGAGTGGTGAGAATGAACCTGAACAAAGGAGGAGCCTGTTTCGCACTCGATGCAAGTGTGAGGGTAAATGTTGTGATGTGATTATCGATAGTGGAAGCACTGACAATTTGGTGTCAGAAGAGATGGTGACAAAGTTGAAGCTCAAGAGACAGAAACACCCACATCCATATCGGATCGCCTGGGTGCAGGATGACCACAAGGTCATGGTCAGTGAATAGTGCCTGGTAAAGTTCAAGATCAGCGGGTACCAAGATGAGGTACTATGTGATATCATCTCTATGGATGCATGTCATATGTTATTGGGTAGACCGTTGCAGTTTGACAGATGTGTTGTCACGATGGTCGTGTGAATACTTATTCCCTGACAAAGGATGGAGTGCGACATAAGCTAAAGCCATTGAAGGAGACCGAAGAAAAGGTATGTGGTAATGCAAGAATAACATTTGTTGATGAAAGAAAATTTCTAGATGGTATGAGGCATGAGCATGTGTGTTTTTCTTTAATTCCAAAAGTTGGTAAAGAAGAAGTAGAGGATGTACCTGTAGAGGTTGCAAATTTGTTGAATGAGTTTCAGGATATTGTATCTGATAATGTACCTGATGGACTACCACCGGTAAGGAAGATCAGTCATCAGATGGATTTGATTCTAGGAGCCAGTTTGCCAAACAAGGCAGCACATAGAATGACACCAGCAGAAAGTGAAGAGTTGAACAGACAAGTACATGAGTTATTGTAGAAGGGGTTGATTCGAGAGAGTCTGAGTCCCTATGTTGTACTAGCGGTATTAGCACCAAAGAAGAATGGAGAGTGGAGGATGTGTACAGATTCCAGAGCAATAAACAACATCACAATCAAGTATAGATTTCCATTTCCACGAATGGATGATATTATGGATTGTTTGAGTGGAGCTGTGTATTTCTCGAAGATAGATCTGAAGAGCGGATATCACCAGATTCGGATCAGAAAAGGAGATGAATGGAAGACTGCCTTCAAGACAAAGGAAGGACTGTATGAGTGGTTAGTCATGCCTTTTCGGCTAACCAATGCACCAAGCACTTTCATGCGGCTCATGAATGAGGTTCTGAAAGAATTTCTGGGTAAGTTTGTAATTGTTTACCTAGATGATATTTTGATCTTTAGTAAGACATTGGATGAGCATATGATGCATAGTCATATGATATTTGAGAAGTTGAGAGAAGAGAAATTGTTGATTAATTTGAAGAAGTGCAGTTTTGTGAAGAAAGAGTTAGTGTATTTGGGATTTGTAGTTTCAATAGAAGGTCTAAAAATGGACCCAAAGAAGGTACAGGCTATCCTTGAATGGCCTACCCCAAGGAGTGCTACTGAGGTAAGATCTTCTCATGGTCTAGCTAGCTTTTACAGAAAGTTTATCAAAAATTTTAGCAGTATTTGTGGACCCTTGACTGAAACAATGAGAGGGGATAGAAAAGAGTTTAAGTGGACTAATGGGGCAGAAAAGAGTTTTCAATTGTTGAAACAAAAAGTTACAGAACAACCTATTTTAGCACTTCCAGATTTTAATAAGGTGTTTCAAGTAGATTGTGATGCTAGTGGTACTGCAATAGGAGCTGTTATGAGCCAAGAAGGTAAACCTGTTGCTTATTTCAGTGAGAATTTTATGCTATAGTTCAGGCATTAAAGAAGTGGAGACATTATCTACTTCTTAAGGAGTTTGTTTTGTATACTGATCATCAAGCTTTGCAATATTTGAATAGTCAAGGAAAATTGAATCAAAAGCATTTGAAATGGGTTGAGTTTTTGCAGAGTTATACATTTGTTTTGAAACACAGGAGTGGAAAGTCTAATAGGGTTGCAGATGCTCTTAGCAGAAGGCGACTATTGCTGACAGAAATGTAGATTGAAGAGGTTGGGTTCAAGGAACTCAAGAATTTGTATCCAGAGGATCTTGATTTTGGTGAAGCTTGGAAAGCTTGTACAGAACCTGTTACTCTAGACAAGATGAAATGGTTGGATTTCATCATCTAGGATGATATGCTATTCAGAGGGAATTAGTTGTGCATTCCAAAAAGTTCTATGAGGGAGAATCTCATCAAGGAGAAGCATAGCGGAGGATTGGCTAGACATTTTGGTCATGATAAGACCCTTGCTTTGGTTGGTGAGAATTATTATTGGCCACAATTGCAGCAAGATGTGAAGAAGTTTGTACAGAGTTGCAGAGTATGTCAGATGGCGAAAAGAGTGAAGTAGAATACAGGGTTGTATTAGCCATTACCTATACCAGAGAAGCCTTGGGAGGATATCAGTATGGACTTTGGTCTTGGTTTACCGAGGACATAGCGGGGACATGATTCAATTTTTGTGGTGGTTGACAGATTTTCAAAGATGGCACATTTCATTCTTTGCAAGAAGACTAATGATGTTGTTCATGTAGCGGAATTATTTTTTAGAGAAGTGGTGAGACTACATGGTTTGCCAAAGACCATAGTTTCAGATCGAGATACTAAGTTTATTAGATATTTTTGGTGGACATTGTGGAAGAAGTTGAAGATAGATTTGAAGTTCAGTTCATCACATCATCCACAGACTGATGGACAGACAGATGTGGTGAATAAAAGTTTGGGAAATCTGCTGAGATGTTTGGTTGGAGATAAGCCAACAGGATGGGATTTGATTTTACCACAAGCAAAATTTGCATACAATAATTCTGTCAACAGGAGCACTGGTAAATCACCATTCCAGATTGTATATGGAAGTAGTCCAAGAAATGCATCTGAATTGAGGAAGATAGATAAAAGAGAAATAAGTAGTGCTGAAGCTGAGGATTTTGCAGAACACTTGAAGAACATCCATGGGGAGGTGAGGAAGCATATTACCAAGATGAACGCACAGTATAAGGCTAAGGTAGATGAGAAAAGGAGGTATAAGGAATTTTAGGTTGGTGATGAAGTCATGGTTCATTTGCAGAAGGAGCGGTTTCCAGTTGGTACATATAACAAGCTGAAAATGAAGAAGTTCAGACCATGTAGGATATTGAAGAAACATGATTCAGGAAATGCATATGAGGTAGAATTGCCTACTGAGCTAAATATTTCACCATTGTTTAACATTTCAGATCTGACAGAGTATCATGAAGGAGGTGTTGAAGATGAGATCACAGCAGCACAGTGGAGTATTCCAGCAACTAGTTCAGACACTAAGGAGATCGAAGATATACTGGACAGTCGTGTTGGCAGAAGCACAAGGAACAGGACATATGAAGAATATTTGGTCAAGTGGAAAAGATGACCTGTTGAAGATTCATCATGGCTGGCAAAGGAGGAGGTTAGCCGTCTTGGTTTTCTGATGCACACCTGAGATGTGACAGGGTCACTTCTCAAATTACCCTGGGTGTCTGATGCAGGAGCATCTTGGGTGTAAGAGCAATCTTGCATCACCCAAAAAAATATTTCTATTTTTATTTTCAATAAGGGCTATTTTGTGCAGAGCTGCTATTTATGGAAAGTTACTATTTTTTTTTGGTAATTTTCATATGTGCTTAGAATGATCTGATTTCTTTCTTGGATGTTCATTTTGGTCATATAAGTCTGCCAGTAAAGTTTCATTGCCAGATCAAGTGTATATTGGAAGATATTGAAGATTTTTGGTATTGGCAGCAGGGTACAGAAACTTTGAACTCAGTTTTGAAGGCTTTAGAGGCCCCGAATGAGGTCAAAAATTTGGGTGATGGGGGCTTGTGCCGATTAAGCCTGTAGAGTGCTTCGTGACATTTCTGAAATGGGGTTATAATAGCCGATCGGGTCAACTGGTGATGACTTATGGTCTTCGGAAGTTGGACCACCTGAAATGGAGGAAAATAATTTTCTTCAAAATTTTTGTTTGGGTTTCAAAGGTTATCTTGAGCCGACTATGATGTAATAAAATGTAAAATAAAATAATTCTAAGTTTGGTCGGCCTTATTGGCTAAAATTCTGGAACCTTCCCAGGTGGTGGAAATTGCCTATATAAGGAAGGTTGTATTATTATCTTAGGCAGTTCAAAATAGTTCTGGGTAGTAGATCTGCGTAATAGTTCAAGGCTTTGTCCTACAGAATATTGTAAGGGAATGCCCATGTGGCTTTGCATATTGTAATTCTGAAAGTTTGTAATTCCACATTTGTGGAGATAATAAGAAGCCAATTTTCTGTTCTTGCATATTGTTGTTGTTTCTCTATTTCTGTTATGTGTTTGTGGTATTAAGGGGAGCACCCTTCATCAATCTCTCTTTTGGGAATTTGGATTTAGGAGTGAATCTTACATTTTCCCCACACACACAAATAGTGGTTATTCCAAATTACCACTATTCATTTTGGTGAACCCAACTAGCTTACTCTCTTTCATTTTGGTGTTAGATTTCCTTTTATCTTGTTAGTATTAGATTTGTCCTTTGTGACTGATCTTGTATGCTAATTAGATTTCATGTTCATGCATTATGTGTTCTTAGTTTAGTTCATTTACATTATATTGGTTTATGAGCTTTACTACCACTAGTCCTACTTATAACATTCTGGTTAGAAGAAGTCATAGACACATGGGTGCCTTTGAGCTTGAATCTTCTTCTTTCCTTAGGATCCCCAATGATAACTTGATTCTTCATGATTCTAATCCTACTATGGAGAAAAATTCTTCTCACTCATCTCATGATGAGGATGATGCTTTAAGGGTTCCTCTTGAACAAGTCCAAAAACTTTCCACTAAACTTGATAAAATGGGTAATTGGCTTCTTCAAGAAAACCATGGTCAAGATTCTATTCAAGCTATAGAGGCTCTCAAGAAAGTTCTCCATGATAGTGATCAAGGTGTTAACCTCTTGTGTGGTATTACTCATCTTGTGCATTCCAATGTTAAACCTTTAACTCAAGAGGCTCAAGATTTAGGTTTTAGTACTCCTATCACTAGTGTTGAACCTCCTTCTAATCCTTTACCTAGTATTCCTATCTATACTCCTCCTTTGGTGACTGTGATGGTTCCCTCTATTTCTATGAGTGTTCCTCCCATGTCCCTTCCTACATCACAACCTTCATATCATAGTGTTCCTTTCACTTATTCCACTCTCCTTCCAACTGTAGTTCCTAGTGTTCCTCCAGTTGTGTCTTCTATTCATGTAGCTTCTTACATTTTACCTAGTGTGTCTAATGTTGCTACTCCTATTTCCTCTACTGATTCCACCATCATCAGTTTGGCTCAAACCGTATCATCCTTACAACAACAACTTGCTTCCTTAACTCAAAACAAGTTTAGTATTCCTACATGTGACATGGGAAGTCCTTTGTCTAGGGATATTATCCAAACTCCTATTCCTCAGCAAGTCGATATGCCTTGTCTTGAGAACTATAATGGAAAAGGAGATCCTGTTCATCATGTTAAAACATTCCAAATCTTTTGTAGTGATTATGCTCATGACCATAGAATTTTAGCCAAACTGTTTGCTCAAACCTTTCGTGACAAGGCCTTACAGTGGCATTGTTCCTTGCATCCTTATTCAATTGATTCCTTTCCACAACTTGCTAATGCCTTTATTCAACAATTTCAAAACAATATTGGCCCGCAAGTGTCTTTGACAGATTTAATGCATTGTAAACAAAGTGCTAAAGAAAAATTGACTGAATTTATTGGTAGATTTAAGCATTTGCATGCTCAGATTTCTTATCCATTCCTGATATTGATATTCAACATATGTTTATTTAAAATTTGCAAAAGGATATTAGAGATAAGATTCTGCTTATTGAATTTACCTCTTTTCAACAACTTTGTGTAGCACTTCATCATTATCAATTACAAGTAAGTCAATTTGAGAGCAACAGTCCAATGGCTCCTGTTCCCATTGATAAGAGTGATGCTGCTCCTAATCCAAATAAGTTTCAAAAATTGAATAATTATGTCAAGATAAACAAACAAGCGAATGTAGTTTCTGATCAAGTTGCTATTGCATCTCATAATGCCACTTATGCATCCACTGCTTTTTGATTAAATCATACATTTACTCCTCTTTCTGAAACTTTACATGCTATTATGAATAGGTTGTCAGCTGCTAATATGATTACCTTACCTCCTATTCGACCTCTTTTACCTACTATGATTGCATCTAAATCTTTTGATCAAAATGCTTTTTGTCAATATCATCATCAGAATGGTCATGATACTGAGAGATGTTATTCTTTAAAACATAAGGTCCAAGATCTCATTGATGCTAAAGCTTTATCTATTGATAATTTGGATAGTAGTGGGAATCAATCTGTCTCTTCTCCTAATCAGAACCTTCAAATCTATACGAATCCTTTACCTACACATGATACTAATACTATTGCTCAACCATCTGCTATGGAAATTGTATATGATTCAAAGATGGATGATCTTAATCATGTCATTAATCAAGTGGAGCATGTTGCTAAGTCTATATCTCCACCTCAACCTTCACCTCAAGTTCAATCTCAATCTCTAGTTAAACCTAAACCTAACGTAAAACCTCAACCTAAACATCAACAACAATTTAAGGATAAAAGACCTCAGGAACTTTTGATTACCTTTGATGATTCTAAGATTATTTAGTCCCTTGATGGTCCCCTTTATATTGTTGCTACGGTTGCTCAGATACCTACTCGTGGTTGTCTAGTTGATCCTACCTCCTTAGTCAATGTTATCACTGAAGAAAATATTTTTATGAAAAGCTTACAATGCAACTTCTATGATACATCAGATGTGTGGATTCAAACTTGTAATGGTTTTATCTATCCCTCATTTGGTTCAATTACTTTACCGGTTGAACTTTTTGGAAAACTTTTGAACACTACCTTCGTTGTGGTTCCTACTTCTGATCAATTTCAAGTTCAGCTAGGTTTGCCTTGCTTAACTACCATGCATGTTGTTGCTTCACCTATACATAAGTGTCTTAAGTTCATTCATGATGGTGAAGTGAAGATGATCAATCATAGTCTATATCAACCTTCTAGGCCTAGAGATTGTGCTGCTCTGGATTTCTTTTGGCCTTCAGTACCTAATTCATGTCCTTCTCGCCCTGATAATGTTTTTCAATCATATCAAGCCTATAAGCATCATAAGATTCTTCAATTAAGAATACCTCCTATGGATCTTAATCATGGTCTTTTACCTACACCTTTGATACCTACTTCAACTATGGCTTCTTGTTTTGTTAATCAAGTTCCTCCTACTAAATCTATCAAAGATCCTGTGATTGCTCCTCCTATGGTTGATAATCCTATTGATCTTCCTATAGAACCTGTGAAGGATCCTGCGATTGTTCCTCCTAGTTCTCATCCTATTTCAAATAAATCAAAATGTAACTGATCTACTAATAAATGTCGTAAAAAGTGTCATGCTCATGCTAAAGCTAAAAGATCTCTACTTTTTGTGAATACACCTATGCATAATGTTGTTACTAATAATGATGTTCACATGCATGATTATGATGATTCTATTCATATCTTAGATCCTATTTTGATTAATTTGGATGATGAAGATGCTCTTGATGATACTGATAATGTTACTGATGAATATGAAACTATTGACATTGACATTGATTTTCCGAATATACTTATATCTGAATTAACTCTTACACCTAGTATCGAACATAGTGATTCTCAAGAGGATCCTTTTTTGGAACCAGCTATCATTCCTATTATATTGCATACAGTCCCTCTTGTGATTTTCCCACCTACCCTAAGTGATATACAATGAGATGGGGAAAGTAGGTGGCATGTTTGATCAACTTGTCCTTCGTGGTAGTTTTGTTGTGTGTTTGCCTATTGTATTGTGCTTCTCCCATAATGTATTTGCTAAATGTTGTTAGATTCTTTTATACAATTCTTGTTACTTAGTTGGTACAAGGTGATGAAGGAATCAAAACTATTGTTCAAATTCCTCTATATGTATCTCTATTCTTCTATGCATTGTTCAATGTTATGTTGTAACTGTCCTATTGTTCATAAATGTTTCCTTGTGTAATCTTCTTGGATTCGAGATATAGTAGCACTAAATATTTTTGGTCTCCATGTCATGGTCCAAAAAGATTCTCCTTCATATATCTTATGTGATCTTTCCTCCTTTGTGATTGTAGTTCTACTTCCTTTGGGGAATGATGTCAATTCATTTGTAATAATATCATATATATATTATCCTATGATCATACTGACCCCATGGTAGGTAGATCCCTTCCGTGTTCTCTATATGTTTCTGTGTTATTTCTCTTGATTTGTCTTCATCTGGGGGCATCTCAACGTGGAAATGTAATTAGTGGAGTTGTTTATGTTTCTGTTAAAGCCATTGCTCCTGTTAAAGTGTCAGCAATGACTTTAACATGGGGGCATACACTCTGCTCACTTATTACACACACGTACTTATGAAAAATTCAAAACATGCTAAATCTTCTAAAGGTAACACACATAAGCTGCTAAATCCTGAGGAAGACACGCACTTTAAATTTACTTTTCAATCTTTCTTTTTGGATTAAGAACTAATCCTTAAAGTATGGATTTATATTAGGATCTCTTGATCCCTCCAGTTTCAAATACACATATATTGTGATCCCTTAAGGTCGGAAGTGTCCTTAAGACTGGATCTCTTTTGTTTCTTATTTTTATTCTTATGGAATAGAATATTCCTAAGGATAAATCCTTGATGGGCTGACTAGTGAGTAGCCACATTCACTAGGTGGTTCAATTCCATCTTTCCAGTTGCACCTTTTTCCTGTGTGGTTCACAATGGGACAAAAGTTCTCATTGGGCGAGGTAATCACACTTTTTATTTTTTTCTTTAGAGATGTTTGTCTTATCTGTGATCTAAGAGTTGATGAAGACTTGACTCCCTGGGGGCTTGGGATTTCTCTTTGTCCCTCAGATTATGATAAGATTATCTTGTTATTTTTATCTCCTTTACCAAGATTTTGCATCGAGTCCATACTCTTGCTAAAGTGGGGGCTTAATGTATCATCTTAAAATGGAAGCACTTCCATGTTAAGAGCATTTAGCCCTCCGAGTAACTAGTTTGGGGTCATGTTAAGTGCCTTGATTGGGTCTTTGCATGTATTTGGCTCTCTCCCCACTTTCCACTTCTTCGCACTTGATTTCTTCATTCTAGGTGAAATTAGGGTTAAGGTCTTAAGGACTTTCCTGATTTCCCTTCTTTTATGGCTTTATTTTCTAGGTAGGGTTCAAAAATGAGACCTCCTAGTCCTTCATCACATCATTTAGAGGATTTTCTATCTGTTCCTGACACTGGGTACTATTCTGACATCAAATTCTGCATTTCTGGCACCCCTGGAACTCGTGTTGTAGAATCTAGCAAAGTTAGGGTGTGAGGTCAAAGTCGACCTTGAACTTGACTAGGTCAGGGTTGACCTCGACCTCGACCTCTTCCTGCCAGAATTTCAAAGTTTCATTTGCTAGTAATTTAGTTTTCGGGAAAGTTATTTCCCGCTTCCGGGTTGGCTGTTTTGGGCTCCGAAATGATAAATCCTTTAATGGTATTTTCTAAAGGTGAGGACCTAATTGGGATATAATTATTCAAGGTGGCCCATCTAGAGGAGTGTGCCCTAGATCACTATAAAAGGAGGCCTTCCTCTCTCATTTTTCATATCAATTTGACATCACTCAATCAAGCAAGTCTCCAAGCATTCGAGCAAGTCTTCAAGCATTCAAGCAAGTCTTCAAGCATTAAAGTGTTCAAGTATTCATCCATCAAGGAGTTCCATTATTAGCTATTGAAGGATTCAATCTCCTTGGAGCCCCCTTGAAGATCCCTCCTTCTCCATTCAGTCAAACCTTCTCATATGCAAAGATCAAATCAAGATTGGTGTTGAAGATCAAAATACCTTTGATTGGAGACATCCTACATTCATTGAAGCATTCTTACTTGTGGATTTGAGGATTCAAATCCTCTACAAGGACTTCAACATAAGCAAGGTGATTTGTTTCAATTACTTTGTTTATGCACCATATATTTCAATTCAATTTCAAGGTCAATTCCTAAATTGGGGTTTGACTAAGGCAAACCCCCCATACAACCAAAAAACCCCATTTTCTTACAGGTATAGGTGTGAAATATTGAGTCTGAGAGCGAATTTGGATACCCTTTTCAGCAATCTTTCAAGATTTGTGAACAGAATCAGAATCGAACTTCAAATAAATAATGTGGTCTTTGACCTTTTAAAAGGTCAAAGTCGACCTGTGTGAATTTGGAGAAAAGATTTCTGGGTTTTGTTCGCCTCAACATTTCCAGTCCAGAAAAAGTGACAGAATCTTTAGAAAGTTCATATAGAAGCCAAAATTCAACATTTTCCAGATCAGCCCTAATTCAAGGTTAGTATTTGCACTTCAATTATTTCAGATTTCAAGCTTAATCCAACTATAGGGAAGTATAGGATTTGTTTTTTCTTTCATATTCTTCATAGATTGATTCGATTGTGTATTAACCTCTTGGTTGATCAAATTGGATCTCTCTTTTGGGAATTTGGATTTAGGAGTGAATCTTACATTTTTCCCACACACTTACACAAATAGTGGTGATTCCAAATTACCATTATTCATATGTGTGTGTGTGTGTGTGTGTGTGTCTATCTATCTATATATATATATATATATATATATATATATATATATATATATATATATATATATATATATATATATATATATATATATATATATGTTCAATTGAGAGAATCAAAACAAGGATAACCAATTCATTACAATATTAATCAGTAAGAAGCAAGCCAAACTTAAATAATATCAAAGAAGAGATTAGAAATCCAAATTCTAATTAGGATTTTTAAGCAAAGTGAGTAAGGTCCTGGATAGGGACATTATAGATCCATGCAAGAACCTTTTGTTTGATATTTCTTAGTAACCCTTTACAAGAGAAAATGTTTACAAAAATTGGCATGTACTTGCATGAGGACATTATATATTACAGAAATCCCACACAGAAGTAGCTGGTAAGCTGCTCAAAAAGTAATAACTGATAGCAAGTGGGATAATGTAGATGCTTTAATAAACCACTATCTTCTTTACTCAAGCAACATCTGGTTCATCTGCTCGACTAGGGCATGTTTGGGAACAAATAGTCTCCATTTAAACTCAAGTCTCTAGAAGTAGTTATATTTGTCAGTGGAGGAGATACACCAATTGGATTGATAATAACTTCATGGTCACTAGAATTTCCATTTCTCTTCAATCGGGATACTCTTTCCAAAATTGCAGCTACCCTTTTACCAATTTGGGAAATTAATGGGTCTATTTGTGGACCTCCAAGGAGTTAGTCACCTAAATGAGAACCTTGAGATGAATCAGGAACTTCTCTATGAAAGAGATCAGTACCTTGAGAATCTCTCCGCTTGTCAGCTAAATTAAAACCTTGGACCATAGATGGCTTCCCTTTGTTGTAAAATGAGGAGTGAGTCTACCTTGCCAAAGGTGGCAATGAACTTACATTTCAGGGATAATGCCCAACATGAGTAACCTAGTTTCCCAAGTCTCCATTTAAACTTGTTAGCTAAATTAAAACCTTGGACCATAGATGGTTGCCCTTTGTTGTAAAATGAGGAGCGAGACTACCTTGCCAAAGGTGTCAATGAACTTACATTTCAGGGATAATGCCCAACATGAGTAACCCAGTTTCCCAAGTCTCCATTTAAACTTTTCAGCTGAATTAAAACCTTGGACCATAGATGGCTGCCCTTTGTTGTAAAATGAGGAGTGTGAATGCCTTGCGAAAGGTGGCAATAAACTTACATTTTAGGGATAATGCCCAACATGAGTAACCTGGTTTCCCAAGTCTCCATTTAAACTTGTCAGTTGAATTAAAACCTTGGACCATAGATGGCTGCCCTTTGTTGTAAAATGAGGAGTGATACTACCTTTCCAAAGGTGGCAATGAACTTACATTTTAGGGATAATGCCCAACATGAGTAACCCAATGCAATTATTTTCTGGATTCGATTGTGTAAGTTTTTTTAGCATTGTCGATGCTAAAAAAAATTACACAATCGAATCCAGAAACTAATTGCATCATAATGGATTGTGGAAATCTGATGTTTTTAAATGAGTAACCCAGTTCATCTGCTCAACTAGGGCATGTTTAGGAGTAGACAATCTCCATTTAAACTCGAGTATCTGGAAGTAGTTATATTTTTTAGTGGAGGAGATACACCCATTGGATCTGCAATAACTTCATGGTCACTGGAATTTCCATTTCTCTTCAATTGGGATACTCTTTCCAAAATTGCATATACCCTTTTACAAATTTGGGAAATTAATAGGTCTATTTATGGCCCTCCAAGGAGTTGGTCACCTAAACAAGAACCTTGAGATGAATCAGGAACTTCTCTATGAAAGAGATCAGTACCTTGAGAAGCTCTCCACTTGTCAGCTGAATTAAAACCTTGGACTATAGATGGCTTCCCTTTGTTGTAAAATGAGGAGTGAGACTGCCTTGCCAAAGGTGGCAATGAACTTACATTTCAGGGATAATGCCCAACATGAGTAACCTAGTTTCCCAAGTCCCATGAATGCAAGGCCATTGATGAATAGGCATTTCTAATAGAAATATTTGTGGTGCTAGAATGAAGTGCATGACCAAATTCTTTGCCTGCTGATGAACCAATTAGTGGCTTGATTTCATTTTCTTCTTGATCGTTACAATATTTTCTCCTGAACTAAACATTTTGTAATTAGTTGATATACAATCACAGTTTTCTCTTGGCCAATACTGTAGGATCGCAATTGCACATGTAGATCCACAAAAGGGTTGAAATCTAGATTTGGTGGAAGAGTAGTATTAGCAAGAAGTCATTCACTAACATCTCATCCTTATAACAACTAAATTTGGACTCACTAGAAGCATTAGTTCTAAAAAAAAAAATAGTAAAACATACCATATGTAATGACTGTGTCGACACTCGGTTGCATCATATAATAAGTTGAAATTAGATAATCATAAAACACTTTGTAAATTACAACGTACATATCATATATAGCCACATCAAATGAGTTCAGCATAAAGAAAGATGAGCCTCATCCCATGAAAGTAAAGGCCTAACTTTCATGGAATGAGCATATCTAACATGTACAATACAAATCTAATGCTTTGGTGTGTAGACAAGTGAAAGAACAAGTGATCACAGTCAGCAAATGGTGGAAGATACATTGAATTTCATTGCAAGGGTATAGCACCAGAAGATTGGTCTTAAGGATAGGGATAGTTGATGATTTGGATTATCTTATATTGTTCATTTAAAGGTTAATCAATAACCGTTTGAACCTAGAAGTTATTGGAGGGCACCAATTTGAGAAACCATTGGTTTAAGGGTTTGAAGAGACCAAATTTTAGGGTTTTTGGGGTTATAGGAGGTCTAAGTATACTTCCTTTGGTATTTAGAGGTTTTATGACATAATAAGACATTGTCTATAGTTTAAAGTCTTGGGGTTAATTATTTCATATAGTTCCTTTGTTAAATCACTCAATTTTCATGTATTTTGGGACCCATAGGGGTGAGTAGTAGTACATGCTCCAAAACAACCATATATTTCCTTTGGATATGACAATGTACTAAGAAAAGCTTACTCAAAAAAGTAATTTGTTTGATTAGTCCTTTGGAAAGTTTCAGAGATAAGTGACATTTTCCTTCGTTGCACAGCTACTAGACAAGGCAATTCATTGATCCATCCCCTTTATGTATTTTCGGTCACTTGGGGATGGATCCAAACATTGTAACTTAGTAGTCTAACATTGGACATGTAGGAAAGAAGAAGATTTTTCAAGTTGAGAGTGATTGAAGGAGTTTGATGAGTTTGAAGGGTGCATAAGGGTCATGAAATTGGTGCAAGGGTACAATAGTAGATGTTCTAGCCTTTGGAAGGGGGTATTTTATGCATGAATCCATCATAGGATGGTCAAATGATGGTGAATCAACTTTGTTTCAGCTTTTATGGTGCTGGGAGATGAGACATTGGATGAGCCCTAGTTTCTAGGGGGTTTTGGGACCAATTTGGGGCTTTTACATCTAGAAGTGTCAAATATTCAAATTGATGGTATAATCCTATAATTAGAGTCATTTTAAGACAATTTTGAAAGTGGCAAGGTCTAGGAGTCAGTCCTTAATAGGGCTGCTTTGTTAATTGAGCCTATTAGGCCTAGTTGGGAAACATGAATCAACAATTTTAAGGTGTGATGTTCCAAAACACATAGTCTTTGTTTTGACATATGTTATATAACTTGAAAAAGGGTATTCAAATACTTTGATCACCATTTGAAGAGGTGATCAAGAATTTGGTTGATGGTCCAACTAAGTTCATTCTTTCTTTTGTTAAAGAAATAATATATTGTGTTAAGATTTTTTAATAGGTTTTAGTAGAATATTTTTATAACTATGTTTATAATGTACATTATTCTTAAGTTAGGGCCATCTCTATTCTTTATGTTAATATGTTTGTTTAAATGTCTTTATTAAAATAAATATGATATGGGTTGTTTGTGTATTTTTTTTACACTTGTAGATTTTGTTTAATAAAATAATAGAGATGAAAGTATGTTCCTATTAAGGACTTTGAAAACCTTTCATGTGTTTGAGTCATTTTTTCTTATCTTAGTTCGAATTTCATATTTTGGAGATGTAAATCTATTATGATGATTTCTATTTCTTTGTATGTATAGTTTCTTTCATTGACGTTTAATGAACTTTATTTCAGACTCTAGTATGTCCTTGTTCACTTGACTTGGGTATTGTCACTTTTCTTAAAAGTAATATTAGTTACACCAAAGTTGAATTCATGTATGTCTTTTGCATTTTTGGTCTTTGTATTTTACAGTGTTGTATACATGTTTAAGTGCTTATTTTTGAACTCCTATTACTTTTGTTTAGATGTATTGAAAGGCCTTACTTAACAATTTGTCAGGTCTGGTTACCTGATGGTTATAACTAATCACTTGAAAGAATTTTTACTTGGTCATTTGATTGTAAATTGTTTGATGTAGATAGCATGAACTTATTATGAAAAAGTTGATTAATTCAATGAATAGTTCTATGATAGTTACATGGTCAATTTTTTATGAGGTGTGAATCAATTTCATGACATTTGTTTCTCAGCTCTCATGTAAGGAACATTTAATAAGCATTAATGAGGGAATGTTTTTCATGGAGAGAGAGAGAGAGAGACTTTGGTAGCGATATTTTTTAAAAGGTAGCAATATTTGTAAAAGAATATAGTTGTACTAATTTTGTATAATTCATTATTGAGTATTGTTGGAAACTACAATTGAAACAATTGTTATATTTTCATTGATGTCAAACCTTAACTAGTGAGATAGTTTCTATCTAGTAGAGTACCATATCATTTGATTGATGAAGAGGATTTGAAAAGAACAGATAGCAAGAAGACCTAGTGGAAAGGTTGAGTTGTAAGAAACTACAATGGGTACTTGATTAGTTGGAACATTGACAAGATAATGTGATGTTTATCTATAACACTAAGTGGAGAAGTCAGTTGATTTGAAGCTTAGAATAAATGAGGAAATTAATTTTGAAAGCATAGGCTTAACTGAGAAAAAGAGAAGATAAAGAAAGTTTAGTGCAAGATGAGTGATGCTAGTGTTGACCGAGTGCCAGTATAAGCCAAAAAATTTTAGTGTTGAGTGAGTATCAATAATTGTCGAGTATCAGAGAATTAACCAACCAAAGACAATGATTTTTGAGAAGAACAATTTTAGGGATGATCAAGTAGAAGAACACAATATTAGTCGAGTGTCAGTACTTTATAGTTTGTGAAGGAATTGAGATTCCCAACTGACATAGTTCAGTTCTTGGGATATGTAAAACTTGTTGAAGATAAGGATGAATGACCTAGAGAATTTAATGCATAGTAAATCATTTTATTATGGATTCAAGGAGAAGTATGAGAAGTATCTAGAAGGAGAAGGAGAACAAAATGTTGGAAGGATTCGATGAATCTGACCTAAACCTAAGATCTATGGAGATGATTAAGCGACAACATATTAATCTACCTAATCAAGGAGGTATAAGGATGACCTCATTGTAGGTTATGAAGAGTGAGGAAGAGGTTGATGTTATTGATTGGTGAACCTAAGCAGGAGGCTGAGAAGAGCTACGAAGAAATGAACACAGTTGTGGTGATTTCTTGAAGGGATTTTCAAGAAGATCAGAGATGGAGATGACAATGAAGGTTAGTCATTAAATCAGCATATGAGCTTATTGGATCTGTATTTGCAAAGTGAGTTATATATTTCAGATCAGAACCTACTATTACTTCTAAGCGTTGTATTAGTATAAATCATTTAATCTTGAGGTTGACTTAACAATCATTTATAAATCCTTTAATCAAGGTGACATTATAATGTGATATTTTTAAGCTCTCTAACAATGCCACTCCTAATAGGGTGATTAAATCCTTTAACAGGGTCACATCTACCAGTGTGTATTGTAACGTTTAATAGGGTTCATTCGTAAAGAGCTCACTTTAGAAGAGTGAAAATTTGGAAGCATGTTACTGGTGGTTTTTCCCAAATTGGGTTTCCACTTGAAATCCCGGTGTCATACTTGTGAATCTTATTTGATATTTTATGTTGTTAAGATCTTTATATTCTACAAGTTGATTACTTTTGGACAGTGGACTACAAGTTTATGTTACTAATTATATTCTATAGAATACTGTATAGATTGTTGAATATATCTAAGTTGCTTGATGTGCTTAAAATTTAAATTGGTACATTTGATGTGAGGATAACCGATACACCCTCCTCTCAGTTATTCTAAACTCATTCTAATAATATGGTATCAAATATACATGATGATGTATTTTATTATGTTGTGATAACTATTTTTTATATAATAAGTTTAGCTCTATGTGAAAATTAGATATTGTAATTTGAGATAACCAGTGAAACATTTAAAAAGTCTATTGATTAGATAGCATAGTCAGTGAGATAGTATAGTCACTGAGAAAAACATATAGCTAGTGAGGCATTTTGTAATAAGGATATTTCACATAAGCCAATGAGGAAATTTTAGTTCTTTTATTCCCAAGAGATTTTTCACTAAGGAAAAATATTTGTGTCATATTCTTTGTGTGTGTCTTACTTTCATTGTTATCTATTTTTTTTTAGTTTCATGTTGTTCCAAGTTTGTTAAAGTAAAAGTTGTAATTAAATTAAATTTGGCATACCCCTGATTCACCCACCCAATGATATTATACTCCAACAGATATGAATAACTAAACTTTAAATTAATGCCTACTTTCTTCTAAAGTGACATAAAAACTTGGTTGCATGACCTAGAAATGTATTGTTTGGCACACTATACAATCTAACAACCTCCATAATGAATTTTTTTTCAATAGAGTAGAATCATTGGTCTTTGTGAAAGTTATAAAGTGAGACATTTTTAAAAATATATCAACCAAACATAAATAGAATCCTTATCTTTCTATTATCTTGGAAGTCCAAGCATAAAATCGATGGTCACACCATCCTATGGTCTCTCTATTATGGGTAATGGTTGATATAATCACATTTTTTACTCAGTTATTTGGTATATTGACATGGTAGATAATTTATATTTCTTGCATTAGGATTATCCACATATGTTTCTTTAATTAATTATGCACATACTCTATAATATTCTTATGTATATTATTATACATAATTTTACACATCTTTTCACATTCATGTTCTAGCTTAAGTTCCCATAATTGAGCCTAAATGTAGGGTAGTATAGTCAAGTTGGGATCCCATTTTTACATTGTGTATATGATGCATTTATAGTTTGCATAGATCTAGCACTAATTTTCTATTATCTGTTTGAATTATTTTTTTCATATTTTTACGGTTATTACTTTCTATAAAAGAAATTGATCTTTGTTGATATTCATCCTACAGTGCTACAATCATGTAATATTTTAATATAGTAATATTTTTTTCTTTTTAGGAATATAACAATCATTTATTGATACCCTATCTTATATAAGGTGATTCTATTTTCTATTTGATTCTAGGTTCTTATTTAGCATACTTCAACATGACAGACTTGACATCCTTGAATAATTTTTTTAATTTCCACTTACATTCATGGCCAATAATATCTCTCATTAAGTTTTGGCATGGTTATTTTAGCTCCTAAATATATAGGTAAACCACCATAATTTTTTCTCTTATTAAATCATATGTTATTGATACTTGGGGCATACATATCTATTGTACTTTGAATAGTCTATTTTGTATGAAGTAATCTCTTAATGGTGTTCTATTACCACTAGTTGGATATATAATTTTTTTCCATGCATCCTTAAAGTCCAAATAATTATTGTATAGCTTATTCACAACATAAAAACTAAGTATTCCCTTTTTTTTGTTTAATTTTATTTTGTCTACTTAGTGCATATTGTACTTTGTTTGAATTTCTACTTCGATGCTAGAGAATAAAAGTATATCCTTGTACGAATTCAAACCATTTAATATTACTCTAATTCATCTTTGTTTAATTTTTAGTAACCTATAAATCAATGTAATCTATGTAAAGAATAAACTCCTGTTAGGATTTGGTAACACTCAGAGGGGGGTGAATCAGTGTTACAGTGCTAAAATAAATTATTTAACTTCTTGAACGAATAAATAAAGATATAATAGAAAATTAATAACCATGCAACATAGATAAACATAAAAAAACTCATAACACATATTTATTTTTGAGGAAATCCTGTTAAGGGAAACACCCCGATGGGTATGGTACCTACTGAATTCTACACTATAAATCTTGAAACCCTGTTAGGAGTTCTAGCCCTGTTAGGATATGATTATTAAAATATAGGTAGATCCTTGTTAGGGTATGTATATAATAACATCCATGTTACAGAATCAATACTGTTAAAGGTCCTAGTGTTGTTAAAGGCAAAAAAACCCTGTTAGGGGTGTACAATAGGTTCAACAACACTTATAAAAAATCTATTATCCTGAATACAAAGAGTTAACAAAGTATTCCTAGAAGAAATACTCTTGTTCTCCTTCCCCTTGATCTATGCTCTTCCTCTTAGATGACTTCACAATTTTCATCTAACATCCATCCATATCATCTATCCCATCATCGCACACTTATACAAAAGTGTCTATATACTTATACCCTGTTAGAAGTACAATTACAAAAGCTAGTCAAAATTACTCTAGTTAAACATCATTTTAATTATTGCACACTTGCATGCTTCATTAACATCCTTAGTTAGCCTTAGATCTAACATATCATGTGTGAAAATAACTTTCGAATTGTTCAATGAGTCGCTCTTAGTGATCACTAGGAAGTAATACTTTATTTACTCTCTTTGCATCCAATCAACTGAATATATCTCTCTGATTCTTTAAGGTTAACATGTGTGACCTCACACATGTGTTTATTGGTGTCCTACAAGTCTATAATTAAGATCACAAGACTCAATACAACTTATGTAAATCTCACTAAGCTTTTCTGCCAGACTAGATTACTGGAATAGTCTATGAACTTAGGTATTTTTCTAGTCAAAAATTACATTCAAACATAATCATTATATCCAATATAAGTAATCATAAAACTGATAAGTATTTCCATAAATGACAACATTCCATATATGTGCGTGTTCCTACATGTTCATATGTGTGCATGTGCTAACCATTTAACAAAAATCTCCCCCTTTTGCATTGATGAAAATAGTTAGTGAAAAAATGACTAAGTGCAACATCAAGGCAAAAATATAAAAGGAAATATATTGACAAAAATGAAACACATAGCCTTCAAAAGAAACTTTTCTTTAATAATGTTTTTTATATTTTGATTTTACACACACTTTCTCTCTTTCTCTCATTACATTTTTTCTTCTATCTCTCCCCCCTTTGACATCAATGGAAAAGGGTGCCAAAATGTCATAATTAGTTACCAAAACAACAAAAATAGAGTGTACAAAATTAGAGTTGAACTATATACAATATATCTTTGTAATTTTCATTCAAAATTTGCATGTCTGCATCCCAAGATGCTTTGATTATTTCTGCAACTTGAATCATTTCATTAAGACTAAATGTGGCCTTGTATACTTCCTCTAAATCAGTCGATACTGATGCCTACAATATTTTGTGGCCATGTTGAAGGTCCTCATGTGTACTTTCCAAGACATTGATCTTTGGAGTAAAAAAACTTCTTAATTCTGAGAATCTAATCTGAACTCTATCCTTTTGCAACTATAGGGTGTGGATTTTATCTATGATCCTATTTGTTTCCTTGTTTATGTCCATAATTTTCTTACTTTAAAAATTGTTATAGAGGTTTTACAAAGCCTCTTCATCCTGAGCTATTATATATAATATTTTCTTTACATGCTTATGCAAAGTCATATCGAGTCTATATAGGTCTTGTCCATCCTTAAGCTAAGATTTGATTGCCCTTTTAGTAGAAATCAATTTATTGAGGTCACTCTTGATCCTATCAAGAATATATTTCATCCTCAGCCTTTTAAAGTAATCTACTACTTTTATTCTTGCTTCTTCTTGTAATGTATCAAAATTTTGTTCTATTATACTTAGAACATTATGTAGACTATTTATAGGATCTCTAATATCTTTGGGAGGAGTAGTAAAAAAATTACTCAATAATGTTGTTTCTCGTTGGGTTGTCTTTGCATTCTTTTTCTCTAATTTCTCCTTTTCTTTGGAAAAACAAAGTACTAACCACTACATAAGATCAGTGACATCCATATCCTCTAAGTTGGTTGGAAGTGATTGAGATCCACTTTCCAACAAACTAGGTGTAACAAAATGGGTGATAGGTAGCAATCCTTTTTCTTGTTCATGTACCTTTTACTATTCCTTCTCCTTTTTCTATTTCTTTTTGTTCATCTTTTTCTTCTGATACTTGTTCTTTTGCAAGTGCCTTCTCCTTTTGTTTCTCTTTCTCAATTGATTCTTATTGAGCCATCTTGGGAGGCTCAAGATTCTTTACTATTTCATCAATGTTGGCTAAATTTTTAGTTATTTGAAATGGATCAAATGTATCCTATTTTGTGTCTAGTGAAATCCCAACATTGTCAATGCAGAAATCAGGTAAGATAGTATCAACTACCTCTATCTCCTTTGTAACTTCATCCTCTTCTGCTATTTTGGCAATTATAGGCTTTGTGGAGCTTATTATTGGGGTTGGCATCCTTGTATACTTTCCAAGGTCAGCTCACTCCTCAAGGAGTAGTTGTTCAACCTTGTCATGTCTCTCTTTTTCAATTTCTTCATATTTGGAGGCCATAAACTTTATAATTCTAGTTTTGGATCTTATTTTTGGCCTTAACTTCTCAAGCCATTCTACCATCTCACTTCCTGACATGGTAGGAATATTCTAAAAGAATATCTTGTCTCATCATACTTTCCTTACCCAAGGCTATCTTCTTTGTTTCCTCTAGTCTTTCAAATAGGCCCTTACTGACTTGACCTTCTATTTTAATTATATTTTTTTTAAGGTGAGAATATGATCCGCAACTATATCTTCTATCTTATTCTTCTATTCTTCATCATATCTATCAAAGTATTTTTCAATAGAGGCAATCTTGCCATCATTTACTGCTCTCTTTTGTAGAACTTTTACGAAGGGTTTAAAAAGATAGTTTTGTGGTTCTTGGCCTTTCTTCTATTTTTCTTCTTCTACTTTCTTCTTATCTACTTCAAGTATGATTAGGTTGGCCTCTTGAAAACTTCTATCCTTTTCATCTTCTTATTCTTTGTCCTTCCCATGCAAAGATGGTGATGTATCAAGTGTTTTTCTTTTCCTTCTAGGTCCACTAGCCATGGCCTTTGGTGTAGCTCTAGGAGGTTCTTGACCTAGTGTAGCTGCTCTAGCAGCCTATCTCTATGATGTTCTCCTAGTAGGTGTAGGAGTTTCATCTTTGTCCTTTTCTTCTCCTTCTTCAACCTCCACCACTTGAGGTGCCTTAAAATTGGGCTAAGGAGGGGGAATATTGTATTTCTCTCCAAGTTTTGCCACTTTTTCCCTGACAATCATCAATGACCTTATGTTATTGACTTGATTATGTTGCATTCATCAATGATGAAGGATAGAGAAAAATGCACAAAGTAGTGTTGTCAGTTAAAGAAGCATTTCAGTATACACTGACGTAGTGTAGTGTATACCGAGCATAGTATAAATTGAGCTTGTATTCACTGACCCATTTCTTTGTTAACCAAGCAGAAGAAAAAAACAAAATGACTAGTTTAGCCGATGGAAGTTGGTGAGCTGTAAAGTGTTATGATTATGGAGTTGAAGATAATGTTTGTTACAAAGATCTAAGGGATTGAAATATTTTGTGTCACTGACACATCAGCCGAGGAAGGTTTAAGTGGCAAAATCAACAAAGGAGATTAAGTGGCAAAATTTGATGGATGGAATTAAAATGGTTCACTTGTTTATTTAAGAAACTAGGGTTTCATTATGAAACTCATTCTAGAAGAAGGAGACTACAGAGATATCACGTGAACAAGCTTCATGCATGCCTGATAAGACTGGTTAAGAAGAACTAAACTGCGGAGATTACTGAGCGTCAAAACGCTATAATTGAGAGACAATAAGTTACTGAATATTGATTGAAACAAAATTGATATATTGATCAAAGGATTTGAATGAGCTTAACATAGATCTAATAATCTGAAATTGAAGTTTTGTTGTAATTAGATCACCTGATGTTACATTTTAACCATTGTAAATAGATAAATCTCTTAACAGAGTAGACTAGAAAGTCTGGTAATGTCATTCATAGAGCATACATTTGTTATCCTATCAACCCCATAGTGAATGCTGGTTGAACGATAACGGTTGGTCTAAAATCCTCTAACAAGGTCACATCTCACAGTGTGTTTGTAACCTTTAACAAGGCTGGGTCTACACCGACCTCACTTCAGAAGAGTGAAGAATTTTTGGGTTGTCGGTCCCACGTGGTTTTTCCCTTTACACGGTTTCCATGTTAAATCTCTTGTGTTATGTGTTGACCATGATGATTATTTGTTGTCATACTTTAAATGTTGCATATTGGATTTGATCGGTAATCACTATATGTTATTAACTAGTAATCGGTTTAAAAGCACAGACAGAATACTATTTTATGTTACCGAGCTGCATAAGTTTTAGTAAATTATTTTTGGATATACATTTTGTGATTGGGACTATGGATAACTGATTCATCCCCCTCTTATTTATTCTAACAATTGGTATCAGAGCATTGGTTGCTTGGAACAGAGTTTTAAGGACTTCAGGACAAAGATCTCAAAATGTATAAGGGGGAAGTGCCAAAGCTAAACAAGGATAACTTCATAGTATGGCAAAGCCGAATGAAGCTGCATGTATCTGGAATTGGGAATTCTACCCTCACACTAATGGAGAATGGCTACATTGCACCTCCCACTGGTCCCTTGACCCTTGATCAACTAAGAGATAGGCATGAACATAATATTACTCTGATGGAGATTGTTGTTGCCTATATAGATGTCGAATTTGAAGATATTAAAAATTGTACTACTACTAAAGATATGTGGGATAAACTTGCTCAAGTTTATAGTGGTGATGTGAATGTCAAAAGAGCCAAAGCTGAAACCTTAAGGGGTAGATTCGATGATATGAAGATGAAGGAAGGAGAAAATATTGTGCAGTACAAAAATAGACTAAAAAAGGTAGTTCATGCTATTAGAGCATCCAATGGTGTTATTAACAAAGAGATAGTGGTAAGAAAAGTTCTCAAAACCTTATTGTCAATTTATGCAATCAAAATATCTGCAATTCATGAAACTAGGTCTACATTTGCTAACAACCTTACTCTTGATAATCTGATTGGTAAGCTTACAACCTTTGAACTAAATAACTTTTATAATAGTTTTGTACCATCTGTTGAATCTTTTTTTGTGTCTTCTCTAAAAATTGGTAAGTCTAGTAGCATAAATAAGAATGATCATAGTGATAGCAATACTGATGATGAGCTTGAAGAACTTGAATCTCTTATGGCTAGAAGGTTACCTAAAGGTAAAGGAAGATATAAAGGTAAATTACCTTTATCATGCTTTAATTGTAAAGAGGTTGGTCATATTGTTGCTAGATGTCCACACAGGAAAGATGATGACAGAAAAAAAGACCGATCTAGTGAAGGAAGCTATGGGAGAAGAGGCAACAGAAGTTATTGACACTACAACAAAGACAACTGAGACAATAATGATAAAGGTAAGAAGGTGTGCTACATTGTAGAAGAAGATGTCACCGATACCAACACTAATGAAGATGTAGAGGTAGTATTTTTTTCAATGAAGGATGACTCAGAGGAAGATGAAAGGTATGTAGAGAGAACACTTATCTCTAAGGTTAATAAAAATGATACATGGATCATAGATAGTGGATGTGCACATCACATGACTGGTGATGAAGAAAAAATTGATCAACTTGAAGAACACAATGGAGGATGTGTGAGAATGGGTAATGATGCACCCTGTATAGTTAAAGGAAAAGGATCCCTGATGATAAATGATAAAATTAGATGTGACAATGCTTATTGGGTAAAAGGTCTAAACTATAATTTGCTAAGTGTGGCTCAGCTGAACAATTCAGGCCATCGAGTTGCTTTTGAGAGAAAGAAAGTGAAGATATTTGATGATGGGGGAAGACTTATTGGACCTAGAACACAATCAAGAGGTAATTTGTTTTATCTTAATAATGATCAGTCTTCTTGTTTAATGATGAAAGATGAAGATGCATGGTTGTGGCATAAAAGGTTATGTCATGTGAATTTTGATAACATGATTAAGATCAGTAAAAATAAAAAAATTAGAGGTCTACCTAACTTATCAAAGCCTGATCATGTTATGTGTCACAAATGTCAGAAAGGTAAAATGACAAAATCTAGTTTCAAAAGAAAAGATTATTCAACAAAGAAATTACTTGAGTTAGTGCATATCGACCTATGTGGTCCTATGAGAACTCAAATTTTCTACGGAGATAGATATTTTATTCTTTTTTTTATGATTATACTAGATTAATGATAGTCATGTTCTTGAAGGAAAAATCAAAGGCATTTAATATGTTCAAGTGGTATAAAGAAAAAGTTGAGAAAGAGACTGGTAAATAATTGAAGTGTTTGAGATCTGAAAGAGGTGGTGAATTTATTTCTGATGAATTTACTAACTTTTGTAATGAGCATGGTATTAAAAGATAGGTCTCTACACCAAGGACACCTCAACAAAATGGAATAGCTTAAAGGAGGAATAGGTCAGTCATTGACTATGCAAGGACACTGATGTTATAAAAGAATGTTGCTCAGACATATTGGAGAGAAGCAGTCAGCATAGTTGTTTATGTTCTAAACCGAGTACAATTGAAGGACACTAATAAGACACCCTATGAGTTATGGTTTTGCCACAAACCCACTATAAGCTATTTTAGGATTTTTGGAAATAAATGCTTTATTCTAAAAGATAAAAGAAATGGGAAGTTTGACTCAAAAGGTGATGAAGGGATATTTCTAGGATATTCCACTTAAAGTAAAGCATGAAAGTGTCTTAAAAAAGTACTAATAAAATGATTGAAAGTACTAATATTCATGTTGATGAGTTTGATGATAAGAATGCAGAGGAAAGAACAAAGGAACTGGAAGACTATGGTAGATTCACTTACATTGAACAACCAAAGTACCTACCAACACCGTAGACAGTGACAATCGGTCAGTAGGAAAACAATACCGAGGAACAAGAAAAAGAAACTGACGAGCATGAAGCATCTACCGAGAAAGAAAATAAACCTGCACAAGATGAACAAGAAAGAAGAGATTGGATACTGGCAAGATTTGTCAGAAGACATCATCCTGAGACACAAATCATTGGAGACAAAAATGATGGCATGCAAAGAAGAAGTAAAGAAAGATAAGGTACATGTCTAGTTTGTGAATATGAACTGAAGAATGAAAAAGTTGCATTGGAAAATGATGAATGGGTTAATGCAATGAAAGAGGAAATAGAACAAATAGAGAAGAAAAAAACCTAGATTTTAGTACCTAGACCTAAGGACAAGAATGTTATCGGTACTAAGTGGATATTCAGAAACAAGCTTAATGAGAATGGAGAGGTAACAAGGAAAAAAGCTAGGTTAGTATGAAAGGGATATGTACAGGAGGAAGGAATAGATTATGGTGAAAATTTTACACCTATTTCTAGATTAGAAGGAGTTAGAATGTTACTTGCATATGCTCCACACAAAAAGTTCAAAGTTTACCAAATGGATGTTAAATCTGCTTTTCTGAATGGGATACTTGAAGAAGAATTATACATAGAACAACCTAAAGGGTTCGTTGATCCAGAAAAAAAATATATGGTATGTATACTACATAAAGCTTTATATGGTTTAAAGCAAGCACTAAGAGCCTGGTATGAGAGGTTGCATAGCTATTTGCTGAGTATTGGATTTGTTAGAACCAGTGAGAACAGTAATCTGTACATGAAAGGAAATTCTAATGATGCTATCTTGATTGTTGAGATATTTGTGGATGACATAATATTTGGAGGACAAGATCACATCTATAATTCATTTTCTGATGAAATGAGAAGTGAATTTGAAATGTCTATGTTTGGAGAGATTAAGTTCTTTCTAGGCTTACAAGTGATTCAACAGAATGATGGTATATTCATCACACAATCTAAATATATAAAGGAAGTATTGAAGACATTTGGCATGGAAGATGCTAAACCTATTGGAACACCAATGGCTACTAGATGTAAAATGATGAAAGAAGATGGAACTACTGAGGCAAACTAGACACTGTACCAATCCATGATTGGTAAGTTAATGTATGTGGTTCACAGTAGACCTAATATAGCACATTTTGTTGGAATAGTTGCTAGATTTTCTACAAACCCAAGAGAGTCACACATGGTTTCTACAAAGAGAATCTTAAGATACCTAAAGAAAACTGAAGATTATGGACTATGGTATCCTAAGAAAGGCAAGTTTGAACTTAAGGTATACACCGATACTAATTGGGCTGGAAATGTGGATGATAGAAAGAGTACCACTGAAGGAGAATTCTTCTTTGGTGAAAGACTTGTTACATGGACAAGTAAGAAGCAATCTTGCATTTCCTAGTCTACAACTGAAGCAGAGTATGTTTCTGCTACTACTAACTATTCAAATATTTCTTATATCAAGCAAGTGTTGGAAGGTATGAATGAGGTAATCACTAAGCTGGTGATTATATATTGTGACAACACTAGTGCAATTAATATTTCAAAGAATCTAGTGATGCACTCTAAAACAAAGCACATATCTATCAAGTATCACTACTTAAGGGAAAAAGTACAAGAGAAGCAAGTGAAGCTAGAATTTTTTACATCAAAAGAACAACTTGTTGATATTTTCACAAAGCCTCTACCGAAGGATTCATATGAATACTTGAGGACTAGACTAGGGGTCCGTCCCCTGTCTACTAGTCACTAAGGTGATCTAGAGGTTGCATCAGCCTAATATTATCAGAAGATCATACATGTTGATGCAGCAGAGTTGACACTTTAGATTTTTGTCTAAGGTTGTGAAAGGTTGAAGTACTAGAACAAATTTTCACATTAGTATACCGAGATACAGAGAATGCACCAGACAACAGAGAGTTACATGGCTACTATAGAGTTGTATGTTTTTATTGTCCTTTGGCATTGCTTTCAAAGGAAGAGAGATCTCAATATGAAGCCAAAGAAAAAGGGAGAGAGATACAGAAAAGGGAGAGCATTGAAGATTAGTTACTATGAACAGAAGAAAACCTACAAGCTGAAAAGATCATATCTATAGAAGTTAGTTTGTAGCTGCAAATGATTTTATGTAATGTAGTGATTAAACATATTAAGCTAGGGAGAGATTCAACCAAGTTACAACATTTATTGATAGAGTTGTAGAATACATGTTTGGTATGTGTATGGCATATTTCATATTGCTTGTGTTGCCATCAATGCCAAAGGGAGAGACTGATGAACTACAACTAATTTGAATAAATTGTATAACTTGAAGATCTATGATCTTAGATCACTGAGTTGTTGATTAGATATGAAAGATGATTAAATCAGTAATATGTTGTCATTGATGTCAACTAGTTTTCACAATACTTATCTTGTAAGTTACTATAACCAAACATCTCTAGAAAGAAGAAGAAAAGAGATGAAGAATAGATATATTTATATGAGAAAGATGGATATGACAGATGAGGATAAGGAATACATTGGGTAACTTGTGAATGATTCTATGACCTTATGTTATTGACTTGATTATGTCACATTCATCTATGATGAAGGATAGATAAAAATGTACAAAGCAGTGTTATCGATTACATAAGCATTTCACTATATACCGATGCAGTGTAGTGTATACCAAGAATAGTATAAACCAAGCTTGTGTTCACAGATGCATTTCTTTGTTAACCGAGCAGAAGAAAAGAACTAAATGACTAGTTTAGCCAATGGAAGTTGATGAGTTGTAAAGTGTTATGATTACGATGTTGAAGATAATGTTTATTACGAAGATCAACGACTAACATAATTCGAAGAAGATCTAAGGGATTAAAATAAAATGTGTTACTGACACATTAGTCGAGGAAGGTTTAAGCGAAAAAATCAACAAAGGAGATTAAGAGGAAAAATATGATGGATGGAATTAAAATGGTTTACTTGTCTATTGGGTAAGTGCACAAAGATGGGGGACCAAAAAGGGGGTATAAGATGCCACTTTTTTCCTAAAATTAGAAAACTCTGAACTTCAAGAAATTGAAGATAGTTAGACTCAAAATTTTAAGATGCAACAAAAAAAAGAGTTTTTATACAATGAATCTAGTTCCTAAACTACTACCGTATTTTGAAAATGGTGTAGATTAAGGCCCTCAAAAAGGGGGAGAACAAAAAGTGGTCTTGTTTTTTGTCCAAAAACATAACATAGCGTCTGGTGTGCTCCCCCTAAAATGTTCACTTTTTTTTTGAATTTTTTTAATCGTTGTAGTGAAAAGTTAGCTAGCACCATGTAGTTTATCCCAGATTTTTTTGGTAATTTTTTGATGAATGTATATTTTTTGATGAATTTACGAACTGCACACATCTTGAAAAAATGAAATTTTTGTGTTCTCCCCCTAGAAACCATTTAAAACTAAATGAAAATCATTTTTTTTTTTTAAAGTGTGTAGAATGGAGTTTAGTTTCTGAAATTGTAATTTATTGCAAAATTTGATGAATGAGCCAAAATCTATGCCCAAAATATTGCATGCTGGTTTTTTACAAAAAATGGACATAAACACAATAGAAATTAGAGTTGAAAAACTTAACATAATCAGAATTAATAATAAATTATATGTTTAGATAGGTAATAGAGAGATCTACAATATCATGTTGTCTGATTTTTATGTTCTTGAGCCACGAGTAAACCTGACGAGGAGCACAAGAAAAATATGTCATTTTTTTGTATGTCTATTCAAAAACATGTCTCAAGCCTATTTCAATTGTCCAAGCCTTTGGGTTGGATCTCCAACAAAAATCCAAGCCTTAGGATTGGTAAATTCAAATCCTTTACAAAGCGTGCATGCCCTATATGGCATGCACACTATGTAAGACATATATATATATATATATATATATATATATATATATATATATATATATATATATATATATATATATATATATATATATATATATATATATATATATATATATATATATATATATATATATATATATATATATATATATATATATATATATCTCCCGCTCTCTCTCTTTCTCTCTCTCCCATACCCTTTAAATTTTCCCTTTTTCTTGTTTTACACAGGGTTCAAGCCCTATTTAATAGTATTCATAACACTTTTTAGTGTTGCATAGGGAGAGCGTGCTCGCGCTATGCAAAACTAAAATAAATGGTCTTCTTTGCCAAGGATCTCATGAAAGAGGTCCACTTTTTCTGTTGTTGTCTGAATTCTACGTGTTATCCGACAATTATTCTCTTTTCATGGTGTTGATAGTGACAAAGAAGCATATTCTATCAATTTGCCCCATCTTTTTGTTTAAAAATCAACATCGAATTGTGAAAGTTAATCATTATCACCAAAATTTATCGTTTGAGGTAAGTTTTTTAATTTTTTACATGTCAAATGTGAATAAAGAGTGTTTTGGTTTATAATGGTATGATATAGAATTGTTCAATACATAATTTGATATAATTGTAATAAAATTATATTATAATTTATCATATTGTAAGAGGTTTATATTATAATTTGACTTATTGTTTTACATTTATATTATATTTTTTAAATTGTAATAAATTCATATGTAGAAATGTATCATCTTAAAATGGAAGCACTTCCATGTTAAGAGCATTTAGCCCTCTGAGTAAGTGGTTTGGAGTCATATCAGATGCCTTGAATTGATCTTTTTCTTGATTTGGCTTTCTCCCCGCTTTCCACTTCTTTTCTGCACTTGATTCCTTCATTCTAGGTGAAATTAGGGTTAGGATCCTAAGGATTCTCCTTAATTTCCCTCTTCTATGGCTCTATTTTCTAGGTAGGACTTACAAATAGGTCCTCCTAGCACTCATCATAGGATTGTGTGCCTATCCTTGGCATTTTGTCCCATTCTGATATCATTTCTAGGTCTCTGGGCATCCCCGGGACCTCATGTCCTGATTCTGACTGGATCTGGGCCCAAGGTCAAATTCAAGGTTGATCCTAACTAGGTCAAGATCAAGCTCAAACATGACTAGGTCAGGATCAAACTTGAACCTGACTAGGTCAATCCTAACCTTGATTTTGTCCCCCTCTTTCAAATCACCAAATTCCCTGATTTCTAGGTATCGGATTTCGAGGATATTTATTTTCTCGCCTCCGAGTTGGCTATTTCAAGTTTCAAAATGGTAAATCCTCTAATTTCATTTAATCTAGGTATATTTTCTAAATGATAGGACCTAATTGGGATTTAATTCTCCAAGGTGGCCCCTCTAGAGGATTGTTCCCTAGTTCACTATAAAAGGAGGCCTTCCTCTCTCATTTTCACATCTCATCCTCAAGAAATTGCTCTCAAGCTCTCAAGGTGATCAAGAAACCATTCATTCAAGAATTCAAATTCTCTTATCCATCCAAGTTTTCCATTGAAGATCAAGGATTCAAACATTCAATCCATTGAAGGGATTTGGTTCAAGCATTCAAGATTCATCATTCAAACTCTAGATCTAGCCATCATGATGGTGTGATCTTCCTTCAAGATCCTTTGTTCATCTTCAAGATCCATTTCATCCTTCTCTCAAGGTGGATTCAAAGTATACAATCATGGAGGTTTAAATTACATTTATTGATGTTATGTTCAAGCTTTCATATCAACATACTTGATTACATTTCAAATACAATTGCATATCTATTGAATGTCATAGGTTCATTCTTAGATCTACTTATACTACTTGGTAGCATTCTCCATTTCAATTTCAATATTATGGTTGATTCCAAACTGGGGTTTGACTAAGGCAAACCCCCCCAAACAAATAACAAAAACCCTCTTTTTCTTGTAGGTCCAGGTGCGGAATTTCAGATTTGAGACCGAATTCGGATACCCTTTTCGGTGAATTTCTAGGATCTATGAACATAGTCAAAATCGGCCTTCAAAATAAAAATGTAGCCTTTGACCTTTTATGAGGGTCAAAGATGACCTCCCTTAGAATTGGAAAATATTTATGGTTTTTTTAGATCTCACAGTTTCGGTTCAGTATTGCAGAAATCAACAGTTTCTAAGGCTATTTGATAGGGTTTTCAGAAGGTTCTTTTCTGGAGGTAAGTACTAATTTTCTTCATTTCAACATTAGTCATTTACATTTAATTTCCATATCAGTACAATTCAAATGTAAGTGTAAAATATTAGTTTTGGGGTCTCTTTTATGTGCAAACCATTGTTCTAAGACCCCATCCATATTTTATCCTTTACAAGAAATCATCATCATCGTGCCAAGGAAATGAGCAAAGAATTTAACACCGGAAGAGCATGAAAGAGACAAAGAGAAGAAAAGGGAAAGAATGAGACAACTTCGTGAACAAAAAAAATTAGATACCATAGAAGAAGATTTTTCTTTGGGTGAGGAACATGAAACATCAATACAAAGTAAGAGAGAATTGGAATTGGAATAAAAAAGACAACGCATGAGAAACTTGCGTGCAACGAGACAATTGAATTATGAAGATGCGAGGACATCATCTATACTTCCCAAGTTCAAGAGACATCATCATCCAATTTTCGAGGCACACCAATGTATCATGTTGAAGGCACACCATTGTCTACTTCTGAAGGTGTGGGCACACCCTTGTATGATGTTGAAGGCACACCATTATCTACATCCCAAGGTGTAGGCACAACATCATCTCATGTTGAAGGCACACAATTATCTACATCCCAAGGTGTAGGTACGACATCATCTCATGTTGAAGGCACTCAAGATGGTATGAAATTCACACATAATATTTTTGATGCTCCTAAAATTATTAAATATAGAAAGCCAAAATATTTGATTGATATTGATACAAACATTTTGCAAGCAATGCCTGACAAGATTCCAAAGCGTACTTGTCAAAGAAATGTTAATCATATTTGGAGATCATTTTTTGATAATTTAAACATGATAGGAAGATGTCAACTATTTTTTGAAATGATGATAAATCTAAAATTTAGGCCCATCATGAAGATTCTTAGGCTAAGAATGATGGATGAGTCAAGTGAAAAATCTGTTGTAAAGAATCTAATGACTGCATATGAGAGTGTGGGTTCTACATCACGCATGAAAGATAGTAATTTCACATGATGTGTACTTACATCAACGATAGTAAGAACTCAAAAGAAGAAATCTTGACTCATTATAAAGACAAGAAAAACATTTAAAATAAGTAGAAAGTCTCTAATGAGAGCCTTGGGAAGGTGTCAAAGAGTGGAAGATCCAAATAGCAATGAGTTATGGGAATTTTCCGGTAGATTACCGTGAAAAGATAAAGCACTTGTTGAAGCTTTGAAATCCTTGGTTGAAGAATTTTGGAAGAATAATACACAAGTATCTCCTAATTGAAGAGATGTTGTAAGAACGAGGATTGGTAGTTAAATTTGTGTTCCACATCCAAAACATTTTTTGGATTCAACTCAAACACAATTCTTTGCAAAATTTATGCATATGTATCCTCAAATTAAAATTAGTCAGAGATATTTTGAAATGTGTAAACCTTTTTATGTGAAGATAAATCACACACGCAAAACTTGTTGTTGTAGGGTACATATTGAATTTTCTAACCAATTTGAAGTTTATAGGAATATATGTGTAGATTTGCACTCTAACAATGTTTTGCAAGATTGTAACATAAATGTCCCACCTAGATCTTCAAGGGAATTAATATCTACCATTTTATGTGAAAGAGTGAATGGTCAAAAATTTTACAAGCTCTCATGCTTGAATGGTACAAGCATAGATTGCAGAGATTTGTGACATTTTCCAATTTGTCAACATATGGAGAGTACACATGCAATCGGTAATGAAATAGTAGAATCTGGAAAATATAAGACTATGACATACAATCTAAAAGATGGAAAAGAGGCTAAAAGATGTGATTTAGTAATTGAAAAAATTCCAGTGTATCAGTTCATGGACATTTTTTGTAAAAAAATTATTTATGAGTATGCAAGGCATACACATAGAGCATGATGGTTGGATATGCAATTCAAGTTGTGCAAGGACACATTCCCACTTGATACCATTTTTTTAGTTGTGGAACTTGCAGAGAACTACACACTATAACCATAGAATGAGGTGCAAGAAAACTATTACAGCTCTCAACAGGTTGCTATATTTGTTCATATAGCATTCATGCATGCACCAGATAGTACAGAGGAGAACATGAAGATATTGAAGGAGTATCATTTTTATATTAGCGATGATCACTCACATTCTACAGATTTTGTACATAGTTTCTTTTAACTATTTTATGGTCATTTGGAAAACAGGGGCATAAAATATCATCGACATATCATATGGTTAGATAATTGTGCATCACAATTCAAGAATTCTCAGGTGTTTTATTGGTTGTGCAAGATTTATAAGATTACTAGAATTTAATATATGTGGAATTTCATAGAGGCCGGTCATGGAAAGGGAGAGCACAATGGCGCAGGTGCATGTATTAAAAGAGCCTTACCATGTGACAAATTAAAGTACAAAGAAAAAGCAACATTGTCAGATGTGGGATGTATTGTCCAGTGGTGTAACACTACAATGGGTCCAGGTAATGAAGGTGAGTCTACAGTTCATAGATTTTTTTGGTTGATGGATGAAACTAACATTGCACCATATGAGGATTGTTGTACATTGACATGATCGAGTGAGCTACACTCTTTTAGAAGTTGTAATGCAAGTTCATGGAGTATCCACACACGACATATGGCATGCTTTTGTTCATCATGTGTAGATGAAGATTGGGATGGGTGTGAGTCAAAGGAATGGATTGACGAATGGTATACATGTATTTTGAGTCCACTTCCCTCCTATCATCCCCATAAATCACTACAACCGACAGAAATGGAATCATCCATTGACTTTGATTGCTTATCTGATCTAGTACAACAAGGTAAAATTTTCCACACAAATAATCTCAAATTTAGTATTTTATCATAAATATTCAGTAAACTAATGTCCTCATTATGTTTATATCATTACAAGCCATGTTTTTGCTATTATTACACCTGCAGACAATAAAGAAGGGACATATTATTATTTGTGTCATTATGTTGTGGAGAAAAAGAAATTGGATCACTCAGTTATCAACGGTGAAGAATTAGAATACCCTATAGGAGTAGTGGTTGTAATTGGTACATGGCTTAGATGGTATGCTATGAAGAACCCTAGGTTGTGGTTGTTCAAGGATTGGGAGACACATAGAAAGATTCCTCATTATTCAAACCTCATTGTTGCATCAAATGTCCACTTGATCAAATATGGGGGAAGACCACATAATAAAACTCTTTGGAAGGTTCCTGAGTGTTAGCACCTTGAAAAATTTTCATGGCTCTGGCCCTTTTCTTCTGGTCTCTGCAGTTGTTTTTAGGTCTTTGGCATTAACCCTTAGTTCAAATTTTTGAAAAACTAGCCGTTGCATAAAAAAACCTTTGTAATGCCCTAGCCTTGTTCTATTTTAAAGTTACTTTTTCAGGCCACTTAAAATCTTTAAGTACATGTGCCTTATATTTTTGGTCAGCCCCCATTTAAATTCTTCCTAATTTTTTACCCCTCGCAGCCTTTAATTTTTCCTATAGTCCTCAGTGCCTAATTGTTTCCTAAGGCCTAAGTCATGCGCTTTAATTTTTCCCTATGTTTCAGCTTAATCTTTCCTGGGCCCGGCTTTGACACCATCTCAATCCAACGGTGAGCATAAGTTCTCATAAGATTTTTTAGAGGCTTGCGAACTTACGCTAGTCATTGATTCATTTCCATAACGTAACCTTTCAATACAGGTGGGTCAACTACCATGTAAGCACAAGTGGTGACATTTTATTGGCTGAAAGAAAAGATGATATGGCAAAGTTGTCAGAGGGAACCAAGTGTGAAAGGAAAAATTGCATGTCTGCTTGCCAGATATTGCAACGTGGTAGCTTGTGATTCATTGAAATGGCTTATGCGGCAGGGTGGGGTCAAGTTGTCAGTCACTTGAAGATTCGGTGGTTGTCACATGATCGCAAGGAATATTCTTCCCCTTCGTGATCATGCGACAACTATCAATTTGGAATCTAACGTAAAGGCTATCAGTGGGTCCAATGCTAGGCCAGCACAGTTGGCGGTCTCTTATTGGTTGGCATATGTTGTGACTAGGCAGTTGTGAGTGGGACCTAAATTTCTGGCATGTCAGAGGGTCCTGACACTTGCAGAGCATCGATGGTCGGCACATGATCTGAGGGGTTTGTTCTAACACATGAGATTATCAGATGACCATTGATTTCATATCCTATTAGAGGATCTACAGAGCGGAGGTAAAATGTTAATCTAATGGTTGTCTTAAATTCTAATAGAATCTTTATGCTCCATGCGAACTTAAGATAGCCATTGTAATCATTAAAAGCAGGCCCAGGTTTTGGTCTAAGGTCTTAGCAGTTCTGATAAAGTGTTTAGTGGCCTGAAAAATTTTTGAGGCTTCGCTCATTCGCTAAGTCAGGTGGTAATGTTCCAAAAGGTTTAGCGACTTTGCGAACAATTATTCGCGTAATAGCTAAAAAATTTGGCGAAGGCATAAAGTATTCTGTGACTTGGAGGTATCCTTTAGTCGCCAATTCGCTAAGTTTGACTAGGGTCCTATTAAGTGATAAATCATAAAGACCATGAAAAGGAGAGATCCGATGGTTGTGATATAAAGTTGATCAAGTTTTAAATGTAGACCGTCGATTCACTGCCGGTGCTATGAAACTAGTCGTTTATTTTAAAATTCAAATTTCTGAGGGTGTCCTACGACCAGAAGGACTAAAATTGAATGCAGAAGTGACTAGAGCTGGTAAGAGATGATTTGTTTTCCATTATAGTGTGGTCTAGGGTGTGCCATAATCATTTTTGAGGGTTTGTACTATGTTTTTTATACTCGAGGCATGTTGCAGGTGGCCAAAAAGGGTTGACAAATTTGGAATTCCATGATTTGCAGTACTTTCCTAGAGATCTATCATAAGTGCAAATCTTTCTCAGGCATTATCGACTGGTTTTCATCCCCTACATTTAATTTTTTACTATTTCTAGTTGATCTGGTGGGTGAAACCCTAACCCTAGTCATTTGTAGCTTGTTGCATCCTCTTTGAGGATTCCAAGGTGACTAGGGGTATAAGTGGTAGCTTTTTTGATTTTGTAGGGGTTCCAAAACTTTCTTTTTGGTCCTTGGTTGTTGATGGTATTTTACTGAACAGGGAGAGCTTGGATTTAGGGTTTGTCTCCTTGCATTGTGTTGTTTGATAATGTATTGATCCTGCAAATTTTAATGAGAATACATTCGGATTCCAATCTCATGTTTGTGTATGTCTTCTTATTTTGTTCTTGAGCTCATATATGTTAATTTCACAAAGTGGGTTATCATATGGTAAACAAAGAGTATTTTGAAATTATCTTTGAGTTCCTAACAAAGTTAGGATTAAATTCTTTCAGGTAGTTTCAATGAGTTCATGGCTAGATAAGGATTTGATGTCCTGATATGTGAGTGAGAAGGATAATAGGCAAAGCACTTATCCTAAATTCAAGTGTATTTAAGTTAGGGTTCATTTGATATATGTTATTAGGTGACTCTTTTCCCTTGGTTAAGGCACTGGTCCATTCTCTAGAGGTTGTCCATCATCAATCATACACACACAAATTAAATGATAAAATTTTTCAATCAGTTAGTAAGGGGTATAGTTGTATAATATTTTTTGATTGCTTTAAAGAAGTGAATCAAGGGTACACCCGCCTAAGCATTAAGGCTCAAAGTGTAGGAGGATCTCATTGTTGATCCTTGTTAATTGGCCCTCTTCCTTGTAGACTTTGGTGTGCTGATAGAGTCAAAGTTATATTAAAGTTATCTATCAAAGTATAAATCTACAAGTTGAAGATCAAAGGGAACTCCCAACAAAATGGTGACTCTGCTAGGGAGAACAACAATGAATAATTATATTTGTTAGAATCTCTAGATGTAGTTATCTTGCAAAGTCAAAATCTTATGGACCAAATTGATTTACTAATCCGAGTCACCAACAAAATGGCGACTCTGCTGGAGAGAGTCTAGAGATTAAAGTTTTCAAAGTGCACTCTTGTTTTCCTATTGCATTCAGTTAAAAGATTTCCCACTTTGGTGGGTGGCGACTCAAAAGGGTTAGAACCAGTGTCATACTATAAAAGATAGACAAGAGGAGGAATACTAGGTCCTTTGTCAAAAAAAATCTGGAGGTCACTCTGGAACAATTGCCTAGACAGGAAAAGAAGAGTTGGATCAGGAGAAATGGTGAGTCTACTAGTGCTTCCATAAGAGAACAAAGAAATACCAAAGGTAGAGCACCACATGTTTCCTCAAGTGAGGAAAGTTCACAAGATAGAGTTTCTAGATCAGATGGTGGTCACTCTGAAGATAAATTTTATGATACCCCATGTTGGGACTCAAAATTCAGTTTTGAGGTACCATGTAAAATGCTTGCTAAAGTGCTCCTTTGGGTCCAAAATGCACATGTGAAAAGGGTGTTTTCGGGTCCTGTAATGAGTGGAGAATGATTTAATACCTTGTTTATGTCCCATTGATTCAAATTGAGCTTTCAAGTTGCATGTTGAAATGGGTTTTCATCAATTCATCCCTAGGGGGTCTCAAAATCAGAAAATTGCTAAGTATAGAATTCACCTGGAAGGGCTACTTTGAGATTGAATATCTTGAATTCTGACAAGTGTCATGAAAATCTGGGAGTGGGGTCTTCTTCAGTGTACTTCCATTGACCTATGTTTCTAATTTCAGGTCACAATGACAAGTTTTAATAGGTCTTTTGTTTCCCCTTCCGGAGGTGTTTTTGTGAAGCTCCATCTTGCACTTTTCATAGTTTTGTCGGGAGCCCTGTTTGTGAAGTTATATCTGATACTTGGTGATTGGTCAAGAAGAATTAATGATTGATCTATGTTGTAAACATGTTTTTCTTCTAGCCTGTCCATTTTTAGCCTCTGGTGAATCCGTTTCAATACTTTTCAAAGCCAAATCCATTTCTAGTTTTCATTGTTTTGCTGAAACCCAGAAGTTCAAAAGTTTTAAGGGCTATATTTGACAGTGTGTAAAAGAAACTTGCGTGATCCAATGAGAAAGATAATGATTGGGTCATGTTGCAATCATTTTTTAATCCCACCGTGCCAAATCTGGAACCATGACCAATCCGTTTGACGAAGTTTACAGGCTTATTCCATTTGCAATTTTCGCGAAATGTGTTCAGTTCTGCAGTGTGTTTTCCCAGAAATCTGAATGCCCTACTTTGCCAGTGAATAACTTTTGAGCAGTTGACTCTTTTGATAAAATTCTTTTTGCATTGTCTTGCAAAGTCGACATATAGCTTCCAGTTCAGATTTGAGCTTTCTGCCAATCCAATTGATGTCTTTTTGAAGGCATTTTCAAACTGAACTTTCCATTGTTTTCTGTGTATTATGGGTCTATCTCTACAAGTTCTGATTTTCATGAAGCTATATCTTTTTCCTGATTGACTCCCAGATCCAGATGATGATTGAATTATATTGTTTACATCTCAATGAGCTTATGTGCCAGTTTGTGGCTTCCCAGGGATTCGTTTGGTATTTTTGCCAAGGTAATTTCAAATGCGGTTTATTACTTGTAACAGTAGTTTACAAAAGGCAGAATTAAAGGGCAACTTCAGAGGTTAATAACTTTTGCCCCGGGTATAGTCATGAAGTGCCGTTCTGGGGAATGATAGTTTGTAGATCAAAGAATGTGCATGTTCAGTGGTGGCACCTAGTTAGGTGATACAGTCAGTTTTCTAGGCCAGTTTCTGAATGAAATTTATATGCTTTGACAAGCACGAATAGGCAATGATTTCAAAGGGCATTGTTTGACTATTGAACTCTTTTGGCCCAAATCTTTCTGAGCATCTTCCTTTGACCGACGTGTAGAGAAGTTGGAGAGGAGTTTATGCTCCCGATGGCGTGATCCTATGTTTGCTTTTTGTCAATTTTAAGGCCATTTCCAGAGGTCAGTCAACATTCATGGTGACTTTGCAAAAGTGTAAAAGGTGAGAAGTATGTTTAAAATTTTGTTACATCATGGTCATACTTCGTCGGAGGTGAATGATGCTTAGAGAGCATCAACGGTTGCATGTTTTAAGTGTGCACCGATTCCCAATGTTTGGAATCAAATGAATACATGGATATTCATAATGCATTGATAATTTTGACAAAATTTTCTAGTATTTTTCCTGTCACAAGAAAAAGTGGCATTAATCTTGAAAGAAGGATTGGCGATGGGGGCTATGAACCAGGTCATGTATCAGAAGAGACTTTTGAAAGAATTATGGACTTGTTGGAAAAAGTTGCCTTTACACAGCAACGAGAGCTTTTGAACAGTGATGAAGTAGCTGACTTTTGTTGGGATATTGCAACTGTTGAAGTTATTAAAGCTATTCATGTTCACCAGCAAAAGAATTCGGATTGATCGAGTACATGTCTGAATATGGAAATACAAATGAAATATGTAATCTCACGCAATGTATATGCATTGGGGCCTCACGTTTTAATAAGAAAAGCTCTTCGAAAGAATGAAAATGACATTGAAAGGCTGCTGGATGATGTCTTACAATCCCTTCAATCCCTATCAGTCTGTGTTGTTTCAAGATAGAAAGGAACCAGTAAACATGAATGTGAGCCCACACATTTAAAAAAAGAGCGGCCTGCATTGTTTTAATGATGAACCAAATGCTCACATTTCGCATACATGTTTTGTTTGAAGTAAGCTGCCAAAGTGAGTAGACAGAGAAGATGCCTTGTGCAAATTCAAAAAGAGGAATTCATGCATATCAAGAGGGCTCTACTTCTATCAGTGGGCAATATAAGAGAGGAGACTCACGCAATATTTGCAGGGATCTCATACTCGAATTGGAGGGTCTGTGCATTGATATAGATGCCTGCAAAATGGAGGTTTTATGAAGGTATCAGAGAGCCTCATGTGAAGGATAGAGGCACATTTTAAGCATGTAAAGGGAAGCCAATATATGATAGAGGGATGTTTTGAAGAAAGGAGGATGCTAAAGGAAATACCATCCACATAATGATTTGTTTTTGCAAACACGAATTTGTGAAGTCACGGATTTGTAGAAGAAGAAAAAATAGTCATATTGCGGGGGGCATAACTTTGTTTTGAACTGTTGGATCGGGCTGAGTTTTGGATATGTTGTCACAAATCAAGCTCTCTACATTCTCACTGGAGTGATTTTAAAACTTATTCCTAGTTCGCAAGATACAGGCATCTGAGTACAACACTATCTAAACTGCCCATAACAATCACATAGAACATTTATCCCACATTCATGAGTTTTGATGTCAAAGTAATGTTTATATACACTGGCACCCAATATGAACGTGAATCAAGTAAGGAAGAAGGCATGTGGAATCCTTTGCTCATGTGGGCCCTCCCAGAACTCTGTGCTAGCTGGGCGCACTAAGGTATATTTTAATGTAATATTTAAAAACTCTCAGAAACTTAATCCCACATTGCTCCTGCTAGGCAAATTTGAGTTGTTTATAAACAAGTCAACATACATATGAAGTAAATCGAAATGGAGGAAGCTCTCCCTATGTAATCTTGTGCGGCCACCTTGGTTTCCATGCCCGCACCCAGACGGAAGTATATTTTGCAGAGTGGTCGCATGATCGCATGGGCCATTTCTGGCCCATGCGAACATGCGACAGGCTGACATGTGGCAGCCTGATGAGGTGGCGAGGAGGCTCTCAGTGGGCCCCTTGACTAGAGGAAATGTAGTGTGCGGTGGGCCCTAAATTTTGAATGAAAATGCACTGAAAGCTTTAAAACTCTAAAAGTCTGAAGCGCCTTGAGATTTGTGCGGTAATCTAAGGGTGGTCGTATGATCTCATGGGCCATTTCTAGCCCATGCGATCATGCACCAGGCTACCATGTGGCAGTCCGGTGAGGTGGAAATAAGTTGCTATTTAATGTGCCCAGTCAGAGACGTGACCCAATAGCATTGTGACACGTGGCACCCGATTGGAGCCCTAGGGAGATATAAGGGGAAATGAAATATTTTTATAATATTTTATTTTGTTGCCATCAGATCTCAAAATTGAACAAATCAAAGTTAAAATTATAATTTTCTATAGTTTAGACTATAGGGAATTTTTAATTTTTCAAAATGGTCATTCATTGCACATTTTACAGGCAGGGCATGATTTTTCAAACTAATGCTGGAGGGGCAAGTTTTGTCCAAAATGTAGAGTGTAATATACCATTGGAACCGAGAGAATCTATATTTTCCATTTTTGAAATCAATTTATGTGCAGGTGTTCAACGGTAGTTGCTACAGGAGGTTTTGTTTTTTCATAATGATACTTGACATCAGGCAGTGGTTTGAACATTTTAAGATCATAATTCAGTTAGGAGAATGTTTGATATGTTTGTTGGCTCCTGAATTTCAGGATTATGTTCCTGATTGCATTATTTTTCTCCTTGATCAGATTGTGCATGTGTTTTGATGGCATTCCAAGGGCATCCTTGTATTTTGATTTTAGTTACAAATTCCCTCAAAATTTGAAGATATTTTGTGCATTTGAGAGGCAGAATACAGGGGATTTGATTGTCAGTTATGGAGAGAGATGCTTGGTAACTTCTGAAAGAAGTTTTCAAAAGGTGCATGGTGGTTTGAGATATTTTAAAGGACTGACAGGTGTCGGGGACGGAGATTTTTCTCCATTGTGCTATATCTTGTTTTTCTCTGAATTGTGAAAGGGATGTTGAATTTTATGCTAGGACAGCTTCAGGCTTCTGAGTCTTGTATTTTTATGTTCATAGTTTAGCAATGTACAGTTTCAGATAAGTTTTAATGAAAATAAGAGAATCCCTATTTAGTTCTTGTTGATGTCTTTCTATATTTTGTCTTGTTTCTTGTGTGTCAGTTTGTAAGGCATTTTGATGCACTAGCTATAAGGTAGCTGTGATCTTGTTTTCAAGTTTCTTTCAAGGAGAGAGTCAGTCTTAAATACAAGATCTGAGAAGTTGAGATTTATATATGAATTTGATGTCTAGGTATTGCAATGAGAAGAATGATTTGCAAGGCATTCCATTCAGGTTTTGGAGTTTGGATTTAAGTTTTCTAGGATTGCATATTTGTTGACTCTATTGCCCAATAGACAAGGCACTAGTCCTAGTTTGAATAGCAGTTTTTCTTCATCAAGCATTAATTGAAATCACTTTACTTTCCTGTTATTATGAACTTTCATGTCTGATTGTATTCAGGGAGTACAATTCATTCTAGTGATTCCTTGTAGAGAGAATCAATGGGTTAACCTGCCTGAGTTTCAAAGCTCAAAAAAAAGGAGTTTATCCTTATTGTCACATCTACCATTTTTCTGCAATGAGTGTTTACTTTTGTTAATATCATGGATTGGCTTTCTAAGCTCTACATCAGTTGCAGCAAAAGACATTAGTGAATCATTGTGAGAACCCCTAATCCACTATAGGATTTCATTGTGAAGCAGTGAGTCTAAAGATAGGTACACCTGCCTGGGTCTGTGGAGCCCGAAGTAGAAGAAGGACTTGGTCCTTATCAATTAGCCTTTTCCCTGTAGGAATCTAAAATTGGGAATCTAAGAGTCAAGCTTAATAGCTATATGGTGATTCTACATGAAAAAGAGCTAACACCCGAGAGGCTTTATTTCAAGACAAGGGTTCATTGCCTGCAGGTCAGGATGAACAAGCCAGAGAGATGGGTTTTGAGATTGATTTAGATCTTGATGAAGATAATTTCAGAAGGTAGCCCATGGAACCAAGATGAGTGCATTTCCCATATCAGCATCCTACTGATGTGGAAGTATCATCAAGCTCTGAAGACAACATGATAGATCCACATGACCTAAATGCACTTAGGTTGCAGTTGGAAGAGTTGGATGCCATATACAAAAGGTTACAAGAGGAGAGAGAGGCTAAAAAATTAAACGCTCTAATGGAGAGGTAGTCTCTTTTAAGAAAAATTAATGAAATGGAGAGAAATAATATGCTTGCTTCTGCTCCTAGGGTGTTGCAGAATGATGTTTTTGGTGATCTTGAAGCTCTAAGAAGTGAGCAGGAATGCTTGTTGCAAGACCATGAGTTTTATGAAGAAGGACATGTGATCAAACAAGTACAAAGTTATGCTCCTTGGTCTAAGGGTAAGAATGGACATGAGATCACTAGGCCTACTGTAGTTATTAATGAAAAAGGAAAGCAGAAGATGGTGGGTGTCCAAATAAGCAAACCAGTGAAAATACTAGGGATCCCACCACCTAAATCAAATAGGGAGATATAGATAGAAAGAAAAAGAAAAGAGGATGAAGCTCTTGCTCAAGAGTTGGAAGGAGCTGAAGTTGATGCTGCTATTGTAGAGAAAAGAAGAAAGATCCAGTTCTTGAAGGCTTCATCAGCTAATGTTCATGGCCCTTCTGCTACTGAACTAGGTATGCCATCTATGAACACTACTGTTCCACTTAGCAATGCTACTACTAGTAATCTAATTCATACTGTATCTACCAAATAATTTTTTGATCCTAATAGACAGTCAAATGTGCAAGTGGGTGGGAATGTAGATATAAATAATAATTCTAGTGGGAACACTAGTTTAGGATTTCAAAGAAAACCTATGCAATTAGAAGGCTATAGGAAAATTAGTTTTGATGGGATACCAGGCTACCCAAATGATTTTCCAAATGATATAAGAGATAAGGTACCTAAGTTTTCTGGTAATAATGCTATTAGTTGTGAGGAGCATCTTAGGTTATTTGTTGATATGCTTAATGATTATGAGGTAGAGCATGAGGATGTAGTCATGAAATTATTTGTTCAATCTCTAATGGAGGATGCTAGAGATTGGTTTAAGAGACTTCCTAATAAATGTATTGATACTTGGGACTCCTTTGAGAGATGTTTTAAAGAGCAATATGGTGATAGGCCGAATGCTAGTTTCATATTGAATGAATTCAATACCACAAGGAAAAATCAGAATGAGTCTGCAGCTGATTTCAACATGAGATTTTAGAAGGGTATGCTTAAGTTGTTCCAAGTTATGCGGTTAGATGACAATGTTTGTCTAACTACATACTTCAATGCATTTGATGGAAAGATGGGATATTTGTTGAGGGACAAGGAACCAAGAACTCTTAGAGATGCTTTCAGGATTACTATCAATATTGAGAACAATATGAAAATATCAGGGAAGTTGGATGGGAAGAGAGATGACCCTAAATTGTTTGGGGACAAGAAATACAAAAAAGAAAATGATAGGAATGTTGGAACTAGGATGCAAGAAGAAGATAAATTGGATAAGGTGCTCAATGCATTGAAGGATTTGAAGGCACCTACAAATAGGAACATCAGTGCTCCTACCAATGAAAGGCCTTAGTTAAACAATAATTTCAATAAGCAGAATAGATTGCAGAACTACCCCTAAAACACCCAATGGAAGGATGGCAAGCCTATTGTCCTTGTTGCAAGAGGAAAAAATGACAGAGATGTCCCTGAACCTCTAAAAAAAGCTTCAATAAATGTCATGGAGGATGTACCTTGGTGTGTTGCATGCCAGTCCCTTCATTCTACAGAGCATTATGTGGTTGCACATTCTATGGCTACAAATCAAGATTGTAGCAATGAGGAGATAGATCAAGAAGAAAATCATGATGATTTTGGATGCAACATGGCTAATTCATATCTAGGATATGAAGATGATTCTAATTTTGATGAAGAAGCAGATGTAAATGTGAAGAGACACAATCAGGCCCTTTTTCATCAAGAGGTTTTTTTTTCTGATAGTGAAGACATTGATAAGAAGACATGTAACATGAACTCTTCTTCTGAGCCAGTAAATTTAAGAAGACCTTATAGAGAAGAGATGGATAGGATTACTGCAGAAATGATTTCTCAAGTGCAAACTAGAGGCATGGTGGCAAGGGATACAAATGGAAAAGCTGTAGGAATGTTTATAAAGAGTACCAACTCTGGAGAGCCTAATGTGAACAAATCAAAAGGTGATCACATGGTGAAATTCAAGAATGTAAAAGGTAAGAATTGTGAGCCTAAGGGAGTTGGATTTGAAAGATTTTCTAGTGAGATTGAGAATCCAGTTAACACAATGGATAAGATTGAAAAAATGAGGGTGGCCAATACACCTAATGTATCAGATAAGCAAAAGGATACTAAGGCAGTGTAGATTGAGATTCCTCCCTCTGCTCCTATTGATATGTTATCTGTATTGTCCCAAATTATAGTTAAGGTTCCATTGTCAGAATTGTCGAGGATCCCTGAACACAAAGATAGAGATATTGCATGGGTAGATAATGTTCATAACAATGATGTTGGATGAAATGGATCTTAGGATAAAGCTTTGAAAGGTGTTGCTACTCAGGGAATTGTATCTTGAATTCCTCCTATATATTTGGATAGTTCTGTTAATGCTAGCCTTGAGAACATTGATCCATTCTTTTTAAGTGTCCTTGTGAATGGAATGAAATCAATAAATTGTATGATTTATAGTGGTGCCTCTAATACTATTATGCCCTTTAAGATTATGGAAAAGTTGGGCCTTAAAGTTGATATAGTTCAAGGTAGATGTTGTGCAATCGATCAGAGGGAGGTACCAGTCATTGGGACTATCAATGCATTGCCTTATAGGCTGGTAGCATATCTAGAGAAAGAGTTAACAATGAGATTTTTGGTGGTGGACATCCCTCCTCATTATGGGATGCTACTATCTAGAAGGTGGAGTGCTGCCATGGGTGGAAGTTTACAGTGTGATTTGTCCTATGCCACTTTCAAGATTGATGATCAGTTTGTCAAGATTGATTGAGAGCCAAGAGTATGCCACATGATTGAGAGAAGTATTGACAATGAGACTACATATTTTGTGGATACTGATATTAATGCTTTTAGGGTAGAGATCCCTGTACTTGAGAAGCAACCTATTTTGTCACCTATCTCTGTTGAGGTAAGTGTTATTACTGTGAAGGGTGATTTGTGGGTTGTTGGTGTTTGAAAATTCTTACACCACTTAGGGCTGCTAATATGCCTTGAGACTAATGTTAGGAGTGGTTAGTTCCAAGTATGGGAGCTCTGCAAGGCAACTGGACCAACTATAGGGACAAGACTGCCCTCTTTTGCTTATAGCTCTGCAAAACCAAGGCGGGCCCACCTAACCCAGTATAAATTATACTTCACACACCAAAGACTGGGTTTGAATAAAAGATGAAAGGATAGTAAGAAAGTACTAAATGATAACCACACATTCATTGACTCTCCATTACTATGGGGTAGAACCTCACACAACCAAATATTGAAAACCTAGGAATGGTTCTTAATTTATAAGTTTGAATCATAACAACCTCAATCAGGATATGTCAATAGAGAAATACTCATTTAGGCCTGTGCCTCATCCATTAGGCAAGGCTTCTAGGACAAACTACACACACACACCAGAATATATCTGAGATTCAAATCCATAAACACATTCACAATCTCCTCTACTACTTACAGAATATCCTTACATAGAAAAGAGATAAATCTATGTCCCATATGGAGCATCATTGAATCTAATCATGGATTAGAACTCAAGAATGAAGACCTATACATAAATTGTTATGCAATGAACTAGAAAGTTCAAAATTTATCTATGTTGACACAAAGGAGAGATAAGAATCATGCGCTTGTATTAAGTATGAAGAATCCTCAAGTGTATACAATCAATCCAAAGGAACCATGCTTGCAAACTATAACTTAGACCTGCAATTTTCTTTCTATTGTCAAAATATACCAAAACAAGTCATTACAATTCAGACTGGGCAGAAGACTCATAACCAGAAAAGTTTGAAAACCTAACTCCCAATAATTCAAAAATGATCACAAAAAATCTCTTTATACTAGGGTTACAATCCAAGCACAATGATCATTTCCAACTCAAAATTCAAATCCACCTAACCCCACAGAGGAGTTAACACAAACAAGACAGGGATCAAGCCGCAGCATGCTAGCCCAAATAGTCCATTTCAATAGCCAACTAGCCTTGTACTGGTCCAAGTACCAAATTATCATCAAACCCTAAGAAATCCAGCCACATTTGATCTCTGCAACACATTTCAGGGTACTATATCATTTACTCCCCTATGGCAAGACACTCCTTTGCAACTATCATGGCAGCTTGGACCACTCTGCAGCGTTTGACAATCCATTCTACCCACTTTGGCCACTCAAAAATTGAATTTTGGGTACTTCTATCGTTGCACACCCTCTGCAGAATTTGAATTTGAAATTAAACAGTCACTTTATCGCCTCATCAGAAAATCGGCGGCTAACATTTAAATCTCAGTCAACTTTAAGTCTTGACCGCCTGATTACTCTATTTTGCGGGTTAAGATTTTACTTTAAAAAATGGCCCTAGCTAAACTTAGTGAACTAGTGACAAAGGCTATCATCAGTTCGACAAAAACACCCTACCTCCGCTAAAAACTTTAGCGATCTCATGACCACCCTTCACTGAATTGCTAGATAAAATAGAGAACCACCACTGAAACCCATGAATAAGCGAACCACATAACTTTATCGGCGCTGCCAAAACCTCTGAGAAAAATTGACTGGGCCTGCATTGGAAAATCAATGGCTGTCTCAAAATCTCATAGCTCTGACAAACCTCATGAGATGATACGCCATCCATCCGATCTACCACCGTGTATATCCCTTCAAACCTCAGGGCCTGTAAAATAAAAACATTTAAACGGATGGTTGTCGCATGATCTCTAGCCTCTGACAGATCCATCGCGAAGATAAGACAACCATCAGATCTTCCATCTCACCATCCCCTTTGGAACCCTCAGACCCACTGACACAACCAATGAGACAACGCCACGGAGGCTGAACCTGACAAATGACCGCACCAAGCAATTTACCTTTATTTCGCATCAATGACTCTTGTTAAAGCGCATGGTTAAAAGGGCCTCATCTTTCCTCAGTGATGTAGCAACAACCACTAATCTTTGTCACCTGTTAAACATCTTGCTAGACCCCAGCCAATAGGCCCGCTAGGACAGGTGTCAACCGGTCGCATGGTCGCATGTCAGAAATTCCTGACATGCGATCATGCGACAACCAATGAAAATACACACCTTCACCTCCCTTCTGACATCGGGACCACCACCAAAGAAACACTTAAAACAAATAAAATCAACGGAAGGTGCATGATCACATGGGGTGAGAATATTCCATGTGATCACATGTCGAGTGTCAATCTCCTCCCTCTGCTGCTTGAAGAATCTAGCCCCACCAACCATCGCACTTGCGCACTTAGGACCGACGAACAAGGAGTGCCGGAAAAAGGGAAGAAATGCGAGGTCAAAAACACATAGGGTTTTCATGTAGACCAAAAGGTAGCAGGGAAATTGAAAACATCATGGGTTTTCGACACTATGACATATTCTGAGATTATTTCTTGTAGACCTTAAAACTTGAATATCTCCCTAGATTTTACGATTTAGGAGATGCAATCTGAACTGGAGCAAGGTGACAACATGAAGGACATAGGGCCAAGAGCACATATCATAAAACCATGTGGATCTACTTCACAAGTTAAAACTGGCTTGCAGTAGGGTGGGACATCATTACAAAACTTTGCAAGGAAAAAGGTCATTTTCAAAGGATTTTTGCTATGACTGGAAAATGACCCAATAGTGGCTCTAGTTGGGGACATGTATCTCTTGTAGGTACAATGAGGACCTCAGATCTCTGGGAAGAAGTAGACCACCCACTGGAAAAACACAAAGACCTCAAAAAACACAGGGAACAGACCAGGAAAGAAACACACAATAGGAAAGGGAAAGATATTTACAGAATTTACAAGTATGTACAACTAGGCTCAAGGCCCCAAAAGAAAACCAGTGACCCTCTTGAATCTAAAATCTAATTTTCATCGACATATGCAACCAGCCACCTGAAAATTTCATGACCACCTTGCTGCAAACATATGTGCACATTCATGGGCTGAAAATTGAAACTATTCTAGTCACTACCCATGCTTTTCCAGTCAAAACCATCCTCATACTCCAAGAAGTATGGGACATCATCTAATGCTTATTGATGACTGGAAACAAAAATGTGATCTAGTAATGCATCAGAAAATGAAACATACTAAGCATCATGCATTACATCAGAGTTACCTAGTTGAAAAGGACTTGAATCCTTTGGTTTACCTTCATGTATTGCTTCAGCCACTGAGCAATCTGGTTCACCAATGATGTCCTCACTGACTGGATCATAAACCCAGTGAAGGTCTTCTTCACTATCATATCTCTAAAAATCATCAGCCAAGAGTGCTGACATCTTTTTGCTACTCATTGGACCTTGGGCATCATTTTCCTCTTCATCAGCTACATCCCTGTTATTGTAGACATCTTCCTTGTCAGGAATAAGGACTGGAAACTCTAGCATTAAATCATCTTGTCTAAATCACTCTATGTAGGAATTATCATCTACATCATATTCAATATTCTCCTCTTCACACAAAACATCATCAAACCGAGACAAGAAGACTACCCTCTCATGTTGATAAGAAGAAAAATCTAGAGACAAAAAGGAAATACTATCAACCTCAGATTCATCTTCAACACTCTCATATGCATTGACCTCAACATCAGCTTCATAATCAACACTTTTTGCATAATGAGACTCAACATCAGAGACACTGGCCTCCTCCTCATCATCATAGGGAACCACCAGTCCCAACAATCTCTTATCCTCCTCTAACTGCCAGATCTCAACATTTCTCTCTGCAATCTTCTTCTTAAGAGTAGCAATCTTGATGAGAAGATTCTCATAATTAGTATCACTCATGATGGGATCAACAGAGACACTATTTTCTTGTGTCTAATCTTCATTATTTTCCTCATACCCATCCTGAGTAAGGAACTTATTAGGGGCACCTTCCATGCCATCAAAATAAAAGGGCCTATATTCCTCCATGAGGAATTGCCCACTAATATTTATCCCTTTATGCAGTGCTTAACACTTGATAGGGATACATTTCAACTCTTGAGAAGCACTTGGATGTATTGAAGCAGCTGCAAGAAATGTGTGATTTGGAGTCACCTTCAAATCACCCTTAACACTTGTAGAGCTACCACCCCCTTGCAGAGGAAAGAAAAGAAAGCCAAGACCTTCTTCAAACTTAGACCTTCAAATCAGCAACTCACAATACACCCCACATAGAGTCCTCTTATGATTCCTCTCTTGACTTAACACTATAAGTCACAGGAGCCCAAATGTCTGCTACCACTGTCACTACAAGTCCACCTCTATCTTAGTAGCCTTCCTTCAAATATGCACACTGCAGCAAATCAGGGAACTTAGAGTCGCCACTCACCAAATGTGAGAAATTACTAAAAATTAATTTAGGAACTAGGACTTTTAGACTTAACAATGACAGGCAAAATAGAATTGACTCACTTTGCAAAACATGAAGAATGTCTTCTTTACCAAACATGACTCTATACCATGGCTCCCCAGAAGAGTCACCATCTTGTTGGTGACTCGAATGGGCAAATAAATCTGGTCAAAAAAAGATTTTGAATATAACAACACAAGCCCGACTAGAGATCTTAACAGATATACTTCTTCATTGTTGTTCTCCCCAGTGGAGTCACCATCTTGTTGGTGTTTGAAAATGCTTATGCCACTTAGGGATACCAATATGCCTTGAAACTAATGTTAGGAGTGGTTAGTTCCAAGTATGGGAGCTTTGCAAGGCAACTGGACCAACTATAGGGACAAGACTACCCTCTTCTGCTTCTGGCTTTGCAAAACTAAGCCGGGTGCACCTAACCTAGTATAAATTATACTTCACACACCAAAGATTGGGTTTGAATAACAGATGAAAGGATAGTAAGAAAGTACTAAATGATAACCACACATTCATTGACTCTCCATTACTATGGGGTAGAACCTCACACAACCAAATATTGAAAACTTAGGAATGGTTCTTAATTTATAAGTTTGAATCATAACAACCTCAATCAGGATATGTCAACAAAGAAATACTCATCTAGGCCAGTGCCTCATCTATTGGGCAAGGCTTCTTGGACAAACTACACACACACACCAGAATATATCTGAGATTCAAAGCCATAAACACATTTACAATCTCCTCTACTACTTACAGAATATCCTTACATAGACAAGAGATAAATCTATGTCCCATCTAGAGCATCATTTAATCTAATCATGGATTAGAACTCAAGAATGAAGACCTATACATAAATTGTTATGCAATGAACTAGAAAGTTCAAAATTTATCTATGTTGACACAAAGGAGAGATAAGAATCATGCGCTTGTATTAAGTATGAAGAATCCTCAAGTGTATACAATCAATCCAAAGGAACCATGCTTGCAAACTATAGCTTAGACCTACAATTTTCTTTCTATTGTCAAAATATACCAAAACGGGTCATTACAATTCAGACTAGGCAGAAGACTCACGACCAAAAAAGTTTGAAAACCGAACTCCCAATAATTCAAAAATGATCACAAAAAATCCCTTTATACCAGGGTTACAATCCAAGCACAATGATCATTTCCAAGTCAAAATTCAAATCCACCTAACCCCACCGAGGAGTTAACACAAACAAGATAGGGATCAAGCCGCAACATGCTAGCCCAAACAGTCCATTTCAACAGCCAACTAGCCCTGTACTAGTCCAAGTACCAAATTATCATCAAACCCTAAGAAATCCAGCCACATTTGACATCTACAACACATTTCAGGGTACTGTATCATTTACTCCCCTACGACAAGACACTCCTTTGCAACTATTATGGCAGCCTGGACCACTCCGCAGCATTTGACAACCCATTCTACCCACTCTGGCTGCTCAAAAATTGAATTTTGGGTACTTCTGTTGTTGCACACCCTCTACAGAATTCAAATTTGAAATTAAATGGTCACTTTATGGCCTCAGCAAAAAATCGACAGCTAACATTTAAATCTCAATCAACTTTAAGTCCTGACTGCCTAATTACTCTATTTCGCGGGTTAAGATTTTACTTTAAAAAATGGCCCCAGCTAAACTTAGTGAATTAGCGACGAAGGCTATTGTCAGTTCACCAAAAACACCCTACCTCCACTAAAAACTTTAGCGATCTTGCAACCACCCTTCATTGAATCGCCAGATAAAATAGTGAACCACCACTAAAACCCACGAATAAGCGAACCACATAACTTTAATGGCGCTGCCAAAACCTTTGAAAAAAATTGACTGGGCCCGCATTGGAAAATCAATGACCATCTCAAAATCTCCTAGCTCTAACAAACCTCATGAGATGATATGCCATCCATCTGATCTACCACCGTGTATATCCCTTCAAACCTTAGGGCCCGCAGAATAAAAACATTTAAACAGACAATTGTCGCATGATCTCTAGCCTCTGACAGATCCATCACGAAGATAAGCCAACCATCAGATCTTCCATCTTACCATCCCCTTTGGAACCCTTGGGCCCACTGACACAACCAATGAGACAATGCCACAGAGGCCAAACCTAACAAATGACCGCACCAAACAATTTACCTTCATTCTGCATCAACGGCTCTCATTAAAGCGCATGGTTAAAAGGGCCTCATCTTTCCTCAGTGATGTAGTGACAACCACCAATCTTTGTCGCATGTTAAACATCTTGCCAAACCCTAGCCAATGGGCTTGCTGGGACAGGTGTCAACCGATCGCATGGTCGCATGTCAGAAATTTCTGACATGTGATCAAGCAACAACCAATGAAAACACACACCTTCGCCTCCCTTTTGACATTGAGACCACCACTGAAGAAATGCTTGAAACAAAAAAAATCAATGGTAGGTGCATGATCACATGGGGTGAGAATATTCCATGTGATCACATGCCGACCGTCGATCTCCTCCCTCTGCCGCTTGAAGAATCTAGCCCCACCAACCATCGCACTTGCGCACTTAGGACCGACGAACAAGGAGTGCCGGAAAAAGGGAAGAAATGCGAGGTTGAAAACACATAGGGTTTTCATGCAGACCAAAAGGTAGCAGGGAAACTGAAAACATCATGGGTTTTCAAAAACATTGTGGATTTTCAACACTGTGACATATTCTGAGATTATTTCTTGCAAACCTTAAAACTTGAATATCTACCTAAATTTTATGATTTAGGAGGTGCAATTTGAATTGGAGCAAGGTGACAACATGAAGGACATAGGGCCAAGAGCACAAATCATAAAACCATGTGGATCTACTTCACAAGTTAAAACTGGCTTGCAGTAGGGCGGGACATCATTACAAAACTTTGCAAGGAAAAAGGTCATTTTCAAAGGATTTTTGCTATGATTGGAAAATGACCCAACATGGGTAATGTACTTTGATGGTGAAAATTGCAAGGATGGAGTAGGAGCAGGTATTTTACTTATTTCTCCTAATGAAAACACCTACAAATTTTCTTTCACATTGAATTTCTTTTGTACCAACAATATAGTAGAGTATGAGGCATTGTTGTTAGGACTGAGGTTGGCCCGAAAACATGGTATTAAGTGCTTAAGTGTTGTTGGTGATTCTGAGTTGGTGGTGTCCCAAGTCAGGTTAGTATATGCTTCCAAGAACAAAAGGTTAAAATAATATAGGAATGCAATTTGGGATTTGATTGAACATGTTGATGCCTTCAATATTGAATGGAAGGATAGGAGTAACAATAAGATGGCTGACTTGTTAGCCAATATAGCAATCAATCCTAGTGATATTACATTTATTGGTATCTCTAAAGTTGAAATTCATGCTAGGCCTAGTGTACAGACAATATTGGAAATTGGAAAGTTTTTGATGATGATAATGATATCTTGAAGTTTATGAGTTGTGAAGATTAGTATCATGGTCAGGAATTTGATTGTTTAGCCTTCGTTGAGTCAGTAGAAGGAAGGGAGGTTGTCTTTGGCAATGAGGTCATTCAACTTAGAACTACCAAGGTGCCCAAAGGGGCTTGTTATTTTGGAAACTTTCTTTGATAACCAGGATAGAGTTCAAAAGACTATCAAAAGAGAAGATCATTCTGATCTAGCGGAGATCAATCTTGGAACACATGAGGTACCTAAGAAGGTATACATTGGTAGGGACATGTATCACAATGTGAGAAAATCTTTGATTTAATTATTGAGAAAATTTAGGCATGTTTTTGCATGGTCATATGATGACCTAAAGGTTTATAGAGAGGACTTGTTTCAGCATATCATTCCTTTGAAAGAAGATGCTAAACCTTTCCGACAAAAATAAAGGCCTATAAATCCCACTTTGGCACCTAAGCTGCAAGAAGAATTGATGAAGTTAAGATATGCTAGCATTAACAAGCCCATTAGGCATTCTTCTTGGGTGTCAAATCTTGTCCCTATCAGAAAGAAGAATGGTGACATCAGACTTTGTGTGGACTTCAGGAATTTGAACATCAGCTTATTAAAGGATAACTATTGTCTGCCCAATATGGAAGCTATGCTGCAGAGGGTAACTGGATTAGAATTGATGTCTATGATGGATGGTTTCTCTAGTTACAATCAGGTAATTGTCAAAGAATCAGAACAGTTTAAGATAACTTTCACTACACCTTGGGGGACATATGTTTATGTGAGAATGCCTTTTGGTCTGGCAAATGCTGGTGCTACTTTTCAAAGGGCAATGGGTGTTTCCTTTTTAGATTTTATTGATGATTTCCTTATTGTTTATCAAGATGATTTAACTTCCTATTCCAAGAAGGAAAAAGACCACTATACTCATTTAGAGAAAATATTTGTGAGGGCCTTGGAATATAACATTTCATTAAACCCAAGGAAATGTGCATATGGTGTCACTGAGGGTAAGTTGTTTGGCCACTTAGTGGGGAAGCAAGGAGTTAGGATTGACCCTGAGAGGGTGGCAGCCATTGATAAGATTCAGAGACCAAAGGATATTAAAAGAATTCAGTCTTTCTTTGGTCAGGTCAATTTTTAAGGAGGTTTGTGACAAATTTTGTAGAGGTTACTAGACCTATTTCTAAGATGTTGAAGAAGGGATATGCTATTACATGGGAAGGTGATCCTGATGAGGCTTTCAAAAATATCAAGCAAGCTATCAAAGATGCACCAGTGCTTACGGCACCTGATTATAATGTCCCAATGCACATATTTTCCTTTGCATCTTTTCACACTATTGTTGCAGAAAAATAAGGATGGTTTTGAGTAGCCTATTGGATTCTTCAGTAGATCTTTGCAGGCTGTTGAATTGAAGTATGACATAAATGAGAAACAAGTGTATGCACTTGTTAAGGTGGTCAAGGCTTTCAGGTGTTACTTGATGGGGGCAGTTGTGATTTCTTTTGTGCTGAGTGCAGTAGTCAAAGATATTTTCTCATAGAAAGAGGTGTTTGGAAGAAGATGTAGATGGATCAATAAGATCCAAGAATTCAATGTTGATGTCCAGATTACCAAATTGGCTAGAGGACATGGATTGGAAAAATTGATGGCTCAATCCAATCTTGATGCAAATCAGGTAAATCATTCTGAAATTGACTATACATGTGATATGGATGATTGTGTTTGGTATCTAGATATTATCTACTACTTGAGAAACATGAAATGTCTAGCAAGAATGAATGATAATCAGAGGAGGACATTGAAATTACAAGCCATCAAGTATATAATTGTGAAATGCAAATTGTATAGACAGAATTTAGATTGCATACTTTTGAAATGTGTGGATGAGAATCAAGCTAACAAGTTGTTAAAGGAAATGTATGAGGGATTTTGTGGTGGGCATTATATGGGTAAAACAACTGCTCATAAAATCTTGAGAGTAGGATTCTGGTGGCCCACAATCTTCAAGGATGCAAAATAGTTGGTAAGGAGGTGTGATGCTTGTCAAAGGTTCTCTGGTAAGCTTAAATTTTTAGGTAACATGCCATTAAAACTAGTAGAAGTACAAGTTCCATTCCAACAATGGGGGATTGATTTCATTGGGGAGATACCAAACAAGTCAAGTGGAGGACACTCATGGATCTTAGTTGCCACTAATTACTTTACAAAGTGGGTAGAGGCTATACCTACAAGAAGTGCAACCAGCAAGGTGGTAACTGATTTCTTGTTGAATAACATTGTTACAAGGTTTGGTTGCCCTGAGCGAATAGTAAGTGATAATGCCATGTATTTCAGGTCTGCTAAATATAAGGACTTTTACAAAGGTCTAGGAATTCAGATTTCTTATTCCTCACCTTATCATCCACAAGGAAATGGACAAGCAGAATCTACTAATAAGATTTTGATTAAAATCCTAAAGAGGATTCTTGGAAAGAATAAGAAGGCATGGAATTCAAAACTGCCATTAGCTGCATGGGCTAGTAGGGTAACTGTGAAGAAGGCAATTGGTTGTGCACCATTTGACTTAGTATATGGAATACATGCAAGAATGCCTCAAAATAATCTACTGGAAATGTATAAATTTGTGCAATTATATGTTGATGACATAGATGATGAAATGTAGTTGAGAATTGAGGACCTCATTAGGTTGGATGAGACTAGAAGAGAATCAGTTGCAAAAAATGCCAAATTGTAGTTACAGGTTAAAAATTTGTATGACAAGAAGACTATTGAAAGAAGGTTTGAGCCTGGTGATTTGGTGTTAATTTGGAATGCCAGACTGGAGGATAAAGGGAAACATGGTAAATTTGATCCCATTTGGTTAGCGCCATATCAAATTCATGAAAAATGGGCCCAGGATTCTTATGTTGTAAAAGAACTAAATGGTAATGTTCAAGAATTACCTATTCATGGACAATTCTTGAAAAAATACTTCTTTTGAAGTATTTTGTCTTCCATGAGTAGTAGTCGGGTTGTGTATATATGTGTAGCCTTGTAATTTTTGTAGTTTTGTCTGGTCCCTAGTCCTATTTTGTCTAGGATGCTTGTTCTACCTTGCTTGTTCCCCGTTGTCTGCAAGTTTTGCCTATGGGTGGTCTGCTTTAACCAGTGATTCTAGATTCTTGTTGTACCTATAGGAGCCACACATCCCCAGACAGAGCCACTATTAGCACCTTGAAAAAATTTCATGGCTCTGGCCCTTTTCTTCTAGTCTTTGCAGTTCTTTTTAGGTCTCTGGCATTAACCCTTAGTTCAAATTTTTGAAAAACTAGCCATTGCATAAAAAGCCCTTTGTAATACCCTAGCCTTGTTCTATTTTAAAGTTACTTTTTCAGGTCACTTAAAACCTTTAAGTGCACATGCCTTATATTTTTGGTCGGCCCCCGTTTAAATTCTTCCTAAGTTTTTACCCCCGGCAACCTTTAATTTTTCCTATAGTCCTCAGTGCTTAATTTTTTCCTAAGGCCTAAGTCTTGTGCTTTAATTTTTCCCTATGTTTCAGCTTAATCTTTCTTGGGCCCAGATCTAACACCATCTCAATCCAATGGTGGCATAAGTTCTCATAAGATTTGTCATAGGCTTGCGAACTTACACCAGTCATTGATTCATTTCCATGATGTAACCTTTCAATACAAGCAGGTCCACTACCACATAAGCACAAGTGGTGACATTTTATTGGCCAAATGAAAAGATGATATGATAGAGTTGTCAGAGGGACCCAAGAGCAAAAGGAAAAGTTGCATGTCCGCTTGCTAGATATTGTAATGTGGCAACTTGTGATTCATTGAAATGGCTTACACAGTAGGGTGGGGTCAAGTTGTTAGTCACTTGAAGATCCGGTGGTTGTCGCATGATCGCAAGGAATATTCTTCCCCTTCGCGATCATGCGACAACTATCAATTTGGAATCTAACATAAAGGCTGTCAGTGGGTCCAATGCTAGGTTAGCATAGTTGGCGGTCTCTTATTGGTTGGCATATGTTGAGACTAGGTGGTTGTGAGTGGGACCTAAGTTTCTAGCATGTCAGAGGGTCCTAACACTTGCAGAGCATCGATGGTTGACACATGATCTGAGGGGTTTGTTCTGACACATGAGATTATTAGATGACCATTGATTTCATATCCTATTAGAGGATCTGCAGAGAAAAGATAAAAGGTTAATATAACGGTTGCCTTAAGTTTTGATAGAATCTTTATGCTCCATGCGAACTTCAAATAGCCATTGATATCATTAAAGGTGGGCCCAGGTTTTGGTCTAAGGTCTTAGTGGTTCTGATAAAGTGTTTAGTGGCCCGACAAATTTTTGAGGCTTCACTCACTCACTGAGTGAGGTAGTAATGTTCCAAAAGGTTTAGTGACTTAGCGAACAAGCGTTCCCGTAATAGCTAAATAATTTAGCAAAGGCATAAAGTATTCTATGACTTGGAGGTATCCTTCAGTTGCCAATTCGCTAAGTTTTACTAGGGTCCTATTAAGTGATAAATCATAAAGACCGCAAAAAGGAGGGATCCTACGGTTACGATATAAAGTTGATCAAGTTTTAAATGTAGACCGTTGATTCACTGCTGGTGCTATGAAACTAGCCATTTATTTTCAAATTCAAATTTTTGAGGGTTTCCTCCGACCATAAGGACTAAAATTGAATGCAGAAGTGACTGGAGCTGGTAAGAGATGATTTGTTTGCCATTGCAATGTGGCCTAGGGTGTCCCATGATCATTTGTGGGGGTTTGTACTATGTTTTTTGTATTCGAGGTGTGTTGTAGGTGGCCAAAAAGGGTTGACAAATTTGGAATTCCATGATTTGCAGTACTTTCCCAGAGATCTATCATAAGTGCAAATCTTTCTCAGGCATGGCCGACTGGTTTTCATCCCCTGCATTTAATTTTTGACTATTTCTAGTTGATCTGGAGGGTGAAACCCTAACCCTAGTCATCCTTAGCTTGTTGCATCCTCTTTGAGGATTCCAAGGTGACTAGGGGTATAAGTGGTAGCTTTTTTTATTTTTTAGGGGTTCCAAAACTTTCTTTTTGGTCCCTGGTTGTTGATGGTATTTTATTGAATAGGGAGAGCTTGGATTTAGGGTTTGTCTCCTTGCATTTTGTTGTTTGATAATGTATTGATCCTGCAAATTTTAATGAGAATACATTTGGATTCCAATCTCATGTTTGTGTATATCTTCTTATTTTTTTCTTGAGCTCATATATGTTAATTTCACAAAGTGGGTTATCATATGGTAAACAAAGAGTATTTTGAAATTATCTTTGAGTTCCTAACAAAGTTACTATTAAAGTATTTCAGGTAGTTTTAGTGAGTTCATGGCTAGATAAGGATTTGATGTCCTGATATGTGAGTGAGAAGGATAATAGGCAAAGCACTTATCCTGAATTCAAGTGTATTTAAGTTAGGGTTCAGTTGATATATGTTATTAGGTGACTCTTTTCCCTTGGTTAAGGCACTGGTCCATTCTTTGGAGGTTGTCCATCATCAATCATACACACAAATTAAATGATAAAATCTTTCAATCAGTTAGTAAGGGGTATAGTTGTATAATATTTTTTGATTCCTTTGAAGAAGTGAGTCAAGGGTACACCCGCCTGAGCATTAAGGCTCAAAGTGTAGGAGGATCTCATTGTTGATCCTTCTTAATTGGCCCTCTTCCTTGTAGACTTTGGAGTGCTGATAGAGTCAAAGTTATATTAAAGTTATCCATCAAAGTATAAATCTACAAGTTGAAGATCAAAGGGAACTCCCAACAGTGAGTCAGACCATGAGGCAATACTTAAGACAATCAAGGGTAGGGTAGACCCAATTGGTTCATTGGACTAAATGGAGATACAAAATATCATAACATGTCAAATTTAGATAGCATTGTAAATTGGATGGACTGTAAATTGCTCATGCATTACCCCATATGTATAACGGGAAGTTTGTAAGATTTAATGATAAACTTTCTCTTCTATTTTTTGGGGCAATAATGGAAGGTTTTCTCTAATCATCTCTTTCCTTCAGTGCTCCTATTGAGATGAGTTGTAAAAATATTTCTCATTATTAATAAAAAAAACTTTATGTTTTTATGCCAATCTAACAACAAATAGATTCTTCAGGCATAATCTAGAGTAGTAGATAACCCTTTCACATGACTAAATTAATTAAACTCTAAGTTATTAAAATGAGAGATCTATACAATAACCACATCCTTATAATAGAAATCTTATAACAGAGATTTTTCACAACATACATAGCATAATCTATGATAATAACCATAAACTATATTCATAATGTAACATACATAGCATAATTCATATATTCTTTACATACACTAAGATCCTAGTTCAAGATTAACTTCCACACATTCAGTTCATAGTCACTTCTACCTCGAAACATCCAAACAAGCCCATTTTAACATAAACCCAAGCCAAAATCAACTTGCAAACAAGCCTGCCATAAACACCATGTACAAAAAACCTAAAATCTTCCAACAAAACCTAACCTAGAGTAGTAGGAAACCTGGTAACAACCTTACTTCCTTCAGAAGTAGCATGCCTAGCCAACTCTCCAGGAAGAAAAAACTTGACAGAAATCTCAATTTCTCTGGAGGAAAGTGTCATGATCTTGTTATATTTTAGTAGAGAAGCAGCCTAAGGAGTAATCTTATCAAAAATATCAATCATGAAGCTCTGCATGATATCCATGGTAGCACTGGATATTCCCTAGGAGGGATGCACTTGTTTCAACACCTTGTATTCTCAAATTTCATTGCTTTGACTGTTGAATCCTTTGTGTTCTTGAACATCACTTTATTTTCTTTTCTTAGCTTTGGAGAATCCTTTACTTCATTCTCTCCTTTCATATGATCTTCTTTAAGACTCCACACCTTAGGTTTCCTTCAGCAACTCCATATCCACCATATAAAACAAGTTCTTGGTTCATGCTTGTTTAAGCTTGCCAATTAAGAAAGAGAACCCCTATTAAAACAATTGAACGAAATCTTCTTATAATCCCGTATAATCAATATTTCAAATCCTCTCATTAATTTCCTCCGATCTCTATACAAATGTTTCGTATTATTCTTGTTTCAACTGTCTTACACCAAACAAAGACCAACTAAACACTCGAGACTTTGTGATATCCTCGCTCCATGAGTCGGGTCCTACATCAGAACTGATCGTAGGGCTCAAACAATAAAATGTACTCAATAATAAAAAGTGTTACAACATAAGCATGTCGAAAGTAAAGGCATTTTAATCCAGCTCATTAAACCACACTTACGTGTTGGAAAAACAACACTGGTGCCACTTTGGTACTTAATGTTGTGACAAATAACATTTAAACAACTTTATTTATACTTAGGCAATGCCAACGAAAGGATTTCCATAATCAAAGTTAAACAAATATGAATCCCTTTACAATTTCAAGTGCCAAGTCATACTTAGTAATTAGAAATGATAAATGGTCAAAACGTGATTCAAATTTGACTTCAATACAAGTCAAATCCACTGACATGTAAATTGACGGTGTATAAATCTGATTATGTTTGAAAAGAAAAATGTAAACCAATTTTTCATATACCTTTTTAAATGTATTATCAACTATGAATTGATCAATATCACTCCAAACTCAATTCAATATGATCAATATCACTACAAACTCACTTTAATATAACTGCAAATAGGATTATCATTTCAACTATAAAATGCATCTCATCAATCAATAATGTATGTCATCAATCAATGTATCTCAATGTCAAGTGTATGGTCTGAATGTCAAATGCTCATGAAATCATGCATCAAATTGCAATCAATGAAAAAAAAATGATCACTTACATGTATGTTTAAATATTAATATACTTCATGATCCAAGAAATGCATTCCAAGTAATGTCATGAATACACTAGAACCAGTTAGTGTTATGGCATCAAAGGAAAAAAGGGAAAGAGATGAAAAATATAGTGCAAATTCTCATTAGGTATAACCAAAATGATATACTTGTGTATACCTATGAGCATAGAAAACTACTCATCAACTCTGTCATCTATTCAAATACTAAGAAATTTTAATTTTTTTTGGCAAAAGTGGTAGAACCACTATATATATTATTTATTTTTTAATAAAATCTGATTCAAAAAGAGTTCAACCGGGAAAGAACCAGTAAGAAAACTCGGCATCGTTACTCATAAAAGATCATCAATATTTACAACTTTTTATATCAATAATTACATGTGCAAATTACAATTTGAGGAATAATATCCTCTCTATTTTCCAAAATGTTGAATAATCTTCTTATCACAACTTTTACTTACATTTTGACAACTTGATCTAGCAGTTATAACTCCTTTCAAAATTCAAAAATTTCAAAATTTTTTTTCTTCTAAATTTTAACTATTCCTCCATCTCTACGCATTCATCCACCTGGGAATCTCCCCCTTGTATCAACACCTCTTCCCATCTAGTTTCCCTACAACCCACCAAAGAATCATCTTTCCAACCTTGCGCACCTGAAACATCCTCAACCCTTTCAACTAAAGTTGAGGCCTTATTGGCATTAATTTGAACTGTTTTCACCATACCCCACACTGGCATTTGTACCCGAATGTTCACACCAATTGAATTTTTCTCAAGGGCTTTCCCTGTATAATCTTTGTTCGATAGACTCAGCATGTCGAGAATCGCATAGCCTGTGCATTTCACCTTCTCTTCGAGCTAATAGCCTAACACCCTTGCAGTGGTTTGAAGAGCTAACTTCATGATTCAAGGGCTCTGCATCTCGAAGGATCGCTGGGGGGCTTCATATATCACCAAAAATTTGTGTTTCTTGAGCAGCTGAGATCTTGGAAACAAACCGCCAACTAAAGCATGCCCACTCCAGAGGTCATACTGCTGCATTGCCCTTCTTAACTTGTTTTCATTCCAAAATACTGGCAAAACTACCTTCCTTGCTAAAATTTCAAGTAACAGAACTGACTGAACCAAATCCAAGACATTGGAGAAAAATATTGAAACCACATTTGAAGGGAATAAAAAATGCCTGGAAGAAGGGGATAATATTTTATCCCCTATTACTTGTTGAATTACCCTGTGAATTGTAGGTGAGTTCATCGAGAACATTTCATCCATCACCCGATCATCTATTTGCAGAGGTAGGACAATCTCGTCAACATGCAGGGGTATCCAGATACAGTAGTTCTTCAGAAGTAGATACCTGTGGAACTGGTTGCAATTTTCGCACTTGACACAATTGTTCATTAGCATTGACATTTTTTTGCAGTTGCAGAGATGACACCAAGCAATTTGTGTGGAGGATACATCCAGCAATATGCCAAATCCCTTGAAATGGGGGCATACGTATTGATGCTTTCGTAGTTCCATGTAAGATCATAATGCCGATACATGTGAAGGATGCAGAGTACAAAGTTTAAACCCATGTGATAAAAGATCATCTTCTTGCTTAAGTGATTTCACGACATGTAAAAATACCACGTGGCCTATTGTAAGGGATGTCGTATGCAAATGGCGTACTTAATATTGGCAATTTGGCTTCCACATTAACTATTGTCTAGAAAAGAAGTCACATCTCCTTATTCGATGTTAGTGCAAACATTCGGTAGGAGCTCTAAGCAACGATTATATCTGATGCTCCACTATCTCATTTAAAATCATTCTTTGGAGATCTATGTGTTGTTCAATAATTGCTGTTGTTTGGAAAGTAACTATATGTTAGGAATGAATGCAAAGTATTTTGGCAGTCATTTTGTAGCAGTTGTTGTTGCATTCATGACTTGGATTGTCATTGATGTCAACACAGTGATATTCTAGATATCAGCAGGAAAGTAGGTACAATTTTGTTTTGTGCACATGTTGTATTGCAAATTGGATTTTGCATAGTTGATGGTATGTTCTTTGGTGTGTTATTAACCTATGGTTAACAGCGCAAAAATAAATTCATTCATTTATGAGAGTTATGAGCATTTTGGTGAAAGCAGTGTTTAGACAGTGTTTCTGTGAAGCGATTTTTGGAAATCAGAGGATATCACTTAGCTGGGATGGAATCTGATTTTGCGCAATTAAAAGGATGTTGGAGACTCATTAATGATGATGTGGTTCACAGTGCAAACTTTGAAGATATGTTTGGAGAAAGTTACAGTATCTGGAAGCCGATAGTTTTATGTGAAATTTTGTGTATAGCGTGTAGAATTTATTATTTTGTAATTGAGGACTGACTCATTTGTAATTATTTGAGTTTGGTATATAAGAAGGAATGTTTTCCTTATTGCAATATGTACTATGAAGGTTGAGATGCGAATATATGCATGAAGTGAAGAAAAGAGCTAATTCAATGATGAAGGAAGACTTGTGAGTATAGAGATCTGGAATTGTGATCTTGTGTAGTAGAGAGTGCGGTTTTGGCACAATGTGAAGGAGGTAATATATTTCATATTATTCTATTGAATAATTCTAAGATCATTTGGACAGTGGGTTCAGAGATCTTGCCTTGAAGCTATTTGGGCAGTGGGTCCTTCTATCTTCCATAAACTCTTAACCGGGTTAGAATCTTTTAACAGGGATTCAAGATCTCCTAACAGGGATTTATATGTACTGAATGTATTTCATAAGACTCCTAACAGGGTCCATCCTCTAACAAGGAACTTTCATATTAGTGCATCATTTTGTGGGCATCATTCCCCCCGGGGTTTACTCTTTTCAAGAGGTTCCCTAGTCAACATATCTTGTGTTATTGTGCAATTGTGTATGGTTATCTTTCTATGGTTGATTAGTACATTAATTATATTTTTTAAAGCAATTGAATGGTTAAACTATCTGATAACTAATTCACCCCGCCCCTCTCAGTTATCTTGGGGATCTTTACTTTCTAACAATTGGTATCAAAGTAGCAGGTCCTTGAAAGAAAAGTTTAACAACTTAAGGAGATCCATGGTGAATTTCAGAAAAGAAAGCCCTAAGTTTGATAGAGTAAATTTTGATAGCTAGAAAGAAAAGATGAAGACTCATCTATTGTGTTTAGGACCAAGTTATTGGTTGATTACAAAGAATGAGAAGACTATCATTGAGGAAGACAATCTAGAGGCAGGAACTAAAGATGAACTAGATCTATTCATGTGTAAGATACTTGCAAAAGAAGCACTTTTGTCAGCACTACCAGAGAATGAATATAGTCAGGTAAGATGTTTGAAAACATCTCATGCAATTTGGAAAGCTTTACATTCTACTTTTGAAGGTGATGAACATGCAAAGAAGGCTAGATTACATAATTGGATTTGTGCATTTAAAGATATCAGAATGATGGAAGATGAATCTATTAGAAGCTATATTGGTAGGATGTTTGAGATTGTAACAGGAATAAAGTCTTGTGGAGGTGATAAGATAGAGAATGAAGTGATATGGAAAATTCTGAGAACTTTGACACCAGTATTCAAGCAAACAACACATATGATTGAACAAGTGATACCTTGTACATCAAACTTTTCAAGAGAGACTCTTCTTGGAAGATTAGAAATAGCAGAGATGAACTTGAGGTTATCAGGAGAGCTACCTAGAATGGAAACAACATTTAGTGCTCTTAACATTAGACCTACAAGAAGTACTAGTGTGAATGGAGATTATGCCAGCAGTAGTAGATCTAAATCTGAGTAAGATAAAAAGATTGAAGAAGGTATTGCATTACTTGTAAAAAAAGAACCAGATGGTAAGAAAATCTTTAAATGTTGGACTTGTCAAGAATATGGTCATTTTGCATCTAAATGTCCTAAAAGAGTTAAGTATAGAACCAACTTTAAACCTAGGAGATCTAAAGAATGTTATTATGCAAATGATGAAGATCTTGAAGTAGGAATTGAAAGACATTCAAGTGAAATTGATAATGATAACTTTGAGGAAATAGGATTTGTAGCAATTAAAGAAGAAAGTTCTGAATCTGATAAAAGGGAAGAAAAAGCATTAGTTTCACAAGTTGAAAATAAATTTGATTGGATTATAGATAGTGGTTGTTCACATCATATGACTGGAGATAAAAGAAAGTTTGTTAAGTTAGATAATTATGATGGAGGAATTGTTAGGGTTGGTAATAATGCACCTTGTTTGATTAAGGGTATAGGATCTATTACTCTTGATGGAAAGACTAACACTGATGATGTTTACTTTGTTGATGGATTGAGACATAATCTACTAAGCGTTGGACAATTGGCTAATAAGGGTTATCAAGTTTGGTTTGCTGAGAAAACTTGTGTGATAAAAGATAAAGATGGAAATCTGATTGGAAAAGGATCCAGAACCAGAGGTAATGTATTTCAATTGAATCCTACTGAGATGACATGTTTGATAACTAAGATTGATGACAGTTGGTTATGGCATAAAAGGTTTTGTCATATAAACTTTGATAATATTGTCAAGGTGAGCACTACACTTGTGGTAAGAGATTTACCTAGAATTATGAAACCTACTAACATGATTTGCAAAGAATGTATGATGGCAAAGCATAAAAGGATTTCATTTCCCAACAAGAAGTTCACATCGATAGAGAAGCTGGAGATTGTTCATACAGACTTGAGTGGTCCTACTAGGACTAGAGGATTCTATGAAGAAAGGTATTTTATGATTCTTGTTGATGATTTTAAAAGGATGATGTGGATTGCATTTTTGAAAGAAAAATATGAAGCATTTGATAAATTTAAGATCATGAAAAGAAAAATTGAGAATGAATCTGGAATGAAGATTAAGTGTCTAAGATCTGATAGAGGTGGTGAATTTACATCTAGAGAGTTTAACACCTTTTGTGAAATGAATGGTATTAAGAGACAACTTTCAGCCCCTAGAACACCAGAACAAAATGGTGTTGCAGAAAGAAGGAACAGGTCAATAACTGAAGCAGTAAGAGCTATGTTGTCTGAAAATGATTTGGCTAAGACTTTTTGGAGAGAAGCAGTGAACACAGCAGTATACACTATGAACAGAGTACAAATTAGAGCAGATACAAACAAGACACCTTATGAATTATGGTTTGGACATGCACCCTCAGTTAAGTATTTTAAAATTTTTGGAAGTAAATGTTATATAAAGAGAGATGATGATATAGGAAAGTTTGATCCTAGAAGTGATGAAGGATTATTTCTTGGATATTCTTTAAAAATAAAAGCATATAGATGTTATAACAAAAGAACTAAGACTATTGTTGAAAGTGCAAATGTAAAAGTAGATGAGAAGTTTAAAATTCAGGAAAGAATGCTTGATTATGAATCTGATGGAGAAGCACAACCTCAGCCTAACATTGAAAATGCAAAATTATTTTTTGAAACTAACAGTGATTTGCTGAATGAAAGTCATACTGAAAAAAATAGAGATGAAAACAGAGAAGAAAACAGAGAAGAAAACAGAGAAGAAAGCAGAGAAGAATCTACAGTTGGAACAAGATCAGTAACTATGACACCTAACAGGTATACTTCAAGACATCACCCTATTGAGAAAGTTATTGGAAGTTTAGATAGAGGAGTTTTGACTCAAAATAAGGTACATTTATGTTTGACTTCTCAAATTGAACCTAAGACTACTAATGAAGCTTGTGAAGATGAACATTGGATTATTGCTATGACAGAAGAACTAGAGCAGATTGAAAAAAAAAAAGACATGGGAATTGGTCCCTAGACCTGAAGACAAGAATGTGATTGGAACAAAGTGGGTATTCAGAAACAAGATGAATGAACAAGGAGAAGTGATAACAAACAAAACAAGATTAGTATGTAAAGGATATTCACAACAAGAAGGAATTGACTATGAAGAAACTTTTGCACCTGTGGCTAGACTTGAAGCAGTGAGAATGTTTCTAGCATATGCAGCTTACAAGAAATTCAAAGTGTATCAAATAGATGTGAAATCAGCATTTTTGAATGGTGAATTGGAAGAAGAAGTCTACATTGAGCAGCATAAAGGTTTTCCTTTGACACAAGAAGGAGATATGGTATGTAAGTTAAAGAAAGCTTTATATGGATTAAAACAAGCACCTAGAACCTGGTATGCAAGATTGGATAAGTATTTATTGAAATTGGGATTTATAAAAGGAACAACAGATAGTAACTTATACACAAAAAAAATTGAGAATAGTTTGTTGGTTATAGTTATATTTGTTCATGATATTATCTTTGGAGGAGGAGATGAAGCTAGTGACAAATTTGCAAATGAAATGAAGACTGAATTTGAGATGAGCATGATTGGAGAAATGAAATATTTTTTGGGATTACAAATAACACAAAGCAAGGAAGGTATATTTGTAAGTTAGACTAAGTATTTGAATGACTTATTGAAAAGATTTGGAATGAAAGATTCTAAACCTATTGGAACACCTATGGTAACTAGACATAAGTTATCTAGCAAAGATGAGACACCAGTAATTGAATAGAAAAAATACAGATCTATGATTGGAGGATTGCAGTACTTGACACATACAAGACCGGATATAGCACATTCAGTTGGGATTGTAGCAAGATTTCAAGCAGAACCTAGAGAATCACATTATGCAGCAGTAAAGAGGATACTGATATATCTGAAAGGAACAATGGATTATGGATTATGGTATGAGAATTCTAATGATTTTACTTTATGTGCCTATACTGATGCAGATTGGGGAGGTAGTGTTGATGACAAGAAAAGCACTAGTGGTGGAGCCTTTTTTCTTGGAAGAAAATTGGTCTCTTGGTTAAGTAAGAAGCATAATTGTACTTCATAAAGTATGGCAGAAGTATAATATGTTGTAGCAGCGAATAATTGTAATCAGATTATTTGGATGAAGTAGACGTTGAAGGATATTGGAATAAAGTTTGATGAGCTTGTTGTTATACATTGTGATAACACCAATATAGTGAGTATGCCCAAAAATCATGTTTTACATTCTAAGACTAAACATATTGAGATCAAGTATCATGTTGTAAGAGAGAAACTTGTAGAAAAAGAAGTAAGATTGGAGTACATAAGTACAAAGGAGCAGATAGCAGATATATTTACAAAATCTTTACCTAAGGATACATTTGTGTATCTGAGAGGTATGCTTGGGGTTATGCCCCAACCTATTTTTGAGAATTGATGCAGATGATTGCATCCGTCCAGTGGTATATGAGCCCTATCTTTCTTTTGGATTGGATGTTGGAACTTCCCCTATGGGGGAGTTTATGAGCTGAGTCATGAGGACTCTTGTTATTGTATTTTTCTGAAAAGTGTCTTTTGACAATAAGTTGTTGACTTAGTGATGGAATCTCTATCATTGATGTCAATGGGGGAGACATATACATAAAAAACATTGTGGATTGTATGAGAGAGCTGAATAGGAAAACAAAGCAAGATTTAATTTGATATTTTGCAGTGATGTTGTAGTATTGGATTTTTGGAACATTGGATGTTTTTCATCTATGTTTCCATCAATGCCAATGGGGGATATTGTTAAAAATGAATGAAAATTATTTTGGCAGTCATTCTGGAGTAGTTGTTGTTGCATTCATGACTTGGATTGTCATTGATGTCAACACAGTGATATTCTGGATATCAGTAGGAAAGTAGGTACAGTTTTGTTTTGCACACATGTTGTATTGTAGATTGGCTTTTGTGTAGTTGATGGTATGTTCTTTGGTGTGTTATTAACCTATGGTTAATAGCACAAAAAAAAATTCATTCATTTATGAGAGTTATGAGCATTTTGGTGAAAGGAGTGTTTAGACAGTGTTTCTATGAAGCGATTTTCGGAAATCAGAGGATATCTCTTAGCTGGGATGGAATCTAATTTTGAATAGTTAAAGGGATATTGGAGACTCATTAATGATGACATGGTTCACAATGCAAACTTCGAAGATATGTTTGGAGAAAGTTACAGTATCTGGAAGTCGACAGTTTTATGTAAAATTTTGTGTATAACGTGTAGAATTTATTATTTTGTAATTGAGGACCGCCTCATTTGTAATTATTTGAGTTTGGTATATAAGAAGGAATTTTTTCCTTGTTGCAATATGTACTATGAAGGTTGAGATGTGAATATATGCATGAAGTGAAGAAAAGAGCTAATTCAGTGATGAAGGAAGACTTGTGAGTACAGAGACCTGGAATTGTGATCTTGTGTAGCAGAGAGTGCGGTTTTGGCATAGTGTCAAGGAGGTAATATATTACATATTATTCTATTGAATAATTCTAAGATCTTTTGGACAGTGGGTTCAGAGATCTTGCCTTGAAGCTGTTTGGGCAGTGGGTCCTTCTGTCTTCCATAAACTCTTAACCGGGTTAGAATCTTTTAACAAGGATTCAAGATCTCCTAACATGGATTTATATGTACTGAATGTATTTCATAAGACTCCTAACAGGGTCCATCCTCTAACAAGGAACTTTCATATTAGTGCATCATTTTGTGGGCATCATTCCCATCGGGGTTTACTCTTTTCAAGAGGTTCCCTAGTCAACATATCTTGTGTTATTGTGCAATTGTGTATCGTTATCTTTCTATGGTTGATTAGTACATTAATTATATTGTTTAAAGTAGTTGAATGGTTAAATTATCTGATAACTGATTCACCCCCCCCCTCTCAGTTATCTTGGGGATCTTTACTTTCTAACACTATATTAATACCATCACATCCAAGATTAGATAGGCAGTCTGCAACCTTATTCCCTTCTCCAAGGGTGTGTGAAATAACCACTTCTAGAATCTAATCAATTAAGCTCAAAATTTGGTTGAGAATATATTGAAGTTGTCAAGAGGATGTCTGTCTCTTGATACACGCATTTATAATAACAAGAGAGTCACCTTTGATGTGAACCCATTTGAAATTCCCTTGCTTAATTAGACTTAAACCTAATAATAATGGTTGAGCCTCTACAATGTTATTTGTTCCTGCTGGTAAAGGGGCCATTACAATTGCATGCACATATCCTTCATAGTCTCTGATGCAAGCCCCGAGCCCTGATTGCCCTGGATTTCCTCTAGATGCCCCATCATAGTTTAATTTCATGAATCCTGACAGTGCAGGTTGCCATTGCACCGATTGTCTATCAATTTTTGTCTGAAGTTTCTTTAGACCAGCTCCTAATGGAATAAATAAAGATTTCCATTCATGTAAAATAACTCCATCCCAAGAAGTTATTACTGGATTAATTTTACATCTACTAACACTTGCATTAGTAACTCCTGAAATCGATCTCTCAATACCCTCTGTCACCATTTCTATAGTTGAAAACTATTTTCTGAATATCCTCTTGTTTCTCTCCCACCATACTGTCGATAGAATTAAATTTGGGGTGCATTTCTAGATACCTATAAAAAATGCATCAGGATAAGGAATTGGCCATGCTTGAAATATATCCCAAATATTGTTCTATAGTGGGGTGGGATAATTTAGTTTTTTTAAAACAAACATCCAACAATGATATGCAACTCGACACCTGACAAAGAGATGATCAATTGATTCAAACTCTTCATTACATAATACAAACTTAAAAGGGGGTGTAATCCCTAATTTTTCCAACCGATCACTTGTTAGGACCCTATTCTTAATTGCTAACCATGCAAAACAACCTGCCTTTGGCAACACCACATTATTCCAACAGAACATGAAGGCTCGAGATGGACTTTTTTTCGAGGCTGCTCTTTGTAGTAGTTTGTAACCTTTTATTGAATATGATCCACTCTTTGCAGGTATCCACATTAGTCGATCCTCAAGATTGGATAAGAATGTTGTTCTTTGTGTAAATATATTTCAAAGAAGTCCTTTGTTTTGACTACTTATATGTAGCTGATTTGGATCCTTCCATATTATTTTCCTTGTGAAAAGATAGACAACATCTATAAAATGAATAACCAGATTACCCCAAGCTGATTCTGAAGCTATCACCAGTTCTTGAATGTTCAGAAGTTCAATTAATGGGGGTTGAACATTCCAAGAATCTCTCTAGAAGTTAATCTTATTGCCACAATTTAATTCCCAAGATATGTATTTAAGAACTATGTCTCTGGAAGCAATCATGAAATCCCAAACAATAGAACCTTTAGGAGGATTTGACATGGAGAATATTTTGTGTGGTTCATTGTTATCTAAATATTTTTGTTGCATAGTTTGACACCATGTTGAGTGTGGTTTACTATACATTTTCCATGCTAGTTTTCCACCAAAAGCTATATTTCTTTTTGATAAATCGTGAACTCCAGCACCCCCTAAAGCAGGAATATGTGCCATGTCTTGTAAGGAGATAAGTGGAATTTTCTTATCATTTGTCATATTTCCCTTCCAAAGAAAACCTCTAATTAATTTCTAAATTTCTAAGAGCACTATTCAAGGAGCTTGTAGGATAGCAAGATAGTAGTTAGGGATTGCTGACAGTACTGATTCAATAAGGAGAATTCTGCCTGATAAGGAAAGCCATTTTACTTTTCAGGACATAATTTTAGTCTTAATTCTTTGAAGAACACTATCCCAATAGCTTTTCTTGTTTGAACCAATAAAAAATGGAATGCCAAGATACGTAGATGGTAGAAAATCCTCTATAAATCCTAAAATCTATGCAATCTTATCTGAAATTACTCTGTTTGTGTTGAATAAAAAGATCTTTGACTTTTGTGAATTGATCTTCTGCCCTAAGAAATCTGAATATAACTGTAAAATTTGTTTAATCTGCTTTGCCTTAGCAACTTCAGACATTCCAAAAAGCAATGTCATCTGCAAATAGGGAATGTGTGATGGATATTGAAGTACCCTCAATATGTGCTCCTTTCCATTTATCAACTATATGATGATGTTTAATGTTCCTGCTGAAGGCTTCAGCCATAATAATGAATAGTGCCAGAGAAAGAGGATCTCCTTACTTGACACCTTGGGTAGGAGAGAAAAATCCTGATGCTAAGCCATTAATGATAACTAAAAACCATGCCCCCAAAATGCATGCTTTAATCCATTTACACCAACATTTTGCGAAGCCCATTTTCTGAAGAACTTGAAAGAGAAAAGACTAGAAAACTCTGTCATATGCCTTTTGCATATCTAACTTAATAACAAATTTGGAAGTCTGATTGATGTTGATGGAATGAAGAACTTCATGAGCTAGCATTTCTCCTTCCACTGTTTCTCTCCCCGGAACAAAACCTCCTTGTTCAGGAGAAATAATATGTGGAAGTAGATGCTGGAGTCGTGAATAAATAGCTTTGGTTATAATTTTATATGTCAAATTGCACAAAGAAATTGGGTGGAAATCAACAAAAGTGTTAGGTTCCTTGATTTTTGGTATGATTGCAATATTTGTAGTATTGAAGTACTTGAGCATAGACCTATTTTTTCTTGATTCTTCAATGGCTGCCAGTAAATCCCATCCTATAAAATCCCAACAACTCTAAAAAAATAGGGTAGTAAATCCATCAAGTCTTGGAGCTTTATCTGGGGAAAAGGTGAACACTACCTCTCTGAGCTCTTTAAGAGTGAATGGAGCCATGTGTTTTATATTGTCATTTGGTGTCACTAGTAATGGAATAGATTGAAGAAGATCATCAAGTTGTAAAGGTAAAGGAGATGGATATACTACTGGAGTTAACAAATTCTTTAAAAAATTTACTCCATCTCTGATTTGCTGTGCATTAGATAATACTTTTCCCGATTCTATTTCTGTGATTTGAAAAATTGTTTTAGCTACTCACTTTTGCTGTGCTGATGCATGAAAGTACTTCATGTTTTTATCTCCTTGTTGTAACCAAATTTCTCTGGATTTTTTACGCCAATACTCTTCCTCTCTACTACACAATTCCTCCCACTCTTGCTAAAGACATTTTTTTTAAAACATAAGTATCATTATCCATCCCATTTTCAATGTTGTTTGTATAGATTTCATCCAATTGCAATTTAACCACCTCTTTTTGTTTGAATACATTTTTGAAAACATGCTGGTTCCAATTTTTGATTTGAATCTTCACATGTTTCAATTTCATGGCAAATTGATGCATCCTAGATCCTTTGATAAATGGAGCACTGATCCACCATTTTTTGACCAATGGGAGAAAATGTGAATGTCGCAACCACATCCTTTCAAACTTAAAGGAAGACTTATGTTGATTCTGATTAATAGTTACAGATTTGATTATGTTCAAGGATATGGGGAAGTGATCAAAATCAGGGAAAGATAGGATTTCTGACTGAATTTGAGAATTATCTAACTTCCATTCGTGAGAAAGAAAAAATCTATCCAATCAAACTGCAATTTGTGCAAAACCATTCCTCCTATTGGTCCATGTAAACTTGCCATTTAGAAGTTTAATATCCATAAGATCATTATTTTCCACAAATTGTGCAAAATCCTAAATTGTTTTGAGAGGAGGACAAATGCCTCCCACCTTTTCCTCCTGATTGAGGATTGCATTAAAATCACCACCCAGAATTACTTGGTGAGAGTTCTGCAATTGGATTAATTGAGAGAGCTTATCCCACACTGCAAGTTTGTCATGAGTAGAAGTAGGACCATAAACGTTAATCAAAATGAAAGAAACATCAAAATCTGACATCTTAATCACTTGCCAATTCACATGTTGATGTATTATCTCTCCCTGAATTGTTAACAGATTCCATAAAATAGCCAGGCCCCCTGATGCACCATTACTAGGAGACTGTAATGAGGACCACTTTGACCATCTTGCAATAGTTTTTTTAAATATGTCTTGTGACAATTTTGTCTCTTGTAACATAATAATGTCAGCCTTCATATTGTCAATTGACTGGTGGATCTTGCTTCTTTTGTCAAAGGCATTAATGCCTCTGACATTCCATGATATAATCCTCATTGTTGACAAGGAGAACACTTTGTTCTCCATGTCACTCTCTTTGAAACTAAAAATGACTCATCCAAAGTTGACTATATTCCTAAAGCAATCTCAAACCTAGTCTTAGAGGCCTTGGGTCCACCTCTTGTTTTGGGTGTTTTGGCCGGATGCTGTCTTTGAGAAGGGGACTGAAAAATAGATAGAGATTGCTTATGATCAAATAGGTGCATTGTATTTTTCTGAGATGGATTAGACTACTCCTTGATATCTTCATTCTCTCCAAAATTAATATTTTCAAGCTCTGGGACTGCGCATTCTGCTACTTGTTGGTATATACAGTCCTCTACTCCCAAGGGGTCATTAAAAGTTACAGAGTCTAGTAATAGAGGGGTTGTGTCAACTTGACATGCGTTGTCTTCAAGTTCTACAATTGTGAAAGTGTTATGTTTCTTCAAAGGGACCTTGCTATTCCAATATTGAAATTCTGACAATAGCTCATCTAAATCATAAGTCATCTGATTTCCTACAGTGAGTCCCTCTTCCTCTGCTAATTCAAAAATTATGTTAGAGGCTATCTTAGAAACAATTTGATCTCAAATTTGATGTGTTTTCCATTCTGCATACTATTTCTTATTAATGAGATCCCTAATATTGTTGGGTATCAATGTTGAAGGTAACACTGGTTTGGGGATCATGAAATCTCCCAAAGCCCTTTGAATCTTGAGAATTTGTATTTATGGACAAACATAGGAATACTATGAACCAGTATAAAGCCCCCAATTGAAAACCATCACTGATTTAAGAAGCAAAGATTTCTCATCTCCTGTAGATTTGTATGTGACCATACTACTATGCTCTTGAAATGACTCTTTGTTGGATATATCCTTTTGTGAGGGACTTTTATTGACACATAAGTTAGGATCTGTACTATGATCAGAGCATACCTCTTGAACTTCCTAAACTCTATGCTGACATTGGGTGTTGAAATGACCTAAACATGATTGATATTTGTCAACCGTCAGCTCATCTTGAATCTAGATAGTTTGAACCCATAAACCCCACTAAAAATTTATCGAAATGTATGTGGGAAAAGGCTTCCGCATATCTAATAGTAAGCACACTCTAACATTCAAGTGTGGACGATCGTAAGGGATAAGATCATGTTTAATGAAGATTCCTAGTTTATTTGCAAGAATTTCAATAATTTGTGGGTCCCTATACTCAAGAGGTAGCAAAGGGAGAGAAATCCAGAAAGGATAGAAGTGAGTATCAGTAGGCTGGGCTTTGAAATTGGGGGTCCAAAGCATAGTAAAAAGACCCAATCCAGAACAGAACCAACATTTATGTTTATGAATTAGATCTCTAGATGCCTTTGATTCAAAAATTGCTACAAAATACTAAGATTTGGAATCAATGTAAAATAAGTCTTTTAATCCAGGCCAAGAAGTAAAAGCCCAAGCTATGAAAACAAAGGAATGCAAGTGATAGGAAGAGAACTTACCTATCAAAGCAAATTCTCTAAGAAGCCCAATAGAATTTTCTAGTAGATGGCTCAATAGTGTAATTGTCATCGGATCCAAGTGCAAAGGACATTCATGTGAACTATCTTCTTGGGCTTGCTTCTTTCTCCAAACTTGTTGTACATTTTTTGGATTGAAGGGAGCCTTGGGAAAGGCCTGAAGTGAATCATTCAGAACTGTCATTGCTAAATCAGGCTATGACTTCGATCCCTCTGTCTCACTACTGCCAATCAAAAGAGGAGTATTCTTGATCTTGGCATTGGGCAGAGCCTTATCCATGTTGGTGATCTTAGAATATGTGATGTGAGCAGGGGATCCAAGTGGAGTTCCATGACAGATGTCAAAGACTGGTTGTTTGCCCCATCGACGGTGATTATTGCTAGTATGTAACCCATTCTTCCAACCCTGATGAAAATTGGAAAAGCCCCTTCTTGTTGGAACTATTGCAGAATGTGAACCCTTGAAGGAGTTTGAAATTTTGACATCCCGCCCAAAACATTTTTCAAATTGCGGTTTTTTGGAGTGTGTTTTGGAGCCTTTTTAGAGGACTCCCCCTTTTCAAAAATTGAGAACCCTTGCCAGGGTAATGATTTTTCCCCACGGGCCAGAGAAGAAACAACAGATTTTGTAGATTTACCTTCAGCTCGCCGATCATGAATACATGGATTGACAAAAAAAGGTTTCGCAGGCTGCACTATTGCTCTCCCTTAAAATATTGATTTGTCCCCTTTAGTGCTATTTGTTTCTTGTAAATGACTCTTCTGGAACTGGAGAGCATTCTGAGCCCTTGGATCCTCCCTACCCCAATGAAATCTTGAAGAAGGAAGAGGTCTTGTACCTTGACAATACTGCTTAAATAGATCACTCTGTGATGGCAACGGTCACCTGCGACCCTACACAACCCATTCTTGATCGATTGGTTTGAAATCTACTCCTCTCCCGCTCATGTTCCTACTCCTGCTCTCGCACACCATCAATGTTCGCTATAATGTTCACCAATTGGGCTTCTTACCTCAAATACTAAGAAATTAGTATGTCAAAAATAAGCTTAAAACCATAAGAAAATTAGTAGCATCATAATACTCACCATCACTTGTGTGTTGTCACAAAAGGATAAACCAATATAAATAGTTTTTTCTTCATTATAAGAGCTAAAAATATCCCGCAAAAGCTAATCAATATCTGAAAATCATCAACAAGCCATGGATTGCCAATAAATCAAAATTTAAAAAAATCATTCGTCGTGATCGAATATAAATATTGCAAGGCCTTCATATGTCAAAATAATGGTCACAATACTTAATCCAATCACCAATACTTCATGTACCAATTAATCCAATCACCAATACTTCATGTACCGAACACAAGAAACCTTAAATGTTTACTTGCATAACAAAAATCAAAATAAACTGAGAAGACCATAAGTATTATAATCATATAACCTATCTCCAAAAGTATGTTAAACAAAGAAAGCATCATGAAGGTACAAATTATCATCAATTATCAATGATAGATAAATGTCCCCCTTTCATATTTGTGACATCATCAAAAACTTATTGTGCACAATGTTCCAACTGATCACTGAGAAAATCACAAGAAGTTCTTGTCAAGAAACTCACAAAAATGTGATTCATTAATTCAAAGACAAAAAATCATTTTACTAAGGAAGAAATATTATTGTTTTATTATGATACTAGATATAAATAAATATTTTCATTTATATTTAAATGATTAAAAGCAAAGTACATTGTAGAAAGTGCAAAACAAGGTAGATATTTTCAATTTAGTGAAATATTTTAAGCTTTCCATCATAAAGTTTGTATGTTGATCAATGAAACTAAATGATGTAATATTTTCTCATATATACTAGAACAATAACAATACAAAATATTGAGGATGTTTAGGGATTTGTGGTCCCCTATTTTTTCTTCTTTTTTTTGGCATTAGTATCTTGTCTGGTTACAATATAAAATATAGCTACAAAAGAAACACAAGAGTTCAAATCAATATTTTTAACAGTGTAATTCATTCCATCAAGATGAATAGATATGAAAGAAGATAAGAAACATGTTTACTGAAAGAAAAGATTCTTTCAAAATAAAAAAATGTAATGGTTTCCAAAAGGGAGGAAGGAATTGATTTCCTTACAAACAAAAATACCTTCGTTACATCAATTTTGAAAAAGCAAGACTCTCATATTTCTATATCGAATAAAAAACATGATCCTACTGACTAAAACCACTTTGAAACATATAGAGCGTCATATTATTCTTTAACCTTTTTTAGTGTATTTGAAAAAACTTTGAGCCAACAAATTTATCAACTTTTCTAGTTTGTTCTTTAGCCAACAAACATTAATTTCAATATGTTCATATTTCTATTCATTTTCTGTTAATTTTTCCCTTATCTTGACAACAAATTTGACTGCATTTTCCATCTGATAGTGTGATTTACAACTCTTTTATTGATTTTTTTCCCTAATTTATAAATGTTCTTTCTAAGATTCTTAATTTATTTTAGATAAAAAATCAATTCTCCCTCATAGTCTATCTAATGATTTTCTTCTTTTTCACAAACTTTACTATAAAAATCATTTTCAAAATCTTGAATTTGTTCTATAAGGATTTCAATTTCAACTAGTGTACAAAATAGTTCTTTTAGATATTCGTAACCTTCAGAAACTATTTTAGCTTTAACACTTGTGTCAATTGTATTCGAAAGGAAAGTTTCTTCATACTTATTAATGACACCATTCAAAGTATATACATTTCTATTTATTTTGACACCTACTACAATTACTCTTCCATTTTTTTTAGTAATTTGACAATCTAAACCATTGAAGGTGACCACATGATTATTCTTAGAAATTTGGCTCACACTTAAGAGATTATGAAGTATCCCTTTAAGCAAATAAATAATTGTTACTACTATAAGGTTATCCCAAAAAATAGTTCCTGATCCTCCTATTTGAAAATAAGTGTTATAATAAAATCTGATGGTTCTATAGTTAAATTTTTTATAGTTGTATATTTTTATCTTATCATTTGTCTTGTGATGAGAGAATAAACTATCTAAAATCCTTGTATCTTATAAGTTTTATAAATGAACTACTTGAGAAGCCAAAGAAAATTTAGTTGTTAACCAAACTAAATATTTTTTATGAATTTTGTTAGGTTTGTGAGAATATGCTAAGAAAACCTCTTTACAAAAAGCTTGTACTTGACCTTGTTTGCAACATTTAAAAACTTTAAGTCTATTAAAAAATTGATAAATATTTCTATTCAAAACATTAATATTCCTTTTAGGTTCCACTTTCCACTCATTATCTTTGTGTCGTAATTATTTGTAGCTAAAACAAAAACTAGAGGAATGAGAATTAGAAGAGATAAGTTTACCTTTATGAGCCCTCTTTGATGATTCTCATTCTTGTTTGTCGGAAACACTAGATGGATTGCTGCAAGAAGTTATTTATTTTTAGAGATAAAAAAATTATGCTTATAACATGCAACAATCATGTTCTTTGAAATGTAACTTTTCTTGAGTAACCTTAAGAATCTTTTTTTTTTCCTTCAACTTATAAATTTAAATTAGAGACCAACTCTATATTTTCTTGATTCTTATTCTTTTGAACTATTGAATCTTTCTTTAGTTTTTTTATCTCTTTTAGAGCCACTTTATGTTCTCCTTTAAAATCAATCTTATATTCAAATATATCATATACACTATTATCTTGCGATATATTAGAAGACACTATATCCATGAAGAGTCTCAAGTGGTTCATCTAAACCACTAGCAATGGCATCAACATATAGAGTTGTATTCTTCTTAAAAATATTTTTCTTCTTCAAATACAAATGTTTCTCTTTCTTTGGTGTTTTATTACTTTCACCATCATCATTCTCAATATCATGTTCAGAGATTGAGAAGCATAATGTCCTATTCAACCATAAAAAAAGCATTTAAGAGGCAATTTACTTGTGTATTTACCAAATCCCCTTTTCAGTTTACTAACAAATGCATATTTATTAATTTTTATTTTATCATAGTCTAAATTAGCATCTACTTTGACAAAAAAAATTTTAAAAATATTTACAAGGGTCTCTATTAATCCTCATTTCATAGGGAGTGAAAATACCATGAAGAGTAGCAAGAGTCACCTTGTTGATATCCCTTTCTCCAACAACTGATATCTTTGAATCATATTTTGAGGTGAAGGACCTTAGCATTTTGATTATGATTGTAGCTTCTTCTAGTTACTCTCCAACTCCTCAAATGGAGTTCAAAAAGTCTTAAACTTAGAGAAAATAATCAGCTATTTTTTCCTCTTCATTCATCTTGAGACTTTCACATTTAACCTTATAAGATTTTAGTTTTGTCGCCTTAAATTTCTCATCACATTCATAAATTTTTGACAAATTATCCAAAATAGAATTAGAATTATCACAATCCATAACCTTGACAATTATATCATTAGTAAGACCACATAAAATGGCATTTTATGCCTTTCCATCACACTCATATGGCTTCTTTTCATCAATAGAAGAAGTCGATGTTGTGCTAGTATAATATTTTTTTGTTGATGTATACACTTCATATCATAAGGAATTTAAATTGTGTTTCATTATGAATTTCCATAATGCATATGTAGCACCATCAAACAAAGGTGTCCTAAAACTAGACAAACCTTCTTGACCAACCATAGTGTGTAATCCTTAACTACTAAAACTAAAAGGAATCATAATGGATCTAATACCACCTATTCGAGTACAGCACCGCTAATGGGGGAAGGGGGGTTGAACCAATGGTATGAAAATTTAATTTAATTATTATTTTTACTTTAACAAACTTGGAAAAACAAGAAACTAAAACATAATAGAAAATAATTAAAGTAAGAAACAAAAAAAGAATATAACAAAAATATTTTTCCTAAGTGGAAACTCTCTAGGGAATAAAACCACTCAAGTTGCCTCATTGTCTTATATGTGTAATATCTTTATTACAAAATGCATCATAGGGTATATGTTTGTCTCATTGAGTGATATCTCATTAATAGTCTTTTTTAATGCCTAACCAGATATCTCAAATTACAATTTTTTATTTTCATATAGAGTTAGAATGTTTGTATAAAGAATCATTATCAAAATTTAATACAATATATCATTAAGTATATTTGATACCTTATAATCAATAATTAATTATACCAAATTAGTACAACTATATTCTTTTACAAGTATTGATTCCTTTTAAATAATATGAATAATATATTGTAAAAGAAATTATTTTTTCATGTAAATCCACAATCTCTTTCTTTTTACATCAAAAAAATTATTAGAATGATGCTTATATAATGTTCCTTGTACAGAAAAAATAAGATATAACTATCATGAAAATGATTTTACACCTCATCAAATTTTGATCATGTAACTATCATAGAACTATTAACTTAAATAATCAATTTGTTCTAAATAAGTATACCTTATCTCCATCAAATAATTTACTATGAAATGAAAAATTAAAACTACCTTCAAGTAATTTTCTATAGCCATCATGTAACCGGGCTTAAAAATTATTAAGGAAGACCTTTCAACATATCTAAAAAAAGTAACAGGGGTTCTAGTCTAAGCACTTAAATAGGTAAACAACACTACAAAATACAAATAATGACAATGGAGAAGGCATAACTAAATGTAACTAGGGTTTAAAAAAGATTAGTTTGAAACAAAGTGACAATACCCAACTCAGTTGAACAAGGAGAGGCTAGAGTTTGAAAAAAGGTCCATTAAACTTTAACAAAAATAAACTATACATGCAAAGAAATAGTAATCATCATGACAAATTTATGACTTCTTCAAAATATGAAACCCTAAATAGGGTAATAGAAAATTAAAAACACATTAAATATTTTCAAACCCATTAAAAAGAATAAACTTTTATCTCTTTTATTTTATTAAACAAATACTACAGATGTAAAAATAAGAAATAAAAAGAACCCATATCATATTTCTTTGAATAAATACCTTTAAATAGAAATATTAACAAAAAAAAATAGCGAAGGCACGAACTTAAGAAAAATATACATATTAAACATAGTTAGAAACACCTTCAACTAAAACTCATTAAAAAATATTAACAAACCAGATTATCTCTTTAATGAAAAAAAGAATGAACTAAGAAAGAGAACACATATTAAAATAGTTGTGCAATATTCTCATAATCCTACATTATCTGTATTCAAAATCTCTAAAAATCCTTTCATTAATTTTCTCCAATCTCCATACAAATGATTTTTACTATTCTTTTTTCAATTGTCTACCACCAAACAAATACCAAATAAACACTCAACACATCATGATGCCCTAGCTTAGAACCGAGCTTAGGGTTCAAACAATGAAATGTATTAAATAATCAAAAGAGTTACAACATAAGAATGCCCAAAGTAAAGATATGTTAATCCATGTCATTAAACCTCATTTTAGTGCTAAAAACAAAACATTGGTACCACTTTGGTATTTATTATTGTGTTAGATAATATTTTTAAAAAAATCTTCATACTTAGGCAATTCTGACTATAAGTTTTCCCAAAACCAAAGTTAAACAAATATGACTCCCTTTGCAATTTAAAGTGCCAAGTCATGCTTAGTGATCAGGAAATGATAAATGATAAACATGTGATTCAACATTGCAGTTCTAACATGTAAACTGACTATGAAGAAAACACAACTTAGGGATCAATACAATTCAAATATGCTGACATGTGAACTAATGGTGAATAAATATAATCATGTTTAAAAATTACAATATATACAAATTTTCTATATACCTTTCTGAATGTATTATCAAGTATGATCTAATCAATATCACTACAAACTCAATTCAATATGATCAATATCACTGCAAACTCTTGATTCAAATTGACTACAAATAGGGTTGTGACGGGAACTACAAAATGCATGTCATCAACCAATGTATCTCAATGTCAAGTGTATGTCTTGAATGTCCCTAGAAACGTAAGAATAGATAATTTGGCATGGAGTCTTACTCATAGTCTTATTCTCTGAGTTATTGTGTGCAAATTTTGCTTTATGTTTAGGTGGGATTAATAGTTTATGTTTAGGTGGGATTAATAGTTTATGTTTTCATTTTTGTTTATTACATTTTTGTTGAGGGAGGAAAATATTAGAGAAGATAAAGAGTCATTAGTGCACATAAGGACAAATCACTAGAAGGAAGGATAGATAGATCTCATATTTGGTCTAGTGAATGTGATTAAATATTATAAATATTAGTCTTTCAAATTTATTTTTCTATTGCATTGTTTGCGTATTCATGTAGATGTTTGATATTCATGAGTTAAGTTTCTTAAAAGGGTAGTTATTTTCTTATATATTTATAAAGGAGTTTTATGTGATAAAAACTTCTATAATGTGATTTATGTTATTTATGTATCTTTTTGATATATTCCTATAGAGGCCCTATGTGGAATAAGTATGAATATCTTAATCCATTGTCAATTTTCAGCAACTAACATTTTTTTACTGTAGCCTGAGTTGTGTGTCTGCGGCATATTTGTTTGGTTATTGTTCTATTGTACTAATTTCTATATCTTATTTCAAAGTTCCTACAACTATATAGTTAACCCTTCAATAAGATTTAGAGATGCCTATTGCATCTTATAGACCTTTTGTATATATTTTTGTGCATATATAAAAATACGGGTGCCATTGGAATGATAATTTTGAAGAAAAAATATGAGAACCTTTCTTTCTTATAGTGCTCTTTTTTATCTTCAGGATGGATAAAGTAGTGTGATCCAAAATTGAAATGTAAAAATTACATAAACAATCAAATCCAGAATCATTAGCACAATAATTGATGGGTTATACAAATATATAGATATTAGTAATAGATAAATTTAATTGATTTCTAAAATGGATTCATTCAAGATGGTTTTTACAATGATCAACATTTGATATATAAAGCCATCATTTTATAGTGTATAGCATCCTACATAAATGCAACTTCCTACAACTAACTACTTAATTTAGCTCATTAATCTAAACTGTAAACTATAAAACTAAACTAAATTAATATAAAGTTTCAATATTCCCTCCCCCAAATTACATTAACTCAAACAAGAGTGGAATATTGTAACGGTTTTTAACCCAACCATTCTAGATACTTTGATGAAGCACCTTCACGAATCCTCCTTGATCACCAAAGAAAATTTGAATGATTGTAACAATGGATCTCCTAACTATAGAATATTCAAGAAATACCAAACTCACTGCATTAGTGGATATCCTAACTCTAGCACTTATAGTTGTTTGACTATTTGTAAAATATGAGATAACATAAAAGTGTTCCCATCCTCATACACAATAAGACATATTTCATCTAAAATTCCAAATCTCCTCTGAGTGTGTTAAATGACTCCTCTAGTATTACACACGAGATGTCTTAATAACCTAAAACTGATTAAATATCTTTAAGGAAAGAATGAATAATTGAAAGAAAATGATTGATGATCACCAAGCTACTAGAGTAATATGTAAGACAATTAAATCAGTCAATGTATTGTCATTGGTGTCAACTAGCTTTGATTGCACTTATCATGATGGTTACAAACATCTAAAGAAGGAGAATGGTAAAGGAATAAGATATCTACATGAAGATGAGATGGATATTAAAGATATGGCTATATGATATATTGGGTAGCTTATTGATAGTCTATGGCATCATGTTGATGACTTGATTGTATTACATGACTTTATTATGTATTGAAGATCGGGAGTGAAAAAATTATTATGGTCAGTAAATGAAGATTTATATAAACACCAAGCAAGTGTAGTGTATACCCAGTATAGTATTAACCAAGTATTTAGCGACGCATTTTGATATTGACCAAGTGAAAGAAACAATTAAAGTTTATAACAATTGACTGAAAATGATGAGTTCAACAATTGTTTATGATTCCGATGTAGAAGTTAATGTTTGTTATGATGATCTAATGGCTGACCAAATTCAAGATTGATCAAATGAAGTAGAATGAAATGTCTTAATAACACAACTACCGAGGAAGATTAAAGCAACAAAATAAATGGTGAAGATTAAGAGGCAAAATCTATGGATGAAAAGAAAATAGTTTATTATGTCTATATAAGGAGACATGGGATTCATTATTGAGTCTAGGATTTTGATGTTGCAGGATAATTCATGTACAAAGGATTATTTTCATGCACCACTGATCAAACCAGTAGAAGACATAATTGAGCTGAACTGTAGAGAACATCAAGCATCAGAGAAGCATATATTGAGTGGAACAAAATTGGAGGATATGAATGATTTAATTGATTATTGATCAGAAGAGTAATTTTGAGCTTAGCATAGATCTAAAAATATGCAAATCAAAGTTGTATTTGAATCAGATCATTATTGTATTATTTTAACCATTGTTACAGATAAATCTCTTAACTAAGTGAGACTTAACAGTCTTTTGTATTTCACTATGACATTCAATGAATGCTATTTCTTTTCTTGTTGACCCCATAGTGAGTGCATGGTCAAAGGAGAATTGTTAGTGATAAATCCTCTAACCAGATCACACCTCATAGTGTGTATTGTAACCTTTAACAGGGTTGGCTCCTAACGGAGCTCACTTCAGAAGACTGATTTATTTTGGGTTACTATTCCTAGGTGGTGGTTCCCCTAACAAGGTTTCCACGTTAAAAATATATGTTTTATGTGTGTATGATGTGTTGAATTATTATTTTTCTTTACTTTTTCCAACTGGATAGATCATTGAACACAATACTTAATTTACTAGTAATATGTAGATTAAGAGAAAGATGCAGTTGATATCTTATCAAGTTCATTATTTGAGTGAAAAGTTTTAAAATATACATCTGGGAGATTTGGGACTATAGGATAAGTGGACTTAACCAATTCACCCCCCCCCCCTCAGTTAGCTAACATGTCTTTCATTGAATAGTGTGTATTTTATTTGAGTGCATCAAATACCTCTTGAAGTGATATGGAAAAAATCTCTCTTCTTTTATGGAAAATAAAAAACCATATGTCTACACATGATAGTACCCTTCTTCTAAAATTTTACATCTCCTTTAAGTGTGACCAATGTGTCCATAGGTGCTCAAAAAATCATCAAGCAAATCTTTACCCCGCTTTCTCCTTAAAGAAAAAAAATGATGTCAAGTCTCTTCATTTCTTTAGGGACTCAAATAGGATGCTTATACTAAAATAATAATCCTTGAGTGATAATCTATCTTAGGATGATGGATATCCTCCAACATCTCTTGCCTCCAATAGCCAGTAATATCTTTGCTACTCTCCAAAGCATAAATATTTCATCAAATTTTGTATTACAATGACAAACATGGATTTATCAAAAGAAGCAATATTTGGTATATGCGAAAAGATGAAAATATTGATTTCAAAAAATGATAAACCCATATACCTCTAAAATTAGTAGTCACCATTTACACTAATGATACATGTTTCAAATAATCTTTTTACCTAAATAATGGATCTCCATACATAGGCCAATTAGAAAAAATCTTACAATAGATATTGAATGAAGACCTTTACTAAAATATAAACGCCTTATATCGATTGCAAATTATAGATCCCAATGATCACATCCTTGGAGATGAAATCTCTAGTAACATGCTTCCAAATAATTTTTACCTCTAGTTCATGCTCTTCTATTTCATTTACCTATCTTGTAGGGAATATACAATGACAATATTTGTATGAAGTGGCACTAAAGCTACCTCTCCCATAAATTCTAGAAGAACCATATCAAACCTAGTCATCTCCTCTCTATTGCACTTCTATCCTTAGCACATGTTAGTAGGAAAAATAAAAATCTATTAGCAGATGTAAGCCATATCATTATTGTAGAAGAAACTTGGATGCATATTTGTAGACATAGCCTCCTCTCAACTATTCCATCCCTATAAACCCTAGTTACCTTCTCTCTTTCTAGTGACCTTCTTCAAGACCCTACTGATAAAATTTGCTAATACTATATAATAAAGAAAAATTAGTAAACATGATAGATACACTTAATTTATTTCTAAAATAGATTCATTTGAGATGATATTTATAGTGACCACCATTGGCTATATAAAGCTATCACTTTCATGTATAACACCCTACATGAAACTTCCCAAAACTAACTATGTAATTTAGTATTATTAATCTAAACTATAAACTATAAAAATAAATTAAATTAATATAAAACTCTAACATTCCCATCTTATTAAATTAGTCTAAACAATAGTGGAACATTGTGAGGGTTATGAATCTACCCCTTCCAAAGACATTGATGAAGCACCTTAACAAATCCTCCTCAATCACCCAAGAAACATATAATAACAATGATAGTGGACTCCACACCTGAAGAAGGCCTTTCCAGTCCAATTATGAGCTTGGTGAGAGGCACACCCTTTCAAGATTCCCAATCTTGTCCTGTAATGCAGGACTCAAGGAAGTATCAACAGATGGAAGATCTTATGGTCACAACTTCCCCTAACCAATTCACCAAAATGGAAGAGCTCTTTTCCAAGTACAAAGAAGAGAAGGAGGGCTAGATCACTATCAATTATAAGAAGAAATCCAATAACAGAGACCCATTTCATGTCTCCCTAGCAACTACCAGAAGCAGAAACAAAGCAAAAGTAGGAGTCAAACCAAAAACCCCAGGAAAGAGGAGGGCCGGCTAGATCAGATAAGAAGAAGCTAGCAAGAACATTGTAGATGGGACACACAAGACCATCCATGTAGCCTGCACCTCCAATAAGAAATAAAAGTAATCTCCTGGAACATATGTGAGCTAAATAGCTCACACAAGAAATATGTTATAAGAAACATGATAAGGGATCATGGACCTGATATTTTCTTAATCCAGAAAACTAAGACACAGAAGGACAACCTTGAGTGCCTCATATTTTGTAAAACCATGGAAAACAAAGAAACCAGTTCGGATGGTGCCTCTAGAGGTCTCATGAATTTGTGGAATTCAAACCATCTTAGAGCTGAAGTCATCCACAAAGGAGGTAATCTACTTCTTATGCAATTTACTAAAATAAAAGATAATGAAAGTTGGTTTATAGTCAAAATTTATGCTCCTAACTCCAAAAAAGATAGAAAGGTCTACTAGAACAAGATCAAAACATCCCTGGCTTCCTTTAATATGTCTAAGGGAATTATCATGGGGGATTTAAATACTCCCCTAAAGGAAGGTGAAAAATAGGGAGGGATATCCCCTGACATGGAAAGAAGGCAAGACTTAATGGACTTCATCAATGACCAGGCTCTTCTCAACATGGACCTCCAAGGAGCTGACTTCACTTGGTCCAATAGGAGTGTGGGTAAGGATTGTATCCATGTCTAGTTGGACCGAGCCCTAATTTCTCTGAATTGAGTGAACCTCTACACTCTCAACCTTTCAGATTTGGCTCGGGTTGGTTCTGACCACTCCCCTATCTCTCTCTCCCTGGACCAAATAGCTAAGAAAAGGAACTTCCCCTTTAGATTTGAAAAATGTGGACTTCCCACCCTAATTTGCTAAAAAAAATCAAATAATGGTGGAACATAGATGTCGAGGGTACTGCTATGTTTAGAGTGGTGAAAAAGATAAGGAATGTCAAATTCAATGTCAAAATTTGGAACAAAGATGAATTTGGTCATATCTTTACCTCCAAAGAAAAGACTCTTAAAGACCTAAATCTTATTCAAGATGAAATCCAAATTTAGGGGTATGCTGAAGAAAGATTGAACAAGGAAAAATCTATCCTTTCTAACTATCATAACATCATTAGGTAGGAGGAAACTTTCTAGAATTAGAGATCAAGGTCCATATGGCTAAGCGCAAGAGACCAAAACACTTGGTTCTTTCACCTTTCCACTATGAGACATAGAGCCGCTAACAAGATAAGCAGCATAAAGAAGGGAGATCAAGCCCTGAAGGAGGACAAGGATATTGTAGAAGAAGCTATTTCCTACTTTTCATCTCTCCTTTCCAAAGACCACGAGCTATCTAAGGAAGATCAGGTAAAACTCCTCAACAACATACCAAAACTTATTATAGATAGCCATAATAAATCCTTATGTTCTATTCCAGATATGATAGAAGTCAAGAGAACCTTGGAATCTCTTCCTAGACATAAAGCCCCTAGTCTCAATGGCTTCCCTAATTTCTTTTTTCATCAATTATGGGATGTGGTGAAAGAAGATGTGGTCAAGGTGGTGCAGGAATTTTTTAGCTCTAAAAACCTCCTTAAAGATCTCAATGCAACTTTCCTGGCGTTGATTCCTAAGTCTATTAGAGAAGATTCTTTCAAGAAATTCAGACCCATCAGCCTTTGCAACTCTCTCTTAAAGATCATTTCAAAGGTCATTACTTCCAGGATTCTCAAAGTCCTTCCCTCCCTGATTTTGCAGTAGAAATTGGTCTTTGTGCTAGGTAGATAGATTCTGGGCTCCATAATGACAGTGCATGAAGTTATTCACTACTTAGAAGTGGGGAAAAGGGAAGGTTTTCTTCTCAAGATAGACCTCTCAAAGGCTTATGACCAGGTACACTGGTAGTTCTCCCCAAATTCCTCAAAGCCCTTGGATTCAATGCCCAAACTTACTGTAATGCCCACCCTAGCATCTTCTTATGTTAGACTGATAGGACTATTGCTTTGACACTTTGGGATTTTATGATGGACTATGATTATTATTTAGTTAGCATTTTATGAGACATTTGAGCATATATATTCGGTTACTGTAGTTATTTGGACATAATAAATGAGTTTTAATTTAATGATGAATGGTTAGAAATGAATTATCAGTAAAATGTTTACATTGATTTGTGTTATGATGATCTAACCTACTGACCCTATTATGGTTTGATGTTCACTAGTTGATGTGTGTGTAGGATGAGGAGGGGCAGTCATAGTTACTCCTACGAGAGGTCCACACGATGTCGCACTCTCCCTCCTTGGTTGCCATTGTCTGGTTATATATATATATATATATATATATATATATATATATATATATATATATATATATATATATATATATATATATATATATATATATATATATATATATATATATATATATATATATATATATATATATATATATATATATATATATATATATATATATATATATATATATATATATATATATATATGCATATCAGTTGGTGATGCAGGATGTAGGTACTAGGCATCATCTCCACCTGGCTACATAGGTCTGAGCATGCCTTCAAAATCCTCAAACCATTGATGTGTGGAGATTTAACCAAGATACTTTTGAGGTTACCCATGGACCTAGAATTATGTTTAGGAAGTTATCCTAGTTGGGTAGTAGAGTGCAGTTTAGGTTATGGACTTGATTTGATGTTGGTTTGAGTGTATGTTATGAGTAGAATTAATCTGTTTTATATGTATAATAATTATAAATATCTTATAATTGTTTGTATTTTATATAGGTATGTGTATATGTGGGTGCACACGCATATATCCATGCTTATATAAATAATAATAATTGTATGTTTTCATTAATTGTGTTAATGGCATGTTATTTATAAAGTGAATTAAATAAAGTATATTTAATGAATGTATTAAATTAAAAAAAAAGTAAAAATAATAATAAAAGGAAAATTCTCTTTGTAGTAAAACTAGCTAGGAGGGAGTTGAAATCAAGACCTCCTTGAAGTTAGGCTACTTGTTTTTCATTTGTGCTATGTGTCTTTCTTGAAAGGTATCTGTCTATTATTCTTGTTATGGTTTTATTTGAAGGATATTTTAATTAAATTTTATTAAAACTTTGATTAAGTCTTTACGAGAATTATTTGGTTGTTCATCCAACCAACTATGGAAGTTGGAGAAGTTGCTTCCCATAAAGCAACTCCTCCAACCACATAGTTGGAGGATAAATTATGGAAGATTTTGATTTGAGGGGGGGATGGTAATTTTAGATGATAATTTTGGATGATAACTTTGGAGGATTGATTTTTGTTGATTTTTTTGTAATTGATTTCTTTAGAAATTTTCATGTGAGTTGTGAGTCTCTGGTTTGTGAAGTCAAGTGTGGGGAGGATTTCTTGGAGGAAGATTTCCGACAGGATATCTACTCAAGGATTGAAGCTTTGCAGAGATTTTCCAGCCAAGGGAAGAGGATTCTCCGCAGGACCCAAGGTAGGGGTGTCAACTGGGAAGAATCTCCATCCTTCCTCTATTGAATATGAATGTGTGTGTAGATGATATAATATTAAATTGTAATATGATTGTTTTACTATGTTTCCAAAATGATATGTAAATGTTTTTATTCTCTATGTATTCTACTGTGTTTCTAGGAATTAATTTAGGTTTCATTATATAGTTTTTATTTACTTTGTATTTCAAAAATCTTCCTGGGAAGTTAGTGATGCAGAGCCCTCCACTATCACCCTAAGAAGACTAATTCAACTTGAGGATTCAACAAGAAACTTGGAATCCACTCAAGGAGTTAACCTCACTCAAGGATCAAATGAAGCACTCTGACTTTGTAAGTTACTTCCACACACCATTCTATGAATTCACTTCCTACTTTGTTGCCATAATCTCTTATTGCATCAATTTCCTCCTAGGTCACCTAGTGTACCTAGCACCTCCACCATACCAAAATCTCAACCAAACTTCACACCCTATTCCTAAATCCTTAAATCACCTTAACATGGTGCATTTGACATGTTTCAACTCCCCACAAACTCCCATCCTCTCATCTTTCACCATTCTTCTATTATAGCCTTTCTAGGCATGTCTTGTAGCCCTGTCCAGACAGAAATTTCCAACTTTCTCCAAAAACTTTCCAAACAACTTGGAAATCTAACCACCACTCTAGGTACCCTTTATGGATTACTTCCAACCCTGCAAAATATCAACTTTTCAACATATGACTGTTACACTCTTCTATGGCTGTCTCTTCAGATAATTAGGCCTAATTAGCCCTCATTCTCTAAAAACAACTCCTATTTTTCACTCACTTTCAATCTTCCAAACCTATGCACAGTCTAAAGGCATCTAATCAACATCAGGATTCCATGATTTGTTTAACCTCTCCAAGCTTTTCTAAGTCTCTTTTCAACAAACCTTCCTTTGCAAGGGGTTTCTAACTAGGGCTTTGTAGAAATGACTCTAGACCACTTCATAAAACCTTTCCAATGGTTCAAACATCTTGAAACACATCTCCTAAAATGTTTCCAATAGTCTTTTTCTCGAATCCAACCCTCAGATTAAACATATCCACCACGTGGTGCTATCAAATGTACCCTTCACTATTTTGTGTAACAGTCATATACACTATTCTTCAGTTTGTTCTCCGCTTATTCTCTCTCTTGGTGTCCTTCTCTGCATTAAACTTCACATATAATATATATAATACACTATGGGCATCTCCCACCAAACCATAGTTAGTACAGAGGTGGGAGTGCCTTCACATGTTTGAGGGTTACAAAGCAAACGCTGACAGTGCCTACAATTACCAGTCCCTGTCTACACAACACCAGTCACTCTTTGAAGTTCTTCGTGACAAAAAAAAGCACTATGACTTAACAAAATAAAGAAACAAATGCAAATAGGTGTTCTCACATCAAAATTAACAAGGATCACGTTCCATAAGTTATAACCAAGTCACTTTTGCCAGGGTTGTACCCACGGGACAGTGGCTTCCAGATTTTGTAGGGAATTAAACTTGCATTGATCAAACCATTTCAAAATCATGCCATTACATATCCATCATGATCTCCCTTCCATTTCACATATTAATCTTGCCAAATAGACTCTAGTTTTCTAAAAACCAACTAACTAACACCCCAACTGTTTGATAATAGTCCCTAACTGACTGTTGAACCGAAAAATGGATAAAGATTGTTGTCAAGTTGACAACAAATGTTGTCAACTCGACAACATATCATCTAATTCCCCTCTCCTAACCTTTAAAAGGTTTATAAACAACCCTTCTAAACTAAACTAACTTATAATTCCTGCCTACTAACTCCAATCAAGCCTTATTTGGCTTATATTGCCAATGTTGGCAATTTTACAAGATATTGCACTTTTAGTGCCTTTGACATCTTTTACAGGCTTTGATAGCCTTCTTACATCAATTAAGACCTTTATAGATAACTTCAACAACCACTAACCTAGGATCAACAAAATCTATTCCTAGTGACCCCTAAGTACCTTCTTGACTCACCAATGCCATTAAGGCTTTACATTCAAGATCAAATTACAAAATAATCAAAATGGTATCAAAACCACATTAAATGACCATACTTGGTCTTATTACAAGTCTTGATGACCTTTTGAAGGCCATTTGTCTTCACCACCTTTCAAGGACCCATCAGTGACCCTGTTGCTCTTCATGCCTCCTGCTTGTGATCTTGGTGCTCCTACACCAAACTCTCCAAATTTGAAAAGATTCCAAGTCCTCTTGGAATGTCCTACAAAACAAACTTGTCCAATTGGATCTCCATGTCTCCTCATGCCTTTTGCACACTTCTACTCAGTCTTGTACTGCTCCATGCTTGCTTGCTTTGTTGAATGCCTTGCAACAGCATGTTTATCCTTTCCATGCCCATCCATGCTTACCATTGGCTGTCCACATTGATTATCCAAGTTCTCATACACCTTTTGGAGGTGTGCTCCCTGTAATTTCCCTTCTACACCTTCGTTTCTTCTTCATGTGCCTTGGATTTAGTGACCAAATAATTACGAAGAAAAGGACATAACATAGCCCTGTCACTATGGAGCTTTGACACAACCTTGTCAACTCCATCATGCCATAAATCTGTACCACAGTAGGATATACCTGCAACACAAACAAATTCAGTAACAAAAAACATAGTAATATCTTCATATTAGTATAGGCTGTCCCCATACACATGTGTGAACTAGTTTTCACATGACTCTTCATCTTCATGCTATCTTTATCTTCAGATTCATCATACTTAGATACCACTGCCTCTGTCAGCAACTTATCATCAGCATTGTGCCATCCTTCTTGGCCTTGCACCTTTCTCTTATTGTCTATCTTACCATGTTCCTTCATGGCTGTTCTTGTGAAATTTTTTTGCCCAATCTCCAATGGACATAGAATGGTACCAATCATTATCATTCCTTCAGCATCAAAATTGACTTCTTCCCCTTTGTCTTCATCAGCAACCTCATTCTTTACCTCTGTTGCAACTCTTTGAACCTCTTTAACATTATGTTCTCCTTGTTTTGACTGCTGCACTTTTGTCATTTGTCCTCCCAATGGACAACCTATCTTCACATCATCCTCATACATATCTGCCTTCTTATTAGCTGCTTGCTTAAAAGCATCATCCCTCTTTATCAAAACATCTTTCATTCCTTCATCATGTTCCTCTTTCCTTAGGAACCTTGCCCTCTCAAAGATGCCTATGCTTGCTGACACCTTCCAAGTTGCCTTGTGCTCATCCAATGGTGTCATGACTATCTCCATTCCATCCTTTATGAAAGTATAGGTGTTTTTTTCTACCATCATGTATGCATCTCTTCTCTACCTGCCAAGCCCTTCCTAAAATCATATGACAACTACTCAAAGGTACAATGTCACATAGTACAACATCATTATATGATCCAATGGTGAAGGGAACATAAGCCTGCTCCATCACATTAACACAATATCCAACATCCAATCCTTGTGCTTTGTAAGGCCTAACATGTGCTATTCTTGGTAGATTCAATTTATTAACCATCTCAAATGAAACAAGATTTGTAAATGAACCACTTGAAACAACAACCTTAAAAATTTTACCTTTACATTCCCATTATGTCTTGAATATTTGGTACCCCCTGATTGTGCCTTGTATCCTTAGCCATGATGAACATCATACTTCCTATCAACCTTCTTCAAACAACAACCTTTTAACCAATCTTCAATCCAAGATCTATCTGAAAAAGAATAACCACTTTGGAACACTCCCGGAGGATGATTCAACTCTAGGATTCAACAAAGGACTCTTCATCTTTAAAATCTCAGATCTTCATCCCAAACCATCAGCAACCAGATCTTTTACTGTGCTCTGATACCACTTGATGCAGAGCCCTCCACTATCACCCTAAGAAAAACTAATTCAACTTGAGGATTCAACAAGAAACTTGGAATCCACTCAAGGAGTTAACCACACTCAAGGATCAAATGAAGCACACTGACTTTGTAAGTTACTTCCACACACCATTCTATGAATTCACTTCCTACTTTGTTGCCATAATCTCTTATTGCATCAATTTCCTCCTAGGTCACCTAGTGTACCTAGCACCTCCACCATACCAAAATCTCAACCAAACTTCACACCCTGTTCCTAAATTGTTAAATCACCTTAACATGGTGCATTTGACATGTTTCAGCTCCCCACAAACTCCCATCCTCTCATTTTCACCATTCTTCTAATATAGCCTTTCTAGGCATGTCTTGTAGCCCTGTCCAGACAAAAATTTCCAACTTTCTCTCTCTCCCTTTTCCCT
>BSBK01006166.1:1337500-1370000 GCA_027943335.1 Chamaecyparis obtusa
CATTGTATTTGAGTAGGTAGGGGATAGAAAGTGGTGATAAGAAGAGAAGAAATATGTGAAGACAACATAAGATGTATTAGAGCTTTGCTAGAGGTCAAAGCATCAACGCATCAAAGGAAATGATTAGACAAGCAGTGTCATAGTGACAGTTCACTCGACAGATATAGTGTGTATATGATATCAGAAGGTTGTAGCCTTCACCATTTGAGTAGTGAGCTCTAAGATAGCGAGTCCACTTCCCTAATAGGGATTATTTTAAAAGAATCCTAATAGGGTCAGACCCTTAACCAGGTCTACTATACTTAAAGCATTGTAAAGCTACTCCTAACAGGGTAAAGGATCTTCTAACAAGGATCACAAAATACTAGTGTAGAATATTAGTGGGTGTCAATTCCCACTGGGGTTTTTACCTATTTGGGTTTCCCCGTAATCATATTGGTTTCATGTGTTGATTTCATGCTTCATGTTTGTAAGAATGTTTAATCTAGTACTTAAGCATTTAACTTCAGTATAAAGATCTAATTGAAAAGTTAAAATACAGTGAACACTGATTCACCCCCCCTCTTAGTGTTCCCATTCCTAACAATGCCAATCTGAGATAGTTGTATCATTTTCCAGGCATGATATTGTAGATTGCCAGCATAGTTACTAGATGCCTAGAGTGTCAGAGAGTGAAGGCAGATCACAGTCATCCAGGTGGGATCCTGCAGCCACATGAGATTACCGAGTGAAAGTGGGATACTATATCTATGGGCTTGATTGTTGGTCTTCCCATATCTTCTCATCGCCATGATGCCATCTTGGTGAAAGTTGACATGTTGACCAAGGTTTCCCACTTCTCACCCATGCATACTACATTCATAGCATGAGACATAGCTTAGGTATTTTTGTGAGATATTGTCAGACTTCATGGCATTCCCCGTAAGATCATCTCTGATAGAGACTCATTAATCACATCCACCTTTTGGAGAGAGTTACAGGAAGGATTAGGCACTAGGCTCAATTTTAGAACAACATATCACCCTCAGATAGATGGTCAGACATAGAGGGTTAACCAGGTGTTAGATGATATGTTACACATATACGTGATGGACCATCAGGTTAAGTGGAAAGAATACTTACATCTAGTCAATTTTGCCTATAATAATGGGCATCATTCTTCTATTGGTATGCCGCCATATTAGGCTTTGTATGGTAGACCATGCAGGACACCACTGAGTTGGGATAGGATCAAGGATAGAGTATCTATTTGACCTCAGTTGGTCAAGGATATGCAATAGTAGGTGGTCTTGATTAGACGTGTTAGAGAGGGTCAGGATAGATAGAAGAAGTATGCAGATGCAAAGAGGGTTGACCATGAGTATATGGTCTGAGATAGGGTCTTCTTAAGAGTGCACCCGCACAAGAGTCCAATCCATTTTGGCAAGGTCTCTAAGTTAGCACCTCGCTTTGTTGGGACTTTTGAGATAGTGGAGAGGATAGGACCAGTTGCCTACTATCTAGCCTTGCCACCCAACCTTTCATGTATCCATGATGTGTCTCATGTATCCATGTTATGGAAATATATTTATGATGAGTTTCACATTATAGATTGGGATGCCTTGCAGGTGGATTCAGACAGACACATAGCCTTGGAGTCCGTTCACATTTTGGGCCGATGGACCCTAGCACTTCGAGGTAGAGAGTTAGAACAGGTTAGGGTCCAGTGGGATTTTTATGATGAGGTCACGGCTTCATGGGAGGATGCAACATAGATGAGATCATAGTACCCATACCTTTTTGATGAACTCCAGGAGGAAGTTCATGACTAGAGGGGGAGGATGTGAGGCCTCACCCCGACCCATCATAGTATTACTGATTCATTTGCATTTTGGCCACTTTATGACCTAACACTTTGATGTACTTTTGGTCATTCTGATAGAGACTTATGATACTATGTTTGATGATGATTACTATATTGTGTGGATTACATTTTGATGTGGATTAGAACCTAGAATATGTGGTTGATTTTGATTATGCATGTTTAGATATGTGAAATGATGAGAAGATCAGATCATGATTAGATTTGATTATTTCATGGATGATATGTCATGATGATTATGGAATTATTATGTTTAAATATTATTGAATGAAAAATTGCAATTAGAATTGAATTCTGCATATTGATTTATGTTGCTAATTATAAATTGAATATGTATATTTCATGTTATTTTATTACCTTGGACTACTGATGCTCGAGTTTAGCATGTAGGAAAGAGAACCATGGAATTAGTCAGAGAATCAAGGCTAAACATATGTGAACTAAGTAAGCCAAGGTTTGATTCGATATGGGATTGAAAACCTTGTTGTAATGTGATCCCATTGTAAATGTGAATTGCATGTGTGTTACTAATTTAACTTCATGTTGTCGTTTAGGACATGTCATTTTGTATGTGATGTGTAATTGTTAGTCACTTAACACTTGTTATGTGTTTATGTATTGACATGTCTACTAAGGATTGACAATGTAAACCTAAGCCTAACTGACTCATCAGGAACCAAATTAACCCCCCTTTTTCCTTTGCGATACTTACAAGTCCCACCAATTTGATTATTTAAATTTAATTCTTTCTAGTCACTTGTAGAGGCCAAAAAGTGGTCCTAAGGATCAATTTTCAAAAAATCCAAGTACCTTAGTGATAGGGGTATGGGTTAGGGACATTTGTAACACATCTAGTACCTCCTAGTGGCCTTGGTGACCATCTTTATTATGCATTTCCCACATGATTCGAAAATGGAGTGAGTCTTGACCTTTACCCAAACCCACACTCCTTTCCAATCTTGAATTTATGATAGGAGACAAGGAAAAGCCAAAGGACTTAGGGTCAATTCTGAATTTAATGTTGGTGGGTGGGTAAGATTTGGAGGCCTTTTTAGAGGCCCTTGGTAGAGTTAGTGGATGTTTACCCACTCTCTAATTTTAGAGACAATTAGGTTTGGAAAAGGAAAAAGGAGAAGGGATAAGGAGCTCAAGTCAACATCATTCTTCAATTTTTGCATTGGATCAAGGTTGGTGTATTTATTTCCATGGAGAAAAGCTTAAGCATTTTTGTATGCTATTGTTTGATGATCTTGAAAGTCTTGTATGTATATTTTATATGTAAATATTGCTTAGTATTCTTGTATGTAGTTTTTTTTTGTTGATGTTGTGTTGGGTTGGGAGTTGGATTTTATTTCTGTATCATTCTTCATTTCTTTGGTTTTGGGAGTTTAGTTCATGGGAGTAAGGCATTACTCACCCTTTGGGAAGGGAAGAAGTGGCGTTGGGTGAAGGGGTTAGTTGGACTCTTCATTGTAGTGAGAGTCTCTTCTCTTGGAGAAGAGGGATAAATTCATGGGGTATGGGCTCCATGAAGCCATTTGTATTCTTACATCTTAAAGATGTTGATAAAGAAAGTTTGTGTATGGACGTTTGATAATGTAGCCTTGAAGAGGCAATGAAATACTCATGTTGAGAAAATTTGAATGCAATGGAATTCTCCTCCTTCTAAAAGCCCACCTTCACCCTACTTCAATGAGTTTGGTAAACTCATTTATGAATCTTTGGGAGGGAGTTAATGGTTGTTTGTGCTTGTATATTTTTGTGAGTATTTTGTTATGTATACCCGTTTAGCCTTGGTTCTCCAAGCTCGGGGGTGGTCTCCTTGAGGCCTTGGCTGGGAGGTGAGCTTCCCATGGTTCTATACTTGTATTTGTAGGTTTGAAGCCAAGATGTTTGTGGAAAAAGCCTTGGAGAGTTCTCTACTTTAGTGTGGTCGTGTGAAAGCAACTTATAATGTTGCATTGTTGATCTTTTGTAATGAGATTCATCTCTTGTTGAATGTTGTAATGTTCATTTGAAACCCACATCAAGTAATATGTGAAATGCTCTTAGTCATTATGTAATAGCTTCATTAAAGGAGGGAACATTGTATGTTACCCATTGATTCTATAGTTCTTCTATCATGAAGATGTGTATTTATATTTTGAGAAGTTTACTAAAATGTACATGAAGAATCCTTATTTTCTCACCTCTTGTATCATATTCTTTTGGAATAATTAAGTTAATCTTCCATTGTAAAATAATATCCAATGTTGATAAGAAAGTAATGTAATATTTCATAAAAAGTAAAGTTTCTTTTTGTATGAAAAGCTTGTAATCTCTTCAATGTTTGATTGTAAAATTTCATGTTCAAAATGCTCCATTCTTCCTTTGAAAATCTATATTCTACCTCTATAGGTTCAACACTCTACATTAAAATCTTCATTACAACCTCAAATTCTTGAGAGGGAAGGATAAACTTGATAACAATGGTAAATCAAGCAAGTTAGTATACTAATGTAAAAACCAACTAATACTAATATTCAATTGATATTTCACTTTGTGTAATGCACTAATAAAATAATTCAAATGCATACAATTAACTACTTCAATAACAAAACCAAGGAAACAATATGTTAGAGGCAATGTCAAAACTATAACAATGACACTTCCCATAATTTTAGAGAGAAAAATGCTCTTTGGAATTTGTATTGGAAAATAATTAATTCTCTTTTACCACAGAGAATATTCTCTCCCCAAGATTCCACTCCTAAGTAGGGGATTAATAAACAAATCCCTAAGATAACCTTGTTAGTATTAATCAACTCCTATATTAACATACAAATTTTATTCATGACTTACTTTTAAAAATATATGATGGTGGACACCACACCAATTAATCTTCTCTTCCTTTAAATGGCGTAGGAAATGAGAAGGAAAATTCAAACACAAATCATAATAAAATATATAATATCTTGCATAAAATAATGTTAGAAAGGGGACCACCTTTCTAAGTCCCTACTTACCTTGGGCTTAGCACCCCACCTACCTTGAATTGTTCCATTTCCTCCCCCTTTCTCCACATGTACCCTACTACTAACATGTGATTATTGCTTGCCTTTGAGAAGCTACCTTCCTCCTTCACCATGCAAAATTTCTAGCATTGGGCTAAGTTAAACATGTTTTGTTGGCCCCAAACCACATCCCCTTTGTAATCTATTTTTATCCTTGGAGGATTTTCATAGTCCTTTGACTGTGTATGGGTCTTGTCTCCCACCCACTTGGAAAGTGGGCCATGGGTAACACGGGGTGATGGGATAGGGGACGGTAGGGTAGTAGGGGATTGGTAGGATAGCTAATAGGTTTACCTTTTTAGGATTTGATCCTTGTGTTTTTTTATTATTATTATTAGTCATTATTTTTAACTGTTAATACATCTTTTATACAATTAGATACTAGTTAAAGGATTAATGTGTCCACACTCATTCATAAAAAAATCAATTGTTATTTTGATAGGTTAGTAAGATTAGTAGATTAATTAGTAGGTTAGATTAGAAGATAAGATTAGTAGACTAGTAGGATTACTTTTTAGGATTTGATTAATGTTCAATTTTATTATTAGTTATAACTTTATTTGTTAGTATATTCACTTATTCAAGTAATCATTAGTTTAAAGATATATTAATTAATATGTCTAGACTTAAATCTTAATAAATCAAATTGTTAATTTGATAGTTATTTTATTCTATTGGTAATTAATTAATTAAGGTCAACTATAATAGTTATTTGAGTTATTTAAATTTTTAACTTGCTATTGGTTAATAGGATCGGGATCTAATGAATCAGTCCATTTAAATTAATTTAATGTATTAGTAGGTTATTAGTATGAATTGGAAATAGTAGTGTAACTATTATACTTCTAATGTTGAGATAACATTTTTTTCTAGTTAAAAATGTTGGGTTTATTGTCGGGTTACAATTGAAATTTGGTTGCTAATGTAGTTATCCCATGAACCATTATTGTAGGATAATTTATCTATTTGAGTTGTATCAAATCATGTTCGAAAGCTATAACCTAGGTAGACATTTTTATTGTGGGTATAGTTTGATTGGGATAAATCGATTATTTAATTCCCTGGGTATCTATGAATACATCCTGAATGAAAGTTTTAAAATTGAATTGTGTGCACTAGGGCTCCGCTATCCGAACTTAGATTTTTATGACAATAGTTATAAATTTTAACCCACTAGATCCACAGTGCTACATTAATACTCTCAGAGACTAACGCTCTAAAACTTAATCCTAGGTTGTGGCCAACTTATCGTAGTTGACTTATCCTTAATCTTCGAACGTTACTCTCTAACATCTCACTTAAAAAAAAAAACTGTTGCATTTTTATTGGTAAATTTATTTTGGGCATGACAAAGTGAAGCTTATTATACTTTTAATTCCACTATAGTAATATATTCCCTTGCATAAAAATAAATCACAAATTAGCATTCAATAGGTGTAATACCCCAAAATTGGCATCTTGCAATCCTAACCAATTTTGTTGCATTTAGTCTTATTTCTCCAAATTTCTACATCATCAAAGTTCTATTGTACTAGGCAATTTTGTCTCCTAATTGACTTTACTCGACCTAGTGTTAAATGCAGAAAACCTTAAATTTGCATTAATCACACACTATATTTAATTCCTAAATTTTTAAAGAATAAGTTTCTTAACATGTCAAGAGTTTACTAGATTTAATGGATAACTTATAAGATTTTAAATTTATTTTGTATCACCATTTGCAGTAATTTTGATTGTTTATTTTAGCTCTACCAGTAGTTTGAAAGCTTTTTGAAAGTCCTAATATTCACTAGGCATTACAATAATACAAAAATCTAATAGCACAAAAGCAACGTAGGCCTTTGATTAATTACAAGAAAATAGGTGGTGGCACAAAAATTGCATGCAATGTTAGTTCTTAAAAAAAAATTATTTTTTGTTTCATTTTTCATTTGTTCAAATTGTTTGATGGACTATGAATGTGTGTTATTGAGGCACTAGAAAACAATAATGAATCAATCTGAAACATGAACTGTATCTTCAAATAATTCTATTAATGTTACATTATTGTAATTAATCAACTAAGTATACTTTATCTAAGCTGATTTGCTATAATGTCATCTATAAAATGTAATTGCTATCTTTCATCTATAAAAGTTAAGATTATAGAGATGTCCAAATTCAATGGCTAAAAAATTCATTTAGTTCTACTAGTAGGCTGCAAGTTTTTTGAAAGTGTTAGGTTGTGCTTCCATGACCAATACTTTTGGGCACATTTTTTATTTATTAGAGTTTTTTTATGGTTCTTCAAAATTTTTGTGATACTGAACTATTAAAGAACAATAATGAATAGATCTCAAACCTTTAATGCATCATTAAACAAGTGCCCCATAGTGGCTAGTACTTGTAGTTAATATTGTAATAGAACAATAGTTAGAATAAATAAATTGTTGGCATATTAGTATGAAAGTGAGAATTAGAAAAAAAATGACATTAGAAAGAAACGTAAAATCCACAACAAATTTTAAAATGTATATTTAACTAAGATTAATATTTGTTTCAAATGAAAATATCATCAATTTGATTTATTAAAAACTTAATTACTAATAAAAATATATCAAAGAATATTTTCAAAAAATACTCATAAAAATAAAAAATAAAAAAATAGAATTAATAATTACTGTATAAAATAAATTAAAAATACTAAAAAAAATATCAACCCAATAAAATAGGAAAAAAACAATTATGAACCAGCTACATTTATGCAATATAGCTAAAAATACGCCATTAAAATTGCTGGCATTTTAGATCCTGAGAAATTGTATAAGACTCAAAATTATTTTAGCCAATCATATCATCAATAAATTATTTTTACAATTTATTAACTTAAAAAATGTGCATCTCAACTATAGAAAGAAAGAATTTGTAAAAAAAATTTAAAATATAGTAAATTATGATTGGTCCAAACAACTTGTTGTAATCACTAGTTAAAGTAGGAAATTCAAAAATCAATACAATAGTACATAGCCTACAGGCAAGTACTAATAAGTCTATTGATATTACTTTATTATAGCTATATGTACTTCAGAAAAGACGAAAAAAACTTTATACTATTTAAATAGACTAAACAAAATCATATCATCTATCTATCACATAAAATTATATAAATATATTTTCAGAAATATATTTCATCATAGACATAATAATCTAATACATCATTCTTTAAATATAGGGAAAAAAAAGAAAGATCTATTTCATATTAATTTATAAATACTTCTAGGTGACCATTTCATCCCTTCTATGGAAGTATTAGTCTATCAAATTTGAAGAGAAGGGGACGCAAATATAAAATGATCATTGTCCAAATCGGAGGACAACCACCTATGCTCTTCCCTCTCCCTAACACCATGCCACGCTACAACACCGGCAATAGAATCTACGTAGCTACGAATATACTGAGCATTACTGTCATTATCTATACTTCTCCATAGCGTAGTGCGAGGATCATAAACTTGCAAGGCGCTTTGACTTTGTTCGCGGGGGACTACATAAAACTTACCATCCAGAAAAATAGAAAAGCAGCTATCAAGCAGAGGATCAGAATTCATTGGAGGAAGAAAATCCCACTTGTTTTCCTCTACATTATAAACAAAAGCTTCTAGAAGATAGGGACTTGTATCATCATCAAAAGGCCAGTGGTAGCCGCTAGCAACATAAAGTAGTCCTTTAGTTGGTGATGCTGCACATGCAAAATCAACTATATTGATTGGCATGTCGGAGCCCAGCCGCCATCTGCGAGATAAGAAATCAAATATCAACACACATGTTGTGCCATTGCGGCTATTGAGAAGCCCCATCACAACCAGCTTTTGCTTTGATTTAACATACATGCGACGATGAAATATTGTGAATTTTAGTCCAAATTCCTCTGGTATTTGAGGCAGTTTTTCCCACCAGTGTCCAAGTGGATAGTAAATTCTTATATTGAAGTCGTCTTCATCATAAATTGTTATCAATAAATCATCTTCATCATAAATGTAACGGGGAAGAGAAACCACTCCTCCCTCCCACACCCCATTGACTTGTCACTATTTATAAAAGTGTGTAGAGCTAAGTAGAGCATTCCAGCTCTTGCAGGCAGCCCTAATTTTGGGGTGAAATTTGTACGGGATGTTTGTCAAGCATTGCAAACCTAAATCATTTGGAACGCCCGGAATTAGTTCCATTGTTAGATATTTATTAGCGTTGGACAAATGTTTTTATTTCAATTCCCCCGCTTCTCTTGCTCTATATATGTACAATCCCAGAAACATTTTTCTTTTCAAAAGGTTGCACTCTTTTCGAATGAAGCTTGTGATGGTTTCGATACCATTATAACGACACTAATTTCTTTATATAATAAAATAGATCAGGTATTAATGACCAGAGTTATAATTATTCTTCATACATATAATTCTTTTGAAATAGCTATCTAAGGCCCTACATAAATTAGAATGCGTTTTAGTTTTAGGAATTATATAATTATTCATTGTCATGGATGAAGCGGGTTAATTTAGGGCAAAGCTTTGTTTGATTGATTAAACTAATTTTGATTGGTTTGTTATATTAATTATTATTTTAAATATATTTATTTCAAAAGTATTTAGAGATATCAATTGTTAATTGTTTTATTTTGGAACTATTATGTCTAAATTTTTTAGATTGTTTAAAATATTTGTTTAATTTTTGTTAGGTCATTAATTCGTTTCGATTACATTTTAAAATGTAACATGGTAAAAATATAGATAGAATTCATTTCCTTATATTTTTTGTTAAATTGTTTATTGTGCAAAATTATTAAAGATGTAAAGTCCTTGAAGACTCTCAATCTCTAATGTGATAATGACTCTCGCCATCTTGAAGTTCTTGCTTTCAACCTTGCACATAACCAAGCTTTAGTGGTCAAGATAGTAACTAATTTTGTTCTTGTGTTCTATTTTTTGTCAAAGTTGTTTTATCTAAATATTATTTATGGGCATCTATTTTGGTAGCATATTATATGTACTATTCATATACATATTTTTTAACTAATATATTATAGGTGCATGGCATTTCTTATATAAGAAAAAAAAATTCACTTTTTGAAAAATCATTTCATCATTTCTATTGTGATACAACTCTTGAGATTGCACACTTTCTTTTCTTATTTTCCTAAATGTATATGTAATAGGAGAAACATTTTTATTTTCAAAAATTCATACTTTTTTAAGCGTGTGAGGCCTCACCCCAACCCATCATAGCATTATTGATTCATTCACATTTTGGACACTTTATGACCTGATACTTTGATGTACTTTTGATCATTCTAACAAAGACTTATGATACTATGTTTGATGATGATGACTATATTATGTGGATTACATTTTGATGTGGAATAGAACTTAGAATATGTGGTTGATTTTGATTATGCATGTTTAAATATGTGAAATTATGAGAAGATCGGATCATGATTAGATTTGATTATTTCATGGATGATATGTCATGATGATTATGGAATTATTTGTGGCAGGATTTTCTAGAGTGGCGCATCCCATCACTTCCCTTCATAGAAAGGGGAAAAAGTATAAGTGGACAAAGAAGTGTGAGAGAGCTTTCTAGGAGCTCAAGAGAGCCCTCACTAGTGCACCGATCTTAGCAATGTCAGATCCTTTAGCAGACTTTGTTGTATGCATCGATGCTTCCTTGGATGGTTTAGAAGTAGTCCTTATGCAGGATGGTCACCCTATAGCTTTCGAGTCTAGGAAGCTAAAGATTCACTAGCTTAGTTATCCTACTCATGACCTAGAGCTTGCAATGGTGGTTCATGCCTTAGTGAGATGGTGAAACTATCTTCTAGGTCACTGATTTGAGCTTCATTCAGATCACCAGAGCTTACAGTATATCTTTACACAGCCTAATCTTAATGCTAGGCAGAGGACATGGATGGAGTTCTTATGTGAGTATGATTTTGATTTCCATTACATCAAGGGGAAAGAGAATTTAGTTGTAGATGCCTTTAAGAGGAGGTGAGATGAGCTCTCATCTATGACTTCTAGTATAGATTTGAGGGAGCACATTTTGCATCATTTGCTAGAAGATGGATTATATGTAGAGGTTTGTCAGATTATCCGTTCACAGAGACCTCATGAGGGGAGATTGGTAGAGTATTCTTTAGAGTTTGATGGTCTTCTATGTCATAGGGGACGCATCTATGTACCTTCTACAGGTGACTTGTGAGAGTTTATTGTGTTAGAGGCTCACAAAGCACCTTATGTAGCTCATTCGGGAGTTAAGAAGTTGCATGCCTGTTGGCAAGTTGGCTATACCTAGGTATATGACTCGATATAGTGTTGTCATTATGGAAACAGAGTCATATAGTAGTTTGGAGTCAGCGCACATGAAGAGAAGATCAGAAATCAGTTAAGTATTGAAGACTGGATAGTGTATAGAGTTCCTACAGCTTAGAGCATGAGTGCACATGTGTACAAAAGAATTATGGTATGCACCCCAGAAGTTAAGTTTTTTAGACTATATTCTTTCTTAGTCTAAGAGCACATAAGAAGATGTGCAAAGATGAGAAAGTTATATTTAGTTGAAGTTGCACAGCCAATATGTGCCAGCAAAGAACAAAGCATGGAGCTGACAGTTAGTATTTTGGTTTGCAGTCATAATGTAATGTTGTAAAGGGTATGTGCCCATTGTATTTAGGTTGCAGACTTGTTTATATGTTTAATTCTAAGCACGCTTAAGCCAATTGATTTGGAACAATTGTATGTAATAGGTCTAAGGGGTAACCTAATTGTTTATTATGTATGAGTGTATGAATATAAGATTTGCCCATTGTATTTGAGTAGGCAGGGGATAGAAAGTGGTGATAAGAAGAGTAGAAGTATACAAAGATATCATAAGATGTATTAGAGCTTTGATAGAGGTCAAAGCATCAGCACATCAAAGGAAATGATCTGACAAGTAGTGTCATAGTGATAGTTCACTCAGCAGATATAGTGTGTATCTGATATTAGAAGGTTGTAGCCGTCACCATTTGAGCAGTGAACTCTAAGACAGTGAGTCCACTCCCCTAACAGGGATTATTGTGAAAGACTCCTAATAGGGTCTGACCCTTAACTAGGTCTATTGTACTTAAAGCATCGTAAAGCTACTCCTAACAAGGTAAATGATCTTCTAACAAGGATCACAAAACACTAGTGCAAAATATTAGTGGGTGACAATCCCCACCGAGATTTTTACCTATTTGGATTTTCTCGTAATCATATTGGTGTCATGTGTTGATTTCATGTTTCATGTTTATGTGAATGTTTAATTCAATACTTAAGCATTTAAGTTCAGTATAAATATCTAAGTGAAAAGTTAAAATATAGTAAACACTGATTCACCCCCCTCTCAGTATTCCCATTCCTAACAATTGTTATTAGAGCTCTAGTCCTTAGCATAGAAGTTTAACCACTTGAGGGAGATCATAGACAAAGTAGAAATGAAACATCTACATTTTTTTTTGAAGCTACTCTTGAAGACCTAGACAATTCACAAAGAGAAATTGAAGAACTAAAAGAAAAGGTCAGTAATGCTTAATTAGTTATCAAAAAACTAAGAAAGGTTCTGAAAGAATGTTCCACCAGTGATTTGGGCATAATGGTCAAGAAGCTTAATGAAAAAAATGCATCCTTAAAAGATTAGATTGAAGAACTTGATGAATATAAGTTGATTAACAATGAGGAAGACTATAATGAGCAAATCAAAGAGAACCTTCAACTCAATGAAGAACTAAGGCAAGAAAACATGGAAATCTTGGAGCTAAGGAATAGCAAAGAAAGCTTGGAATCTGAATTGAAAGCAGCAAAGAATCATATTGACAAGTTACACACCAGTTCTGATTTGATAGAATCTTAGTTGTATGCAAAAAGAGTTAAAGGAGACACCAGTTGTATTGGATCTAATGAAGCACAAAATCAGATTGACAACATGCGAGAAAGTAAGGACTCATAGAAGGACTCTACTAATGGTGAAAAGACTAAAGATCTAACCAAAGATAATGGTGAACCACCTAAGAATGAGTGCAAGTAAGTAGAATGCACTTGTTTTGCTTGTAACAAGCATGGACACATTGCAAAGAACTATATAGAGGTAAGACCTTTTAACGGTTACTGTTACACATGCAATAAATTTGGTCATAAAGCTATGAATTGCAAGACTAGTAAGAATAACATAATACAACATGATCAAAGAAATTAGAATCAAACAAATATAAGAAGTTCTCAGAATGTTACATGCCAGATATGCAACTATAATGGTCACTCAACAAATCAATGTAAAATGATGACTCATGTCAATGCACTGAGGAATATAAGACCTCCAATCATTTGTCACTCTTGTAACAAGGCTAGACATATCTCTAGGTTCTGTAGATCATGGATGCAAGGTCAGAAAAGCCCTAAAAAGGCTGGAGAACTAGTTTTGGATCTGGAAGGAGAAGTTAATTTTTACAAAGCCTTAGATGATGTGAGCATGATTTGGTTAGAGAAAAAGAAGGAAAAAGTTGATGAGAATGTATTGGATTCATTTGTAGTGGACACACCCTCTACATCTAGATGAATGGCCCTCAGGGTCATAGGGGGAGCTAATTTACCTCTAAACCCCTGCGTGGTTGGTATACTCATTCTCAAAGTATGCACCCTTGGAATTAAGCTTTTGGAGTGTAAAGGAACCTTCATGCAAGAGCACACATGCTGATTGTTAGCAAAACTCGAGTTGGAAATTTTGAAGTGACAGCCTGGTTTATGCGACTTACATTAATGGCGGAATTCTCACTTTAACTACACAAAAAGTTGTTTGATCAATCATTGCATTTGAATTCAGAGTGATTAAAGAGCATAAAGAGCCTTGGAAGTTGTTGTGAAGACTTGGAGATTGATCTATCAATGTTTGTAGTGCATTTGGTCGATTGTAGAAACCCTAGCTCGTTGCGTCGATTCAGAAGCCTTTAGATTATCTCGGATTTCACTTGGATAATGATTAACAAGTAAGGCATGGCCACTCCCATAGTTTTTGATGTTGCTAAAAAGAAGAGATAGATATTCAAGAAGCACCCATTTAAATCAACCCTAGATGATTTAGAGGGAGCTTTCTCCCGCACACCTATGGGCGTCATGCATGTGGAAGACATTAGGGCCTACATCTATTGCAAGAAGGAACTAGTTGGGTTGGATAGGTTAAGGGAACACATTTATACCATGTTGAAACTGGATAAAACATTCATGAATGAATATATCAAATGGAATGATCACCCTATTATTGAGTATGCTATGGCATATGAATTCTATGAGACAGAATGGATAAAGATCTTATTAAGAAGAATTCATGATGACTTGTTTTGGATTGGCGATGTACAAGTATGAATCAAAAGTGACTTGATACATGAGATGACAAGACTTTCTAGGATAGGCGTCATCCTTCCTATGGGCAAGGATGTCAGGAAGATTTTTGAGAAAACATGCAAGTCAAGGAGTGATAGGCACAAGATGACAATTGAGCCTATAGGGCAAGAAGACATCAAATTGATGTCTATGATATTGGGTTACAAGTTCCATCACACCAGTAGGGTGAATTGTGTGTCTACAGGCACTATTCTAGCAGCCATCAGACTTGTGAAGGAAGATGGAGAGTTCAACTTGTGTGAGATCTTGCACGCATAGTTGATTGATAACATCAAGGCCATCAAGCATGATAAGACAAAATATTCAGGTTTGGTTCATTGATCATTTACATGTACTTTCATATTGTTGAGAGAGTAACAAATTTTTATTTAGACAAGTCCATTCAAACCATGCCATAGATATCCCTCAAGACATCCACCGAGAGTACATTGAGAGGTTATGTAACATTGGAATTGAAGATCTTCAAGGCTAAGATGAAAATGAGGTATAGAATTCCAGAAAGCATTGTGGAAAAATACAAGGATTCAATGTGCTTTATGGTTGAAATTGATACTACTTGTATGGAAGCTGTTGAGAAAAGAACTAAGTGGATTCATCCAGTTGGTTATGAGGTAGAGGAACATATCCTTGAAGCATCTACATAGGTTCTACTATCAGGCCCCAAATATCCTAATAAACCTAGGTGGGAAACTTAAGAGGAAAAGACAAGGGAAGTTGATGCTAAACTAAATAGCACAACAACAAAAAGAAATGTTGCTAAAGTCAGAGTAGAGATCTTGAGAATACATGGTGTGTCTCAATTAGACCTTGACAAGGCAAGGAAATAAACAATTGCTTTGGAATTGAAAAGCGCAGCAACAAAAGAAGAACAAGAAGATCCTAAGATGAAGAAGATAAAAATTGAAAAAGATGATAGTTAGAAGGATATAACTGATGACACTCCTTTTGTGCCCAAAGAAACCAATGATCTTATTGCTCCTCCTGAGTATAAGCCAATAGTTAAGAGGAAGAAAGAAGCTAGCACTAGTCATCCATCCTTGCGAGCAACAAGGAGGAAAAAAAACATACAAGCACCTCCTAAGATAGGATTCAGACCAAGCCTTAAAGTTTTGAGCACAAGAATTGTTGATGAGGGTAGAATTGATCAAGTAGGGAAATTTTTGAATAATACAGTGAGATTGATGAATCAGAAATACATGGTATGTTTGTCAAACACATAATAAAATTCAATAAGATAGTTCTTGAATTGAAAATAGTAATTCTAGATAAGGTATGGGAGATAATGGATACCTTGAAGAGACAAGCCAATGAAGAAGACCTCAGAATAAGGGAACAAATTCTTGATTCCACTCTTCCCGTATGTTTTGTTGAAGAAAAGTCACTATTAGTGAATTTGGTGAAGCCGCACTTAAGGAAAAAAATGAGAACACTACATCTCATGAAAAAAGACTATGAGATGATATTTAAGGAAATAGAGAAGGCCTTTGAGAAGGTATTCTTAGAGCAGCACATGAAACTTAAGTCTGAGCCCATCACTCAAACACCTAACGAGTAAGATAAAGCAGAAGAGACCATCAAGATACAATCTAAAAGTCCTGAGGATTTAGCACCTATAGTGGAAGCACAAACAAAGTCAGATAAGTCTGCGCCCATGACAGAGTCACTCAAGGACAACACCATTACCATTGATAATGTTGAGATAACCATGGCGGCCACTGACACTGAGTTGGACAAGTTTGGGGAAGCTTTTGTGAGCACACAAGAAGCTAAGATGTTATGTAGCAACTCATCTCCCACTCATCAAGAAGAAGTGCTTATTGAAGACATATCTAATGAGAAAGAAAAAGAAAAGAAAGCAGAAGAATAGGTAAAAGAAAGTAAACATAAGGATGGAACATCAGATAAATTGGTCAAGGTGAAACAAGAAGTGATGGACAACACTCCCATCACTCCATCCTTAGCATTGTTGTCAAGTTTAACACCTAACACATCTAGTTTGGACTCATGGAAAGAAGAAGACCTAATTAAGTTTAGCGTCTTGGCTATGGAGAAGGCTAAGGAGAAATAAGTGATGAGAAATCCTCTCCTTATGGAATCAGTGAACATTTTGAACAGCTTGTTGCCCACGGACAAGAAAGTGTCTAAGGTACACTTTGTTGATGATGTAAGTACAATCATCTCATAGTTCAAAATAAATTTTTCTATCCTAGAAGAATTTGCATCCATAATGGTAGAGGAGAAGTACTTAAAAAATAGACTTAATGAGCTAATGAGAAACTATGCACTAGACTTGAATTCACTTAAGATAGGACAAGCATCTCTAAAAGAATTTGTAGATGAGGGAAGAAGAATCATTGCAGTATGTATGGATCAAGATAAGCTTACTGATGATCATTTCAAGAAAATCAAAGAAGCAGAAGCTATCATTGAGAAAGTAAAGAAATATATGAAAGAAAAATCCACTGATGTGAACATATGCAACAATGTCTACCAAGGTCAATTGGACAAAATTGAAATGGCAGAAAAAGAGATGGAAAAGATAAGGTCTAGACAGACTCAATTGAGGAATGCTCTTGTGACCTCACTAGACATACAGAATCAAAACATCAAGGAAATAGACACCACAATGGTGATATATGATCAAGGTCTGAGGACATACTTGAAGAAGATGAAGAAGCTATGGTATGCTTGATGTGCCCATCTCCAGATAGTTAACTCATTAATGACTTTTTGGAAGAAGGAGATCCAGAACCTCAAGACAGCATGTCCAGATGTTTTCTCTTAGTGAGTGTATGTAAATATAGTGTTTTGATACACCTTTATCATTAATGTCAAAGGGGGAGTTGTGTATATAATATGGAGTATATATGTATAGGGAGATATAAGTATATGTATAGATGAGAAAAAGTTTTTTGTATTAAGGACAGTTAGCAACTTGGCCATATTCCTTTGTTTCCATCAATGACAAAGTGAGAGATTGTTGGAAAGTTGGCTATACTAAGGTATATGACTTGATAGAGTGTTTTCATTATGGAAACAAAGTCATATAGTAGTTTGGGGTCAATGCACATGAAGAGAAGATAAAAAATTGGTTAAGTATTGAAGACTGGATAGTGTAAAGAGTTCCTACAGCTTAGAGCATCAATAAACGTGCGTACAGAAGAATTATGGTATGCACCTTGGAAGTTAAGTTTGTTAGACTATATTCTTTCTTATTCTAAGAGCACATAAGTAGATGTGAAAAGATGAGAAAGTTACAGTCAATTGAAGTTGCACAGCCAGTATGTGCTAGCAGAGAACAGAGCATAGAGCTAAGAGTTAGTATTTTGGTTTGTGGTAATAATGTAATGTTGTAAAGGGTATGCACCCATTGTATTTAGGTTGCTGAGATGTTTATATGTTTAATTGTAAGCATGCTTAAGCCAATTGATTTGGAAATGTTGTATGTAATAGGTCTAAGGGCCGACCTAATTGTTTATTGTGTATGAGCATATAAATGTAAGATGCGCCCATTGTATTCGAGTAGGTAGGGGATAGAAAGTGGTGATAAGTAGAGTAGAAGTATGTGAAGACAACATATGATGTATTAGAGCTTTGCTAGAGGTCAAAGCATAAGCACATCAAAGGAACTGATTAGACAAGTAGTGTCATAGTGACAGTTCACTCGACAGATATAGTGTGTATCTGATATCAGAAGGTTGTAGCCTTCACCATTTGAGCAGTGGGCTCTAGGATAGTGAGTCCACTCCCCTAACACAGATTATTGTAAAAGAATCCTAATACAATTTATCCCTTAACCAGGTCTACTATACTTAAAGCATTGTAAAGCTACTCCTAACAGGGTAAAGGATCTTCTAACAAGGATCACAAAATACTAGTGCAAAATATTAGTGGGTGTCAATTCCCACTGGGGTTTTTATCTATTTGGGTTTCCCCATAATTATATTGGTGTCATGTGTTGATTTCATGCTTCATGTTTATGTGAATGTTTAATTCAGTATTTAAGCATTTAAGTTCAGTATAATGATCTAAGTGAAAAGTTAAAATACAGTGAACACTGATTAACCCCCCTCTCAGTGTTCCCATTTCTAACAATGCCGATCTGAGACAGTTGTATCATTGGCCAGGCATGAGATTGCAGATTGCTAGCATAGTTGCTAGATGCTTAGAGTGTTAGAGAGTGAAGGTAGAGCACAGCCATCTAGGTGGGCTCCTGCAACCACATGAGATTACCCAGTGGAAATGGCTTAGTATATTTATGGACTTGATTGTTGGTCTTCCCATGTCTTCTCGCCACCATGATTCCATCTTGGTGATAGTTGAAACATTGACCAAGGTTTCCCACTTCTCACCCATGCATACTACATTCACAGCATGAGACATTACTCAAGTGTTTTTGTGGGATATTTCTAGACTTCATCACATTCCTCATAAGATCATCTCTGATAGAGACTCATTGTTCACATCAACATTTTGGAGAGAGTTATAGGTAGCATTAGGCACTAGACTCAATTTTAGAACAACGTATCACCCTCAGATAGATGGTCAAACAGAGAGGGTTAACTAGGTGTTAGAGGATATGTTGCACATATACGTGATGGACCATCATGTTAAGTGGAAGGAATACCTACATCTTGTCAATTTTTCCTATCATAAAGGGCATCATTCTTCTATTGGTCTACCATCATATCAAGCTTTGTATGGTAGACCATGAAAGACACCACTGAGTTGGGATATGATCAATGATAGAGTATCTATTTGTCCTCAGATGGTCAAGGATATGCAACAGCAGGTAGTCTTGATTAGACAACATCTTAGAGAGGCTCAAGATAGACATAAGAAGTATGCAGATGCAAAGAGGGTTGACCATGAGTATATGGTCAGAGATAGGGTCTTCTTAAGAGTGTGCCCACACAAGAGTCCAATCCATTTTGGAAAGGTCTCTAAGTTAGCACCTCACTTTGTTGGGACTTTTGAGATAGTGGAGAGGATAGGACCAGTTGCCTACTATCTAGCCTTGCCAGCCAACCTGTCACGTATCCACGATGTGTTTCATGTATTTGTGTTATAGAAATATATATACGATGAGTTTCACATTATACATTGGGATGCCTTGTAGGTGGAGTCAGACGGATATATAGCCTTGGAGCCCATTCACATTTTGGGCTGACGAACCCTAGAACTTCGAGGTAGAGAGCTGGAACAGGTTAGGGTCCAGTGGGATTTTTATGATGAGGTCACGACTTCATGGGAGGATGCAACATAGATGAGATCATAGTACCCGTACCTTTTTTATGAACTCCAGGAGGAAGTTCATGCCTAGAGGGGGAGGATGTGAGGCCTCACCTCGATCCATCCTACTAGTACTGATTCATTTGCATTTTGGACACTTTATGACCTAATACTTTGATGTACTTTTGTTCATTTTGATAAAGACTTATGATACTATGTTTGATGATGATGACTATATTGTCTGGATTACATTTTGATGTGGATTAGAACCTAGAATATGTGGTTGATTTTGATTATGCATGTTTAGATATGTGAAATGATGAGAAGATCAGATCATGATTAGATTTGATTATTTCATGGATGATATGTCACGATGATTATGGAATTATTATATTTAACTATTATTGAATGAAAAATTGCAATTAGAATTGAATTCTATATATTGATTTAAGTTGCTAATTATAAATTAAATATGTATATTTCATGTTATTTTATTACCTTGGACTATTGATGCCTGAGTTTAGTGTGTAGGAAAGAGAACCATGGAATTAGTCAGAGAATCAAGGCTAAACATATGTGAACTGAGTAAGCCAAGGTTTGATCCGATATGGGATTGAAAACCTCATTATAATGTGATCCCATTGTAAATGTGAATTGGATGTGTGTTACTAGTTTAACTTCATGTTGTCGTTTAGGACATGTCATTTTGTATGTGATGTGTAATTGTTAGTCACTTAACACTTGTTATGTGTTTATGTATTGACATGTCTACTAAGGATTGATAATGTAAACCTAAGCCTAACTGACTCATCAGGAACTTAATTAACCCCCTTTTTATTTGGTGATACTTACAAGTCCCACCAATTTGATTATTTAAATTTAATTCTTTCTAGTCACTTGTAGAGGCCAAAAAGTGGTCCTAAGCATCAATTTTCAAAAAATCCAAGTACCTTAGTGATAGGGGTATGGGTTAGGGACATTTGTAACACATCTAGAACCTCCTAGTGGCCTTGGTTACCCTCTTTCTTACCCATTTCCCACATGATTTGAAAATGGAGTGAATCTTGACCTTTACCCAAACTCACACTCCTTTCCAATCTTGAATTTATGATAGGAGACAAGGAAAAGCCAAGAGACTTAGTGTCAATTCTGAATTTAATGTTGGTGGGTGGGTAGGATTTGGAGGCCTTTTTAGAGGCCCTTGGTAGAGTTAGTGGGTGTTCACCCACTGTCTAATTTTAGAGACAATTAAGTTTGGAAAAGGAAAAAGGAGAAGGGATAAGGAGCTCAACTCAACATCATTCTTCCACTTTTGCATTGGATCAAGGTTGGTGTATTTATTTTCATGGAGAAAAGCTTAAGCATTTTTGTATGCTATTGTTTGGTGATCTTGAAAATATTGTACTACCGATGCTCAAGTTTAGTGTGTAGGAAAGAGAACCATGAAATTAGTCACATAATCAAGCCTAAATCAATGTGAATTGAGTAAGCCAAGGTTTGATCCGATATGGGATTAAAAACCTCATTGTAATGTGATCTTGTTGTAAATGTGAATTACATGTGTGTTACTAGTTTAACTTCATTTTGTCGTTTAGGACATGTCATTTTGTATGTGATGTGTAATTGTTAGTCACTTGACACTTGTTATGTGTTTATGTATTGACATGTCTACTAAGGATTGACAATGTAAACCTAAGCTTAACTGAGTCATCAAGAACTTAATTAAACCCTTTTTGTTTGGTGATACTTACTAGTCCCACCAATTTTATTATTTAAATTTAATTCTTTCTAGTCACTTGTAGAGGCCAAAAAGTTGTCCTAAGGATCAATTTTAGAAAAATCCAAGTACCTTAGTGATATGGGTATGGGTTAGGGACATTTCTAACACATCTAGAACCCCTAGTGACCTTCGAGACCCTCTTTATTACCCATTTCCCACATGATTCGAAAATGGAGTGAGTCTTGACCTTTACCCAAACTCACACTCCTTTCCAATCTTCCATTTATGATAGGAGAGAAGGAAAAGGCAAAGGACTTAAGGTCAATTCTAAATTTAATGTTGGTGGGTGGGTAGGATTTGGAGGGCTTTTTCGAAGTCCTTGGTAGAGTTAGTGGGTGTTCACCCACTCTCTAATTTTATAGACAATTAGGTTTGGAAAAGGAAAAAGGAGAAGGGATAAGGAGCTCAACTTAACATCATTCTTCCACTTTTGCATTGGATCAAGGTTGGTGTATTTATTTCCATGGAGGAAAGCTTAAGCATTTTTGTATGCTATTTTTTGATGATCTTGAAAATATTGTATGGATATTTTATATGTAAATCTTGCTTAGTATTCTTGTATGTAGTTTTTTTTTGTTGATGTTGTGTTGGGTTGGGAGTTGCATTTTATTTGTGTATCATTCTTCATTTCTTTGGTTTTCGGAGTTTAGTTCATGGGAGTAAGGCATTACTCACTCTTTGGGAAGGGAAGAAGTGGCCTCGGGTGAAGGGGTTAGTTTGACTCTCCATTGTAGTGAGAATCTCTTTTCTTGGAGAAGAGGGATACACTCATGGGGTATGGGCTCCATGAAGCCATTTGTATTCTTGCATCTTGAGGATGTTGATAAAGAAAGTTTATGTATGGAGGTTTGATAATGTAGCCTTGAAGAGCCAATGAAATACTTATGTTGAGAAAATTTAAATGCAATGGAATTATCCTCCTTGGAAAAGTCCACCTTCACCCTACTTCAATGAGTTTGGAAAACTCATTTGTAAAGCCTTGGGAGGGAGTTAATGGTTGTTTGTGCTTGTATATTGTTGTGAGTATTTTGTTATGTATACCCATTTATCCTTGGTTCTCCAAGCTCGGGGGTGGTCTCCTTGAGGCCTTGGTTGGGAGGTGAGCTTCCCATGGTTCTATTCTTGTATTTGTAGGTTTGAAGCCAAGATGTTTTTGGAAAAATCGTTGGAGAGTTCTCTACTTTAGTGTGGTTGTGTGAAAGCAACTTATAATGTTGCATTGTTGATCTTTTGTAATGAGATTCATCTCTTTTTGAATGTTGTAATGTTCATTTGAAACCCACATAAGGTAATATGTGAAATGCTCTTATTCATTATGTAATAGATTCATTAAAGGAGGGACCATTTTATGTTACCCATTGATTGTATAGTTCTTCTATCATGAAAATGTGTATTTGTATTTTGAAAAGTTTACTAAAATGTACATGAAGAATCCTTATTTTCTTGCCTCTTGTATCCTATTCTTTTGGAATAATTAAGTTAATCTTCCATTGTAGAATAATATCCAATGTTGATAAGAAATAATGTAATAGCTCATAAAAAGTAAAGTTTCTTTTTGTATGAAAAGCTTGTAATCTCTTCAATGTTTGATTGTAAATTTTCATGTTCAAAACACTCCATTCTTCCTTTGAAAATCTATATTCTACCTATATAGGTTCAACACTCTACATTAAAATCTTCATTACAACCTCAAATTCTTGAGAGGGTAGGATAAACTTGATAATAATGGTAAATCGATCAAGTTGGTATACTAATGTAAAAACCAACTAATACTAATATTCAATTTATAGTTCACTTTGTGTCATACACTAATAAAATAATTCAGATGCATACAATTAACTACTTCAATAACAAAACCAAGGAAACAATATGTTAGAGGCAATGTCAAAACTATAACAATGACACTTCCCATAATTCTAGAGAGCAAAATGCTCTTTGGAATTTGTATGGGGAAATAATTAATTCTCTTTTACCATAGAGAATATTCTCTCCCCAAGATTCCACTCCTAAGTAGGGGATTAATAAATAAATCCCTAAGATAACCGTGTTAGTATTAATCAACTCCTATATTAACATAAGAATTTTATTCATGATTTACTTTTACAAGTATATGATGGTGGACACCACACCAATTAATCTTCTCTTCCCTTAAATGGCATAGGAAATGAGAAGGAAAATTCAAACACAAATCATAATAAAATATATAATATCTTGCATAAAATAATGTTAGAAAGGGTACCACCTTTCTAAGTCCCTACTTACCTTGGGCTTAGCACCCCACATACCTTGAATTACCCCATTTCCTCCCCCTTTCTCCACACGTTGATTATTGCTTGCCTTTGACAAGCTACCTTCCTCCTTCACCATACGAAATTTCTAGCATTGGGCTAAGTTAAACATGTTTGGTGGGCCCCAAACCACATCCCCTTTGTAATCTACTTTTATCCTTGGAGGATTTTCACAGGCCTTTGACTATGTATGGGTCTTGTCACCCACCCACTTGGAAAGTGGGCCATGGGTAAGAGCGGGTGATGTGATAGGGGAGGGTAGGGTACTAGTGGATTGGTAGGATAGCTAGTAGGTTCACCTTTTTAGGATTTGATCCTTGTGTTTTTTTTATTATTATTATTAGTTATTATTTTTAACTGTTAATACATCTTTTATACAATTCGGTATTAGTTAAAGGATTAATGTGTCCACACTCATTCATAAAAAATCAATTGCTATTTTGATAGAGGTTTAGTAAGATTAGTAGATTAATTAGTAGGTTAGATTAAAAGATAGGATTAGTAGACTAGTAGGATTACTTTTTAGGGTTTGATTAATGTCCAATTTTATTATTAGTTATAACTTTATTTTTTAGTATATTCACTTATTCAATTAATCATTAGTTTAAAGATATATTAATTAATATGTCTAGACTTAAATCTTAATAAATCAAATTGTTAATTTGATAGTTATTTTATTCTATTGATAATTAGTTAATTAAGGTCAACTATAATAGTTATTTGAGTTATTTAAATCGTTAACTTGCTATTGGTTAATAGGATTAGGATCTAATGAATCGGTTTGTTTAAATTAATTTAATGTATTAGTAGGTTATTAGTATGAATTGGAAATAGTAGTGTAACTATTATACTTATAATGTTGAGATAAAATTTTGTTCTAGTTAAAAATGTTGGGTTTATTGTCGGGTTACAATTGAAATTCGGTTGCTAATGTAGTTATCCCATGAACCATTATTGTGGGATAATTTATCTATTTGAGTTGGATCAAATCATGTTGAAAAGCCATAACCTAGGTAGACATTTTTATTGTGGGTATATTTTGATTAGGATAAATTGATTATTTAATTCCCTAGGTATCTATGAATACATCCTGAATGGAAGTTTTAAAATTGAATTGTTTACACTAGGGCTCCGCTATCTGAACTTAGATTTTTATGACAATAGTTATGAATTTTAACCCGCCAGACCCATAGTTGTACATTGATACTCTCAGAGATTAACACTCTGAAACTTAATCCTAGGTTGTGGCCAACTTACTGTAGCTGACTTATCCTTAATATTGAACGTTACTCTCTAACATCTCACTTAAAAAAAAATGTTGCATTTTTATTGGTAAATTTATTTTGGGCATGACAAAGTGAAGCTTATTATACTTTTAATTCCACTATAGTAATATATTCCCTTGCATAAAAAGAAATCACAAATTAGCATTCAATAGGTGTAATACCCCAAAATTGGCATCTTGCGATCCTAACCTATTTTGTTGCATTTAGTCTCATTTCTCCAAATTTCTACATCATCAAAGTCCTATTGTACTAGGCAATTCTATCTCCTAATTGACTTTACTCGACCTAGTGTCAAATGTAGAAAACCTTAAATTTGCATTAATCACACACTATATTTAATTCCTAAATTTAATCATTTATTAGCTAAATAAACCCTATGATCAATGACGCAGGGGCAGGGTAGATACAAGCAGAATTGAGTCCACTTGAATCAACAACCAAGCCCTGCTCAAAGTTATGCAATAAAAGCAATATAATATCACATGAAAGTAATGAAATCACCATGGATATGAGACAATCAACTGGCAGCAACAAGAGAGAATTTATTTTATTTCTTTCAACATGCCCGACTGTTAGGCCTTCCGGGTTTTGGCCTTATACAATGAAAATTATCAAATCAAAATTATATCTTGCATCCTATCTTTGTCTCCAATGATATATCTTGATAATTATCCCTCTTGGATCTCCTTCATGCCTTCATACATCAATCTAGACTCCCTAGATAGCCAGCTAAGCCAGAGGTCGGCCAGTTAGGCATTTAATTACAATATAGGTCCAATCTGGAAGATTTAAACCAAAACTAATGCTAGAATGAATATAAATTGATGCACCTTTGGATTTAGGTCCTTACATCATGTAAGCTTCACACAACATGAAACCATCAAATGTAAAGATATAATGCAAACAACAGAAAATAGGTACAGAAATTAGAAAATGTTTTTTGGTTGATGCAAGATTGCTCCAAGACCCAAGATGCTCCTGCATCAAACACCTGGGGTAAATAAAGAACTGATGTCCACATCAGAAACTCCTCATATTCTAACCTAAATCATAAAGATCCAACTCAGCTTGTGTAATCCATGAACTATCTTCAACTGGCTTGTCTTTCCATTGAACTAGATATTCCATGTAGTCTTTTCCTCTTGTACTCTTGCTCACTCTGCTATTCAAGATCTTCTCAATGCTATCCTTAATTTTTTTAGGATAGTCCAGATCATATTCTATCTCATCATTTGATTCAAAGTACTCAAAGATATCTGCAATGTTGAATATGGATGATATATCCACATCCTCTGGTAGTTCCACCTCATAAGCATTTCCACTGTCAAACTTCTTTAGAATCTTACAAGGTCCAAACTTCTTCATTTTCAGCTTGTTGTAGGTACCAACTAGAAATATATTTTTCTTCAAATGAATCATAGACTCATCTCCAACTTCAAAAGATTTATGTCTCCTTCTCTTATCTACTCTCTATTTATATTTCATATTATTGTCTTCTAAATTCTTTTTAACTTCATCATGTAAAGTTCTCATGTATACTGCAAAATCTTCAGCTTTAGCACTTCTTTTTTTAGTAGGTAAATTTCTCAACTGTGTGGTTCCCTTAGGATGAAATCCAGTAACAATCTCAAATGATGTCCTCTTAGTGCTTCTATTCATTGAATTGTTATATGCAAACTCTTCTTGTGCAAAAACTAAATCCTAATTAGCAGGCTTATCTCCAACTAAACATCTCAACAAGTTTCCCAAACTTCTATTCACAAATTTAGTTTGTCCATCTGTTTGAGGGTGAAATGTAGAACTAAACTTCAAATCAGTATTCATTTTCTTCCAAAGTGTTCTCCAAAAGTAACCAGTAAACTTAGTATCTCTGTTTGAAACAATAGACTTAGGCAAACCATACAATCTTACCACTTCCTTGAAGAATAATTCAGCTACATCCAATGCATCAGATGTCTTCTTACAAGGTATGAAATGAGTCATCTTTGAGAATCTATCAACCACTACCAAAATATAATCATTACCTCTCTGAGTTCTAGGCAATCCAAGAACAAAGTACATACTCATATCTTCACATGGTCTATCCGGTACAGGCAAAGGTGTATATAATCCAACATTCTGACTAGTTCCTTTTGTTGTTTGGAAAATTATGCAACCTCTAACCATTCTCTATAACATCTCTATAAATTTGTGGCCAAAAGTATCTTTCTGAAATCAAATTCACAGTCTTATTAATCCCAAAATGTCCAGCAAGTCCACCACTATTTTTCTCCTTCATTATGTTCTCTCTCATAGATCCTCTAGGTATGCACAATTGAACTCCTTTAAACAACATGTCTTCTTGAATGAAATAATTAGTCCACTTATCATTTACTATTTGTTCCTTACAAGCTTTCCAAGGCTCTGCAAAATCAATGTCAGATTCATACAAACACTTCAAATCATCAAAACCAAGTACCTCAACTCTCATCTCTGTCAGCAAACTTCTTCTTTGGCTCAAGACATCAGCAACCTTATTTGACTGTCTACTTTTATGCTTCAATGAAAAAGAAAAATTCTGCAAGAACTCAACCTACTTCATATGTCTCTGATTCAATTTATTTTGACTTCCCAAATACTGCAAAGCTTTATGGTTAGTATACAACACAATATATTTAGGCATCAAATAATGTCTCCATTTCTTCAAAGCTTGAACAATAGCATAGAATTCTTGGTCATAAACTGAATATTTTCTCTTAGCATCATTCAACTTCTCACTAAAGAAAGCTATAGGTTTTTCCCTCTTGACTCAAAACAGCTCCAATTGCACTTCCACTAGCATCACCTTCAACTTGAAAAACTTTATTAAAATTAGGAAAAGCAAGTGTAGGTAATTCTACAATTCTTTGTTTCAATGTTTCAAAACTGTTTTGTGGTCCATGTGTCCATTTGAAATCCTTTTTATCTCCTCTCATAGTTTCAGTCATAGCATTATAAATAGAATTGAGATTTCTGATGAACTTCTTATAAAAACTTGCCAATCCATGAAATGATCTTACCTCTCCAACATTCTCTGGTGCAGGCCAATCAAGTATAGCTCTTATTTTCTTAGGGTCCATCTTCAATCCATCAGCTGAAATTACAAAACCAAGATATACAATCTCTTCTTTCATAAATGAACATTTCTTCAAATTAATCAGCAACTTTTCTTCCTTCAATCTTTGCAATACTTGTTTGATATGTTCAGATGTTCTTCCTTACTCTTACTGAATATCAAAATGTCATCAAGATATACAATCACAAACTTACCCAAGAATCTTTTTAAAAACTTCATTCATCAACCTCATGAAAGTACTAGGTGCATTAGTCAAACCAAACAACATAACCAACCATTCATACAAACCTTCATTAGTCTTAAAAGTAGTTTTCCATCCATCCCCTTCTCTGATCCTAATCTGATGATATCCACTTTTCAAATCAATCTTTGTGAAATAATTTGCTCCACTCAAACTATCCATTATATCATCCATCCTAGGCAAGGGAAATCTATACTTTACTGTTATCTTGTTTATAGCTCTAGAATTAGTGCACATTCTCCATTCTCCATTCTTTTTAGGTGCTAATACAATAGGTACTACACAAGGACTCAAACTTTCCCTAATCAAACCTCTTTCAAGCAATTCTTGCACTTGTCTATTCAGCTCATTCTTTTCATCAGGTGTCAACCTATGTGGTGCTTTACTAGGCAAACTAGCTCTAGGTATCAAATCCATATAGTGACTTATACTTCTCATAGGTGGTAAACCATTAGGTACATTATCAGAAATGATGTCATGAAATTCAGTCAACAAAGGTTTAACCTCAGGTGCATGTTCTAACTCATCTTGTTTCTCATTCTTCCTTGGAATTAAAGCAAAACAAATATTCTGTTCTTTCATTTCTCTTACAAAATTTTTACCATCAACCAAACATACTCTGACTGTAGTACAGTGACCTTCAACAAACTTCTCTATCAAAGGCAATAACACTTGTTTCTTTCCACCCATCCAAATAGTATATTGATTCAATCTACCATCATGCAAAGCTTTCCTATCATACTACCAAGGTCTACCCAAAAGAATATGACAACAATCCATAGGCACAATATCACACAAGACTTCACCATGATAATTCCCAATTTTGAATTTAACAAAGCATTGTTCACTTACAAGTAGTTTATGCTCCTTCTAGATCCAAGCAATATGGTATGGCTTAGGATGTTTCAATCTCTTCAACTACAACTTGTTAACCAGCTCTTTGGATGCCAAATTATCAAAACTTCCACTATCAACAATCTTACATCTGTTTCTAATTTTTTTTTTCCTTAGAATAGGTTCCTCATCAGCTTCTTCATTCCACAAGATCCTTCTTAGCATCAAGTTCTCACCATGTTTAGGTTCATTAGACATTTCCTCAACTTCTTCACAAGCCAAATTATTTCTACCATTACCTCCAGTCTTCTTTCTAGAGTTAGTACATTCAAAAGCTCTATGTCCTTCTTCACCACATTTGTAACAAGTACCTTTAAATCAAGATTTCTCTTCTCTTTTCCCATTATTGTTATTCCTAAAGTAACCAGTATAGCTACCTCTAGAGTAATTACATCTTTTAGCAAGTTCATCTTTCCAACCTTTATCTTGTACTGCATTGTCAGATCTGCTACTTTCTCCATAAGATCTGTCGCTACCTCTTTGAAATCTGCCACCTCTTCCTCTTTGTCTTTGATCATGTCTTTTTGTGAATCTCTCTTCTGCCTTGAAAGAAAATTGATATGCTTCTTCCACACTATCTATTTTCACATAGCTGATCTCATCTTGAATAGATGTCCTCGGGCCATTCATATATCTAGCCACTTTCTCAACTTCATCATCCACATGTCCATATCTGATATCTAATTTGTAAAATTCCTCAGTATATGAACTTTCACACTCATGTCCTTTTGTCTCAAATTTTGCATCTTTCTCATCAAACTAACTTGGTAGTCAGCTGGAAGAAACTTCTTCTTCATCTTTCCAAGCATCTTCATCCATGTCTTGATGTTTTCTTTTCCTCTATTTTATCTCTCAGTTTGCAAATGATCCCACCAAAGAGATGCATGACCTTTCAACTTTGTGACTGCAATCTTCACTTTCTTATTATCAGGAGTACCTTCATACTCAAAGTATTTTTCCATCTCAGAGATCCAATCCAAAAATGTATCGGTCTCAAGTCTTCCATCATAGCAAGAAACTTCAACTACACGTCTAGAGTTAGCCTTAGAAAAAACTCTCAAGAGTCTTTCCTCATCTTGTTCAACTTTAGGTTTAGGATTAGGTGTTGCTTCTTCTTCTTCATCACTAACATCTTCAAGATGTTCTCCTCTTCTTTGGGCTGTCTCTACAGTTTCAAGCCTAGTTGAAATCTACCTCACCATATCGATGATAGCATTATCATTTCCTCTACCATGAACCATCTTGACAATCAGGTTCCAGGAAGATCATAACCTTCTGCAAGTTATAGGTTAGATCTCAGATCTGCTACCCTAAAACCAATCCACAAGAAGGAACTATCTCTAATACCACTTGACGCTGGGGCAGGGTAGATACAAGCAGAATCAAGCAGAATTGAGTCCACTTGAATCAAAAACCAAGCCCTGCTCAGAGTTACACAACAGAAGCAATATAATATCACATGAAAGTAATGAAATCACCATGGATATGAGACAATCAACTAGTAGCAACAATAGAGAATTTATTTTATTTCTTTCAACATGCCCGACTGTGAGGCTTTCCAGGTTTTAGCCTTATACAATGAAAATTATCAAATCAGAATTACAGCTTGCATCCTATCTTTGTCTCCAATGATATATCTTGATAATTATCCCTATTGGATCTTCTTCACACCTTACTACACCAATCTAGACTCCTTATATAGCTAGCTAAGCCACAGGTCGGCCAGTCAGGCATTTAATTACAATATAGGTCCAATCTAGAAGATTTAAACCAAAACTTTCCCATTTTTAATTTTCTTCTAATTACCCTTCTTCCCCTTGGCTTCCTTTGCAAAGAATTATTCTCCTCCTCATTAGTGTCCATATCAACACCTTTCTCAACTTTTGAAGTAGAGACCTCTTTATTCTTACTAGAGTCTATAGAGGAATCATCGTCATCCTTATTTTCCATCCCTTTGGCTTTGTCAAACTTTTTCTTGACAATGTTTGTTTCTTTCTTCTCATAATCCCTCATACTATCACCTTTTGTTTCTATACCCTCTTCACTATAGAATTGGTTCTGGAGGATTGAAGGGGTCTTCTTTTTTCCTTTCATACCCCATGGAATTTTCCTGACAGCTTCATTTGACCCCTCACCCTCGGCTTTCCTCTTAACTTGGTCCTGAATAGAAGGTTTGGGAGTCCTCAACTTAAAATAATCTAAAATAAGAAAAATGAGGCCTTCATGCAAGACAAGCTTTCTGGATTTCTTCCTATGTTCAACCATATTGTGAAATTTGTAGATGATGTTATTGGATTATGTCAAATATCTAGGAGGTTTTAATGCCTCAACAACGTAAATATGTAACTACGGGGATGGGGTCTCCCAAATTTGAGCCCACTAGTTAATAGCTCTACTCAAAAGTAAATAAATAAAAATACCAATCTGTTACCGAGAAAAAAAAAATAATTTCAAAATATTAAATTTGTATATAAATTAAATTAAAATGAATTCAAAATTCATTTTATAAAGCTTCAAATATTAAAAAAATAAAAAACTATATTTTATGAAAATTAAAAGATATATTTAGATGTTTCATTTATATTTTATTTATTTATTAAATATATATAATATTAATTAATCAATTAATATATAACTATTTTTTTAGAAATACATGTATATTTCTATTATTTTTTAAGGGCTTTGCATTTAGATTTTCTAAGAGGGTTTACCCTTATGGGCCTTAGAGAAGGAGGAGCTTTGGCTGGAAGATGAATATGGCTAAAATAAGTTTTATTTAGCTCCTAATTTAGACAAGGGTTAGGGCTAGCATGAGGGTTCAGGGACAAATCAAAGTTGTATAGGTGGAGAATAAGCCTTTGATGTAGGAGAAGACTCCACTTATTTTTAAGTTTAAACATAAACTGTGAAAGAGAAGAAAATATCCAATACAATAAATTAAACTTAATATCATGGTGGAATCGATTTAGCATGGGGAAGACATGACATGGAAACCTCTTAAACCTTCCTTCTAGAGTAATTAACTTGGTCACCACCATGGAAACATATGTCCAATCACTTGGAAGCTCCTGCGCATTGAACCCATTTTGTAATCTTACGATATTTTTTCTAGGTTTGAGGAACCTCTTAATGAATGACTTATAGTACTCATTAAAATTTATAGGCATTGATTTTCCTTCTATAATGAAGCTTGTAACTACTGCAATGGTCTTTATCAACAACAAAAATGACATCCAACCTATAACCACCTTTCCTTTCTTCCAAGACTCTGTAAAATTCTCAGATAGATCTACATTGTAGTCTTTCATTCACTTGCAATACT